>CM051239.1:67644480-67976980 GCA_027917425.1 Gastrophryne carolinensis | reverse complement strand
CTATCTTGTCCTCTTAACCTTCTCTCCATCTCGTTTCACATTGTCTACATCTCTCTCATCTCTTTTCATCTCCCATACCTCTTTTCACATATCCTTAGCCTTTTTTTTAGCTTTGCTCATGCTCCATACATCTTCTTGTCCCCTCCCTTTTCACACATCACCCTATGTCTTCTTCTTTCCTGCAATACATTTATCTCTTCTCTGTATCACTCCCTACACTTTATCTCCAGTGTGCACTTCTAACATTTTACACAACATGACATTTAAGTGGAGCAAAACTTGGCCCTAGAGCTGTGTTCCCAGCCCTCTCCTTAAGAGCCACCATTAGGTCAGGTTTTTTGAAATTCCACAAGGCCGGCTCTATAGCTTCATTTTAGCACTAATTAGATAAGTTGTGAATATGTATGGAGATCTGCAAAACATGGTACCTAATGCAATAGCTATTGCATTCTGGTTGGGCGAGGGGTCCTCAGCAAGGATGTCTCGTGCCAGCCAGGGGCAGGTAAAATCCAGAGCTGATTTTTTACCCCAGTCCGCCACTGGTTGGCACCCCCTAAACTCGGTACTTGATCCTACAGTGCATGCACATGGACCCTGGCATCTTTGCTCTGTGTGCTCACTGTGCCAGGCAGAGTTAAATGTCTGTCCGTGCTAACAGGCATGCGGATTCCATAAGGTGCGGTGCCACTGGTGGACCCAAGATACTCCAGTATAACACTAGAGTCCCAGGTAAGACACTGCATTACTGTGGTTATTTAATAGCATTTGCCTGTCACATAGTGCACCTGCAATGGTAGACAGACTTCTTTGTAGTGAAATTAGTGTTAGGAGTAGTTTAAAAAATTATGGAAGAAATGGCACAGGAAAGACAACCTTTTCTTTATTGCATGGCACGACCCGCTTCGGTATTCATAACAGTTGGGTTACTCCACCACAAGGTGGCGCAGTGGTACTGCAGAAAGCTGTGGCATCTCCTGGCCCCCTATAAAAACGGGATTAACCATAGAGTTCCCAGTGTTTCCTCTGCAGTGATACTGCGAAGTTAGAAGATGTCTCTCTCTCTTGCGCAGGTGAGCAGGGCAACCAAGCCTGCGGCCCTGCATGTCTATTTCCATCCGTTTCTGGACCCTCACTGCCTCCCTGCCTTGGCTGACAGATCGGGTGAAGGTAGAAGAGCACTAGGGTCAAGTGCTCCAGGAGCACAGCTTCAGCCGCAGACCCTGTACCACAAAGGGTAGCCATAAATTTTATGGTGAGCCTGATGCAGTGTTTTTGGGGACTATGTCTCCTTCTTTTCCTTCAGGGGTCCCCCCCCTCCCCCTCCCTGGCCTGGATGCTCGCCGCTGGCCTCTCGTCTCTCCCCCCCCGGCTTTGTTGGGGGGGGGGGGGGGCGGGTGGCATCGGCGAGTGGTATTCTATGTGGTGTTTTGGCGTTTATTGTGTGTTTTTTGGTGTTTTTCAGCCGCCGTGCACTTTGTACTGCGCTCCGCGGCAGTTGGTGCTATAACCTGAGGCGTTTTTTGCTTTGTCATGGCGCCGGCCAAGTTACGTGATCGACGTTTTCGCACTCTTCGGGGGGGACGGGGCCTTGGGATGACGCATATTTCGTCGTCTCCCCGCGGCCCGCCCCTCGAGGTACCTCTGCCAGCACAATTTTGGACTAGCCGTGCGTCTGGATTTCTCCCTTCCTGGCTGCAGCGCTGATTCCTCTGGTTTGTCGCTTTATCCTGCGGTCTGTGCCTTGGTGACCCTGCGGTGTCTTTGGTCTGTGAGTCCCCCTTGGGGTTTTTTTTTATTGCCCTTGGGGGTATGTGCTGTGGGATGCTCATGTGTCTTTTTCACTTATGTCTTTCAGGCGGGACACCATTGGGTTGTGGTTTCTCCCGGCTCTACTCCTTCCTCCCCTTCATCCCCCCCTTTCACCGATTCTGGGGGCATCCTGTGGAAGGGCATCCCGGGTGGCTTCTGTATTAGCCTTTACCCACCGCTGGCCTATTGAGCCTGTGTTAATCACCATATGGAGGCTTCTGGGGATAGCGTGCTTGGGGGTCCTTCGGGACAAGCTCGGCTGTGTTCCATGTGTGGGGTATCCCCTGTAAGTAACAGTGTCACGGTGTGCGTGCCGTGCGCTGAGAGTGTACTTGCGCTTCAAGCTGGTTTGCCTGCTTCGCTTCCCAGCTCTGCGCCTCCCTCGGCTTCACCTACTCCCCTGCTCCTGCAATTGGGCCCTAGTGAAGGGGATATTTGCAGGGAGTCACACTTTGATTTGGCTCTACGTGTGGCCAGCATTGAGAGGCAGCTTGCCAGGACTGTTCATGGAAGGCTTCTGGCAAGAAGCGGCACCTGATTTCCACTCCCTCACGCTCTACAGAGGAGTATGAGGAATTTGATGTCACTGCTGGACGTTATTCCCTAGAGGAAGTGGAACTGCTCCAGGACTTTGACTCCTCTGGGGACCAGCAGGAGGGTTGTGATAGTGACCCTGAATCTGGGGAGGATTCATGGTATCCTGAGGACACTGATAATTTGCTGTCTCACATTTTTGAAATGTTACACATTACTGCCCCTGTGGCGGCTAAAAGGAAACAGGGTGAGCTGTTTCGTCCTAGTAAACAGCGTCTGGAGTTCCCTGAGCAGGGACATTTCACCACTATGGTGCTTAAAGAATGGGAACGTCCTACAGGCTGCCTGCTGTGCCCAAGGGTTTGGATAAGAGATATCCCTTTCCTGCTGATCTTGTTAAGAGGTGGTCATTTCCCCCTTAAGTGGACGCTCCCATGCTAGTCCAATACTTCGGTCATGCCTTCACCTGACACTACCACTCTGACGTATAGTGAGGACCGGCGCATGGATCTTTTTATTCTCACTTCTGGACCTAGGAAGTGTTTGCCTCCGGCTAAGTCCACTATCAGCAAGTGGATCCGTCAGGCGGTGATTCAAGCCTATTCTGCTAAGGGAAAGGAACCTCCCTTTAGGGTGACTGCTCATTTCACTCGTGCTATTGGTGCCTCTTGTGCTTTTCAGCACCAAGCTTCTGTTGAACAAGTTTGCAAGGCAGCTACTTGGTCTTCTGTTCATACCTTTTCCAAGTTGTCCCCAAGATGTCCCAACTGTTATGAATACCGAAGCGGCCGTGCCATGCAATAAAGAAAAAAACAATTCTGTGAGTACTCACCTGTAGAATTGTTTTTGTTCTTGCACGGCACGGCCCGCTTCGCCTAACCCTTGTTATTGTTATTCTTGGTTGCCTCTTTATGGTGATTGTTCCAAGTTAATTGGGGTTTTTTACCCTTTTTTAAATTTTTTACCTTTATTCTCTCCCAGCTTCTTGTCTCATTGCTTGTCTACACTGGGAACTCTATGGTTAATCCCATTTTTATAGGGGGCCGGGAGATGCCACAGCTTTCTGCAGTACCACTGCGCCACC
Organism: Gastrophryne carolinensis; assembly: GCA_027917425.1. Taxonomy (NCBI): domain Eukaryota; kingdom Metazoa; phylum Chordata; class Amphibia; order Anura; family Microhylidae; genus Gastrophryne; species Gastrophryne carolinensis. The sequence goes on along the minus strand of CM051239.1, from coordinate 67,973,553 downwards.
TTGTGGCGGAATAACCCAATTGTTATGAATACCGAAGCGGGCCGTGCCATGCAAGAACAAAAACAATTCTACCAGTGAGTACTCACAGAATTGCCTTTTCTGTGTTCATTCTTAGTAACCTGGAAGCATTTGTCTGATGGAAATAAGGCTGGGGTTGGAATTGTCTCCTTGTATCCTCTCTGCCTTTGCTTTACATTGAGCTTTGTAAATATGGTCCAGAGCAGGTAATTGTGTCTGAATAGTGTGTTCAGCAGTGTGTGGGGCCTCCCTATTCTGTTTGCTGCTTTTGCCATATCAACAGGGGCTCTGGGTGAGCTCAAAAGAGCAAGGTATCTGAATGGAGTGAGCACCGCCAGCCACATCCCTGGTCGCATCGAGCTGTGGGCATACCCATACCAGCCATTCAGAAAGGCCTGGCCCGGTTGCTCGTCTAGCTAGAGGAACTGAGATACGGCAAGAGTTCCAGTATTAGACGAGTCGCTTGGATGACCACCGAGGTTTCACACAGTGATGTATCCCAATTCCCATAAAGAGACAGATTACTGCCCCAAGAACCTTATAAACTATAGGGGAGTAGTTTTTCATTTAGGTCTCCTGGTTCGTAAAGTAAAATGTTATTTATTGACATGCTAAAAACTCTTTTCAACTTTTAGCTTAAGCGCTTTGAATTTTTTGGGTTTGAATCATTTCATGAGCTCATACAACATGGCAAAACATGTAGCAAGTTGGTTCCAATTCCCTAAAGCACTCTCGAGAATTATCATGATTTGTGTTTTTTTTCTTTAAACTAGGACAGTGCTTTCATTCCAAACTGCTTTCTAATATCCTTCAGCAATGCTCTGGGTTTAATTTAGAGACCATAATTTAAGCTTGGCCCTATAAAAACTCCAGACTGAACAACAACATTTCTTGATTAATCTAATGCTGAAATAACTCTTATTAAATATTATTAAAAGAAATTCAAAATTATGTATTTAAATGATATACACCAACGATACCTAAATGCTTAACTTAAATGAATTGGATTAAAGACTAAGGATCAAGATCAATGTAACTTAATGTCTTCTTTTCTTTTACACAAATTTTGCAATGTAGCTCCTAGACGAGTATCTGGAAGAGTATGAACATCTGCAGTGCCATAGGCTGCCCACCCTGTACCTGCCAGAGCTGATGCACACCCACTGTTGTCTAGACGTTAATCGTATGTCTGAATAACATGTGTTTGAATTGACCACCTTTCTCTTGAGAAGCTTTACTCAGAGCTGCGCACATGGTTGGCCCCACCACAAGAAAGGGGCATGCAATAGATGGCATGACCAAATTGGTTGACTGTCTTAAATTTTTGGCAAATGGCTCTTTCCAGAGTCTTGGGGCACTGTCTGTTGGCATGCCCCAGCCTGCACTAAGCCACATCCTGACTAAATTTTTCTATAGCATGGTTGCCCTGCAGGAGAAATACATCTGTTTTTCTGACAGCTTGGCAGCCTGGAATGTGGTGAAGTTGGGTTATTTCAACAAAGCGAATATGCCTAACTTCATGTGCGTGATCGACTGCATGCAGGTGGGATTGGTGCCTACTGTGGCGCAGCAATATAGGTATATTTAGAGGCTCGTTGGTTCTCCTGCTCCTTCTTGCAAAGTAGCCTATGTTTTGCCTAACCTTTGTTCTACTCTCCTAAATTTCCATGTATCTGCGTGCTCTTTGCCTGCTACCATAATATTTCTAGTGTGTAACCTTTGTCTGTTGTCATTTTCTTACAGGAACTGGAAGATGTAACATTTGATTCATGTTCAGCGTGTGGTGGGTCCTGTTTTTTTCGCCAGGCTTCCCAGGCTCCACACATGACATATTCCTTCTTTGAGTTGGCTTCTGGGTGTGTGTATTAGTGTTACCTTTTTGCGTTTCTTTAGTTAGCCTTGCGTTTGTAATGTTGTAGGCTGGTCTCAGCTGGGCCCTATATTATGTATTTATGTGTGGCATAATGTGGCATAGTATGTATTTTTTAGTGTGGCATATTCGACTCCCTGCCCTCACTCCCTAATTACATGATCATGTCCCTATTTTAGGTCACCATTCCCCCTGTTCCTAGTTTAACTTCTTTTGGCCTTCTAGTGTGCCTTCCCTTTAGTTGGTCCTGCAAATCATTTGTTTAAGCAAAATTACATTCTTCATACTTGTAACTAAGGCCCCCATCTCATAAGCTTCCCTTTTGGTGTATATTTGGTTGTTATTTTGCCTATTTGCCCTTGTGGTTGCCCTTCCTTGTAGCTCTCTTGTGTTTTTTCTTTTTTGGTATCCTTTTAGGTCACTGCCATGGCTGCTAATCCCTTTTCTGTGGCCCTAGATGCAAGCCCAGGAGGCCTATTACCAGGCCCACCTGTGTACCTGTGCCGTGGTGGAGCAGGCTTTTGGTCTTTTGAAGACCTGCTTTCGCTGCCTTGATCAAAGTGGTGGAGCGCTACAGTACCAGTCGTCCAAGGTGGTTAAGATCATTGTGGCCTGTGTAGCGCTTTACAATTTTTCTTTGCTGGAGAAGGCTGGAGAAGGTACCAGCATAGGCAAACCACCGCAGCTGCTCAGGAGGTGCCTGGGCATCTCTATTCTCGCACCCAGAGCCATGCTGGCTATTCAGTATGCCAGTACCTGGTATACTCTTCTTTAAATTAAGTTTTGTCTGCTTTGTATTTTTTTTCTGCTGTACCCCCCTTTGGTTTTGTTGTGACTAAAAAAACATACAAAACAAATTAGATTTTTGTGTAATTTATTTTGGGAGCTACAATACTGCCTCAAAACAGCACCTTGCATACAGTATTACAAAAACAAAATGGCTGGGCCCCCTCGCCTGGTCCTCCTGGGTCAGTGGCTGTCTTGCCTTGAGTAGGGCCAGCATCCTCTGTGTGATTGGCAATCATGGCCTCTAAATTACTGGTAATGCATTACTGCTCAGCCTCCCCCTGAGCCAGGTTCTCATGGATCAGTGTTGTGGTTTGGTACACAATTTTGTAATAGCGGTTCGTGTTTTTACAAAAGCTGTTTGCCCATCAGTCTGCACATCATCTGGACCCTGCGTGTCATGGAAAGGTGGCATCATGGTGCAGGGCATGGCCCTAAAAGGAACCAAAAGGTCAAACTAGGGACACCCACTAAATGAGATGCACCATAAGGAACCAGGAGGAAGTAGGTGAACCACACTGGAGACAAACACTTCATGGGATGTCAAAAAGAAACCAGAAGAACAGGGAGTAAGAAGGTGAGTCACAGTGCGGGAAAGCTCACAAACATTCCCCAAAGGTGGTGTTCAGCAATGGAAAAAACTACACCTCTATGTGTATGACAGCATGCAAGGGATATGGCCACAGTGCACTGAGAGCAAAGCACTCCGCAGCAACATACGGCTGTAAACAGGTAAGCATTGAGATGCTAGGTCGCCGGCCACATACGTAATTGCTCAGCTAAAATGAAAGCTTACACAAAACACGTGTATGCCTGGCCAAGAAGAATAAGAGAATAATATGAGCACTCGCAACTTCCCGGTCTGCAAGTTTGATTCCATGCAAAACCATGCCACCATGGCATGGCTTAGAATCAGGCTTAATGTCTTGTATTCATTGTGCGTCTGCACGGCAACATGAATACGCCTACAAACTTTTATGAATCTAAGTACAGGTTAGTACAGGTTAGTCTTGCATTCAGTTTAGTACAGGTTATGTACTCCAGCCTCCAACACTGAACCTGGTGGCCCACAATTCCTTGAATCTGGAAAGAGGGTATACTATGTCTACTTTGAGTCATCCTCAACAGTAACCATGTCAGCAGATACACTTTGTGGCAAGCTGCATGGGAAAGTGTTGACCTTTCCGAATGCTAATATGACAAGGAAACATAGCCTTGGGGTGAAAGATTTTCATTTCCTTAATACATACAAATTCTTAAGGTGATAACCATATTTAAAGAAACTGTCCAGGCAACCAAATAAAAAACATACTCACCCTTTGTCCTCCACAGCCATCCCCTGGTACGGAATAACGTTTTCCAGGTTCAGTGCTAAACCATGTAAAAAGTAAAGCAAGGTATCCTTACCTGCCATGTAGCTGAATTATACTGGAGTGTTGCTGCATAAAGCTGCTATAGCTGAGATCTCACCCCTGTTCTGTAGCCAAGCACCCAGACTTTATTTTGCACTGAGAGGTAGACTTGTCTACAACCCTCTTGCATCAGACTGTGTGGGATACACCAATCCCAATGTCTGCAGGGGAAACCTAGCATATTAGTGTGCTTTAATTTTTTTTTTGTATAAGTAAACTGCCAGCATACTAATGCTTTTGATGTATTTATGTTGAGCAGAAACTCAAATGAAAGCAGACAGAAAAAGGGACAGGAACACATCTTGCTTCAGCAACTAAAATGTAACATTCTCTTTGCCATACTGCAAAGACTTTTTCAACAATAGCTTTACAAAAAAAGGTGATAATGCAGCAACAAAGCTTACAGAGAACATACTGGGAGAATTCTTTCATTTTAGGCCTAGCCCAGACAGTTTATTTTTGTCAATTAACAAAATACAAAATAAATGAACAGAAGAGAATTCTAAATTAACCCAATATTTGGTGTGACCACCTATCATATTCTAAGGACAGCATACATTCCTCTAGAAAAACTTGCACATTAGGGATTTTTGTACAATTATAGTAAGGTGTATGAGTAACCTATTATACCAATATGATTATCAATTTGCTGGAAACATCGTAATTAACTGACCCAGGAACAGCTATGCATGGGGATTTAAATTGGGCGAGGAACAGCCAAACCTTGAGGTTGTGGTAGACATATGGCACTACAGTAAGACCCAAGGTAAATATACTGCATCAGCAAGGTTATTGGAATGGAAATAGACATGGAATATTCCCCAGGAAATCCCCTCCATGCTGCCTCCTCCAGGGACGCAGGGGGACTGGTTCACATACCATGATGAGTATATAACCGCAATCTACGGCTAGCCACAAGCTTAGGAGAAAGTTGATTCCAGAATGAAACTCATCAGTGTTAGTAGGAGGTCATCTCTGAGAGCTGGTAGGTAATATTAAAGTGGACCAAAATGTACCTAAAGGCAGATGCAGGGGACAGTTGGTTCATGCCAACGTAACTGGAAATGTATCTCAATTGGGATTAAAAACTCTTACTTTTGGATGCTTATTGAGTTAATACATTACAGGGTTTGCTATGTTTGTTTTATAATCTTTGGCACGCTATGTGATGCAAACTGCGGAATACCTGAATGTGGAGGCATAGAGTCATCTGAGTGCAGTATACAAGAAACCATTTGGTAAAAGCATAACTGTTGTGGCAAGTGGTCTGTTAGAATGACCAAATACAGGATTGTGAGTTATAGGGACCCCAGGAAAGTGTGCCTTTGTATGTGTTACTGGCTCTTTAAGAGGTTGCCAGTAATATGTGATGCTTCTAAGGCAAGATGGCAGCGCCCGTATCCTAGAGTCCTGAACAAAGTGGGGGAAAGAATAATAAGTAAGTCACTAAAAATAAATTATATTAATTTTAGATGCTGGTGAATAGTTTTTTTAAGGGTTTGGACTTTTCGTTAAATGATGCTGAAGGTCCAGTTTAAGAGCAGGCAAATTATAGTTGACCTTTAAGAAATATTAATATTTATATATTAATATTAATATGATTTGTTTAAAGTTTTTGTAATATATGTTTTTATATAAGAAAAAAATTTGCTGTGTGAATCTGTGGTTAAAAAAACAAAGATTTGCAGAATCCCACAAACCTGAAAATAGTTAAAAAAAAAGTTTTGTTTTTTTTGCAACAAAAATGAGCGAAAATCCATTAATGTTTTTTGATTGCATCAAGCCCAAAGGGTGGTCACACCAAATATTGATTTGATTTAGATTTCTTTTATGTCCATTCACTTTGCTTTTTGTTTATTGATAATAAATACACTTTTTCAAGAGTAAGATTTTTAAATGACAAAATTACTGTAGAATGCAGATTTCCATGTTTGTCGATAAATGCTGCTGTTTTTCTAAGCTCGCACAATAAATGCAGCTGCTTGTGCCATGCATTAAAACCTCACAAGGGCAAGGAAAATTGAATCTGTCTGCATAATAGATCATAAATCTCAGAAATGATTTGAATTCATGGATTAAATGTCAGCTTTGAAAGCATTTGGTGATTTATTCTAGACCTTTAAAGAAGGAACATTTTTAGCGTAAATCACAATATGACATTTTCATATTCTGAATTACATGTTTTTTTGGATTGACAAACTTCGAAGAACTAACATTGCACTTTTTGTTATTATGCTACCTACTCATCTATCAGCCTGCTCTCGAGATCTAATTAACAAGATGCAATCTTTGTTCTGCAATAAAACAACACAAGGAGTAAGCAGACAGTGCTCACTCATCCGGACAAAAGCAAAGAGGAACCAAGTTCTTGTAATGTACTATTTCTGAAATTACCGTACAGAACAGAACTGTTAAGGTAATGTTCTGCTTCATATTACTTTCAGTGGGAAGCTTACTGCCTCATTTTGGCTCACTTTACTATAACCTTAAAAAGGACCTCCCTTGAGAAATGTTGAATAGCTTTTTTTTTCAAAAGGAAGGTTTTATTTAAGGCATTGCATGGTTGGCAACCATTACATTTTCAAACTGCCAATTTGTCTTTCTTTTCTTTAGCAATCTCAACTCCCAACTCCAAAGAGATTTTGTCAGAAATTGATATTTGCAATGATATGAATCTCCATGTCTAACTCCCGTCATGTTCTCTTATGGATAAGAATTAAACTAGTTTAGTTTTCTTTATCTTTTACAAGATGTTTTAAAGTTGTTATACAAGGTAGAGAATATGAACGATATAAAATAAATCCTGATGCTACTTGCTGGTAGTGTGGGAACATTAGCTAGCATCAGATAGTAAGAACTCAATGAAGCACTGGGGCCAGGGTCTGAAATTGCAGATTTGGAGTGCTAATGCGAAGTCACAGGAGGAGGGGGAAAAGCCACATAGGGGAGGGCAGGAGGAGAGAGAGGTTGTAAGGGGAGGAAGGGCTTGGATTGAAGCTTTGATCTTATTACAATAAGAGGCAGGATGAGTCCAGCTATCTTGTATTGGGGTATCAGCTAGCATCAGGTAGTAAGAACTTAACAAGGCATTGGGGCCAGGGTCTGAAATTTTAGATTTGGAGTGCTAATGCAAAGTCACAAGAGGAGGGGGGGAAACAGATAAGAGAGAGAAGGTAAGAGGGAGAGGTTGTGTGTGGTGTAAGGGCAGGAAGGGCTTGAAGTGAGGCTTTGATCTTATTACAATAGGAGGAAGGATGAGTCCATCTATCTTGTATTGGGGTATCAGCTAGCATCAGGTAGTAAGAACTTAATGAGGCATTGGAGCCAGGGTCTGAAATTTTAGTTTTGGAGTACTAATGCAAAGTCATAAGCAGAGGAGGGAAAGCCAGATAGGAGAGAGAGGGCAGGGGGAGAAAGAGGTTGTTCGTAGTGTAGGGGCATGAAGGCCTTGGGGGAAGCTTTGATATTATTACAATAAGTCTTTTATATTTTAGACTTGAATCTGGTGTTAAAACATTATGTCATCTACCATGGCTTGGGAAAATGCACTTTTGGGGCTGTTGCCTGTCAAGCATGTCCTACTGGTTTGCTGCCATGAAGATCTATGTAACTGTTGAGGTGGCAGGTTAAAATGAAATATGCATATGTTCCACCAGATGGCACTAATACAACATATAGCTCATTTTAAACATGTATGACTTGTAGTAATTTTTTGCTTTTATAGAAAAACCAAGATGATTTCCTAGCAAGGAACTTAAACTGGACTCACACCCTTACAACACACAAGACTTGATTCAGAGAGACATAAAAAGATTTTTGTTTTTGTTTTGATCTGTTTTTTTTTTCCGCTCGCGTATGAGTGTACGAGTGACTCTAAGCATGCATCGCAAGCCTTCAGTAAAGACTTCGTCCGTTCGTAAGCCAACGAGAATGTCATTTTTCAGCTTTTGTTTTCCGTTTATGTTACTCATGAAACAACGTAGGCTTTCGTTTTTGGCCTTTTTCCATCGTCGCCTCGAACGAATCATTTACGTTTCCCGTTAGATTCTGAATTCCTTTTTCTATAAATAATTGTCCAGACGAAAATCGTTACGACCTTACTCCTGCGCACTACAAAATTAACTCATTAATGTGCTCGTCTACATATTTAGTTCACTCACTTCTGCTACAATGCTTAGCTAAATCACATCGCAGTCTGTATATTCTTCTATTTCCCCCACCTAAAGCTTACCTTAATCACTTCGCGGTCAGTATATTCTTCCTTTTCCGGCACCTAATGCTTACCCTAATCACTTTGCGGTCAGTATATTCTTCCATTGGCGCACCTAATGCTTATCTTAATCACTTTGCGGTCTCATTCTTCTTCAATTGGCGCACCTAAAGCTTACATTAATCACCTTGCGGTCAGTATATTCTTCCATTTCCCACACCTAATGCTTACATTAATCACTTCGCGGTCTCATTCTCCTTCCATTGGCGCACCTAATGCTTACCTTAATCACTTCGCGGTCAGCATATTTTTCCATTGGCGCACCTAACGCTTACCTAAATCACTTCGGGGTCTGGCGATTCTTCATATCTAAATTTTGGGTTTTGACTTCGTTTTGTGGTAACCAACCCTTAATGAATGTATGTAGAAAAGAAAATGACACAGAAACAAGTTTTTTGTTTTTTTTGTTTTACTAATAACTGGCATTTTTAGAGTGCCTTTTTTAAAAACAAATTCTAAAATTTTCAAAATACAAACTTTTTTTTTTAATTTTAAAAAATTCAAATATACAAAATATTATTATATTTGTAAAAACTAGAACATATATACAACTATATACAAAGCAATGGCAGGCCCCAGAAAATTAATCTTCATCTGTGGTCCCCAATGAATCGCGCAGCTCCTGTATCTTGCCCACCAACTGAAACACCGTGGCACTGAGTTGTCCCAATCTGGCATGTGCAGTGTCTGTTAAAAAAAGAAAAATAAATTATTTTTCGGCAAATACATGTTTAACAGCTGTGGATGGAATGTTTATTAGGTTGCAAGCTAACTCATGAGGCCATATGTCATTATGCTAAGGAATTAATAAAAGGAAGAGGCCATATGTCATTATGCTAAGGAATTAATAAAAGGAAGAGGCCATATGCCATTATGCTAATGGAATTGACAATGGATTTAGGTAGATTGGTGATGATGTCATTTCACACATACTCCAAATATTGACATTACAACTTACTTTGTGGGTGGGCGACCTCTGCTTCGGGGACCACCCTACGCTCTGGGGCCTGCCACTGCTGGGAAGTTGAGGCTGTAGAGACATGTAAAATAGGGTCACTTCCAATGTCTGATTCAACAGTAAGCAAATGACACTTAGAATGTGAGTGTGACATCACCCACCTTCTCTATGTGCCTCCTGGGCATGATCTGCTGCAGTCTCTTCACCAGATACTTCACCGGCTACATATTCATTTAGAAAAGAGATTAAGGGAATCAGCTATGCTTTTAATAGCATGCATGTGTGTGGGGTTACATTAAGAGTTAATGTACATTAATGCTCTTTTGGCTGACTCTGTAAGTGGCTGCTTGGAAGTGGTGAGTTAAAGCAGGAGTTAAAAGAAGAAGTTACAAGCAGAAGTGCTGAAGCTGTAAGTATCTGCCTTTGATTTCATATTGTTATTTTAAGTGTGGTAAATTCTACACTTGGTGTTCCCACAAATTCATACAATGGGTTCCATGCCTAACAATGCAGTTCAGTGTACATCTTGTGCTATGTATGCACTTCTTGATCAATCGGTCGATGGTGAATATATATGCCCCGGATGCCTGCGAATCTCTGATTTGGAAGCCGTGATTCACGATCTAAATAAGCGATTGGCAACACTGAGAGAAATTGTTATCATGCAAAAGAGTCTGGATCTCACTGATCTGGCACTACATGGCTCAGGGTCAGGGGAGGGTGGTAGTATGGGGGGAGAGGAAAAGCAGGAAAATGAGGCAGCTAGCTGGATAACAGTTATAAGGGGGGGGGTAGGGGTAAAAGTTACAGGGAGGCTAGCCCTGAACAGGCACCTCCAAACAAGTTTGCCCGGTTGGCAGATGAGGAGGATGTTAGCTCAGGAATGGCAGAGCTGCAGCAAGACACATCTGTCGGCTCCAGTAAGGAAGGGAGGGGAAATGGGAGAACAGGGCAGGCAAGACAGGTGCTGGTAGTGGGTGACTCTATTATTAGGGGAACAGACAGGGCAATCTGTCACAAAGACCGGGATTGCCGAACAGTGTGTTGCCTTCCTGGGGCAAGAGTACGGCATGTAGCGGAGCGGGCTGACAGATTGTTGGGAGGGGCTGGCGTGAACCCAGCGGTCATGGTGCATATTGGCACTAATGACATAGGAAGAAGTAGGTGGAAGGTCCTAAAAAATGATTTCAGGGACTTAGGCCGTAAGCTTAAGGCAAGGACCTCAACTGTAGTATTCTCAGAAATACTACCAGTACCAAGAGCCACACCAGAGAGGCAGCGGGAGATTAGAGATGTAAACAGGTGGCTCAAAAATTGGAGTAAAAAGGAGGGGTTTGGGTTCTTAGAGAACTGGGCCGACTTCACAGTGGGCTACAGGTTCTTTGGCAGGGATGGGTTGCACCTCAATGGGGAGGGTGCATCTGTTCTGGGGGAGAGGATGGCTAAAAGGTTAGAGGAGTGTTTAAACTAAGCACTGGGGGGAGGGTAAAAGCTATTACAAAGGGGAAGTTAGGAAAGAAGGTGACAGTGGGTGTAGACATGAAACTGGGGGTGGAGAGGGGGGAGGGGTTAGCACATCTAGCAGGAATAAGTGCAATATACAAAATTATTAAAATTGTCATAAGTATTTGAAATGCATGCTTACAAATGCTAGAAGCTTGACTAATAAAATGGATGAACTAGAACTGATAATAACAGAAGAACAATATGATATAGTGGGGGTAACAGAGACCTGGCTGGATGAAAGATATGACTGGGCAGTAAATTTACAGGGATACTGTGTGTTTAGGAGGGACTGTAACAAATGCAAAGGGGGTGGAGTCTGCTTAATTGTAAAATCCTCTCTACAGCCTGCTCTGCGGGAGGATATATGTGAGGGGAATGACCATGTGGAGTCTGTATGGGTAGAAATACATGGAGGGAGGAACAAAAATAAAATACTTATGGGGGTTTGCTATAAACCTCCAGATATATCCGAATCCATAGAAAATATGATGCTAAGGCAAATAGATATAGCCGCTAAACTAAATGAGGTAGTGATTATGGGGGACTTTAACTACCCAGATATAGACTGGGATGCTGAAACATGTGTTTCGCAGAAAAGTAATAGTTTTTTTATCTAAAACAAAAGATGGCTACCTTTCCCAACAAGTACAAGCTCCAACAAGGGGGAAAGCCATATTGGACCTAATACTAACCAATGTACCAGACAAAGTAATAAAGGTACAGGTTGGGGGACACCTTGGAAGCAGTGATCATAATATCATTAATTTCCAATTAGCAGTCACTAGGGTGCCTTATCAAGGAGTCACAAAAATGCGGGACTTCAAAAAGGCAAAGTTTGACCAACTTAGAGATGCCCTACACTGCATTGACTGGGAAAATGTCCCTAAAAACAAAAGCATGGACGCTAAATGGGATACTTTCAAAGGAATACTTAATTTTCAGTGTGACAGATATATACCTTACAGGAATAAAACTATTAGACACACATGTAAACCGATGTGGCTAAATAAAAAGGTTAAGGGGGCAATAAACAACAAAAAAAAGGCATTTAAACGTTTAAAGCAGGAAGGGACAGCGGAAGCGTTAAAAAACTATAAAGAAGAAAATAAACAATGTAAACAACAGATAAGGGCAGCTAAGCTGGAGACAGAAAGACTGGTCGCGAAAGAGAGTAAAACTAACCCCAAATTATTCTTTAGCTACATAAACCGTAAAAGGTACAAACCTGAGGGTGTGGGCCCCCTGAAAAGCAAGGAGGGGACCCCTATAGAGGGAAATGAGGAGAAAGCTAATTTGCTTAACAACTTCTTTGCTTCTATATTCACAAAAGAATTTGACATGCCGAGTGAAATGCAGGGGAATAACCGAAACCCTCCATTAAATGTCACTGGTCTAACCAAGGAAGAAGTCCAGCACCGTCTCAAGCAGATGAAAATCGATAAATCACCGGGACCAGATGACATACATCCTCGTGTTTTAAGGGAGTTATGTACAGTAATAGACAAGCCGTTATTTCTAATATTTGTGGATTCCATAACTACAGGGTTTGTTCCGATGGATTGGCGCTTGGCAAATGTGGTGCCAATATTCAAAAAGGGATCTAGGGGGGAACCTGGGAACTACAGACCGGTAAGCTTAACATCTGTGGTGGGCAAGCTGTTTGAAGGTTTCTTAAGGGATACTATCCTGGAGCACCTTGGGGAAAATGACCTTATTACTCCATATCAGCATGGATTTATGAGGAATCGCTCCTGCCAGACAAACCTGAACAACTTTTATGAGGAGGTAAGTTCAAGATTGGATCAGGGGGAGTCATTGGATATCATATATCTTGACTTTTCTAAAGCATTTGATACTGTGCCACATAAAAGGCTGGTACAAAAGATGAGAATGCTTGGACTGGGGGAAAACGTGTGCAGATGGGTGGGAAATTGGCTTAATGATCGGAAGCAGAGGGTGGTTATCAATGGTACACACTCAGATTGGGTCACTGTTATTAGTGGAGTACCACAAGGGTCAGTTCTGGGACCAATTCTCTTCAATATATATATAAATGACATTGGGTATGGATTAAACAGTAAAGTCTCAATCTTTGCAGATGATACTAAGCTGAGTAAAGTAATTAAAACAAAGGAGGACAACAGGCAACTACAAACAGATTTAGATAAATTGGAAGCATGGGCAGTTAAATGGCAAATGAAGTTTAACACAGATAAATGTAAGGTTATGCACATGGGAAGGAGAAATCTGTGTCATGATTACACACTAAATAAAGAAACACTTGGTAAAACAACAATGGAAAAGGACCTAGGGGTTTTAGTTGACAATAAGCTCAACTGTAGTAATCAATGCCAGGCAGCTGCTGCCAAGGCAAATAGGATCATGGGGTGCATCAGGAGGGGCATAGGTGCCCATGACCAGAGCATCATTTTACCCCTGTACAAGTCACTGGTCAGACCCCATATGGAATACTGTGTACAGTTCTGGGCACCTGTGCTTAAAAAGGACATATCAGAACTGGAGCGCGTTCAAAGAAGGGCAACAAAGTTAATAAAAGGAGTGCGGGGGCTAGAGTACCCGGAAAGATTGTCCAAGTTAGGCTTATTTAGTCTAGAAAAAAGACGATTGAGGGGTGATCTAATAACTATGTATAAATATATTCGGGGTCAATACAAGGATCTGTCCCACAATCTATTTATACCCCGGAGTGTAACCATAACCCGGGGGGCATCCACTAAGGTTAGAGGAAAGGTGCTTTCTCCACCGACATAGGAGGGGATTCTTCTCTGTAAGAGCAGTGAGACTATGGAACTCGCTGCCAGAGGAGGTAGTAATGAGGGATACATTAAAAATGTTCAAAAGTGGCCTTGATGCCTTCCTGGCATGTAATAACATTTCCGGCTATTGCTACTAGACCACTGGAAGGAGTTAAACAGGCTGAACTGGATGGACTAAAGTCTTTATTCAGCCTTACATACTATGTTACTATGTATACCAGAGGCTAATGGCTCTGTCGTTTGGGCCGACTCCCTGAACACGCCGTGATGCCCCTCCTCTGTAGAAAGGTCCAGGGGCTAGTCTGACGCCGCTACAGAGGAGGGGTAGGAACTTGGCCCTGGAGATCCACCACCTTCACTTGCTGCTGCAGATTCATGCAGCACTGGTCGGCCTGTGCGACTCCGGGTGCATCTGATGTGATACTCTATTTCCAGCACTAGAAAAGAAAAGCATTTATAAATAAAGGCCTACCTATTGCATTAGTTTCATCTAACATGCAATCGTTATGTACTTACTTGGGAAATGGAGACCAATAATTCGCCGCACCCGGGGCTTGTGGAGTCGTTTCAGGTCTGACCAGTGCTGCATGATCTGCGAATGGGTGAAGGTGGTGTCTGTCTCCTCTTGGATCCGGGCCATGATCTCCAGGGCCACGTTCCTTTTCTCGAATGTGTTGGGCAGGTAGTCGTACCTGCGCTGAAGCATCGTCTAAAAAACAAAAACAAAATAATAGTTGTTAAATCCAACTGCATACAAATATCTGTCACAATTAGATCAGTTGACTAAATGACATTCACAAATACATTTCTAGGCTGAAACTATCCGTCTAGATGCTAGTGAGTTGGTTCGCACATGTGCACACTAGCTTCTGTTTTCCATGCAGTTTCAAACAAAATGTTGTTTTTAAACAAAATGTTTCTTCCTGTGCTTCCTTAAGGCCTAGGCATGCATTTAGATGGCAAATCAACATCCTTACGAGCATAATCAGCTCTTGTTGGAGGGTGAAGATCGTGGGTGCCATCTTGTTTCTTGTCCGCAGCAGATAAGTAATGCCCCAGCAGTTTCCGGGTTTCGCGAGGCCCGACAAACGGCCGTATGCACGCGTACGTGAACGCGTAAGCGTCATACCCAGTCCTTTCAATTTAAAGAGTAATGGACACAGAGCTCATTTACTTTGTGCTTGTCATCATGGCACCAAAAAAAGCTAGCGCAAAGCAACCAGCAGCAAAGGAGGCCAAAACCAAAAGGCCCCAGCGGCATGAGGAGACTTCATCCTCCCGACCAACCACTCAGTCACACCAAGCGCCTAGCAAGGTGTGTGAAACGCGGAGCAAAAGTGGCCACCACAAGGCGACCTTGCCCACAAAGGCTGGAACATCCAAAACAGCAACCAAAAGCAAGGAAGGATCCTCAAACCCGAGAAACCCGAGCCCACCAAGAACACCCTCTCCTGCTACCGGCGCAAGCACACCCTCTCCTCCTCGGCCACATTTGGCACCGGCACAGGTGGAAACCAGCGAGACATATACAACTTTCACGCCTGGAAGTTCAGTGGCCACCCAGGCAAGGACCCCCAGTCCTATTGCGAGTCCAGTCCAGTCTTTTTCAAGCCACGTGACGCCGGATTCTTCACCACAGAGCCAGCCCAGAATGTCCTCTGAATTGCCACCAAACAGAGCTGAGCCAGAAGACCAAGTATTAGGCCGAACATTGCGGCAAAGCCAGTTGAGTGGCCGGTTTGGGGAGGCACAGACCCTAGCATTGGCAAATGGCCTCACACTTTATTATGATGAGCTATATGGGCAACATTCAAAATCAACCAGCAAAATGAGAAAGACCCAAATCTTGGAGGAGCTCACAAGACAGGTCAATGCAGCGGGGGACGAGAGGAAAGATGTGGAGCAGATACAGAGAAAAATATCTGACCTGTATGCAGCATGGAAGTATCTGTAAGTATGCAGCACGGAAGAAACAGAATAAATGGTGCAATCACAGGTACATATTTGAGTTGTGCATTTTGCTGCTTGTTGTATTGACCTCTATTTTTCAGCTTACAAACTGGCGGAGGCTTCCCCAGCAAATTACAGTATACCAGAGCTGAAGAAATGGTCCTGGCATTAATACACCCTGTCGCATTAGTGGGCCTCTCTGGCAGACAGGACACGGACATCCATACCATTTCTGCAGGTTATTAATGTTTGTTTGAATGTGAACTATTTAAAACATGTGAAATGAGGCTCACAGGCAGATATGAACACATGCCCCTAGGGAGTGGCTTTGACGGAAGGTTACTGTTTTAGGCGGGTCTTTAATGTCTGAGGAATGGCCTTCATGATGGGCATTCTCCCAGGGTGCAGTAGTTAATGGTCGTTAAAAAGGTTTGCAGCCCATACACGATCTTTGACAGTATTTCTGCTCACTATTAAACTCTTTATCTTACGAAAGCACTGCATGTGATGTGAATATAGTCAATAATAGACAACACTTACTTCTTTGTCTTTCTACCACTGGGGTTGTAGCTGGGCTTCGGTCAGACAAACTTGAGCGGGGTTAAGGGAAAGGTCTACATAGTAAGAATTAATTGTGATGGTCAACTTGGACCGTTGGAGGAGTTGTCATTCCTGCTTTGCCACGTGTTTTCTAAAGCATATGTACTCATCAGGCTCATCAAGGGATGTTTGTGTGTTTACATGCCTTTTACTTTTAAACCCAGCCCAGCATCCAGCCTCTAGAAGTGTGGAAGCCTCCTCCAGTTTGAGCACGCCGTCTACTTCCCTGCTGCCTAGGACCCAGGAACAGATATATATAGGGTAAGTGGACTTTGATGAAACTGCTGATGCATGTCAATGCACATGACTAATTTGTATAAAAAAGATACTTAGGGCCCAAACTGAAACACTTTCCCAACAGACTCTCACACTGATGGATGCAATCCAGGAGATGGAGGAGGAGGAAGATGCCAGCCTGATTGGACCTTCTGAAATTACCCCCCTGGAACCTAATCTGCCCCAGCATCCTACTGCACCAAATCCTCTGCAGCAGAGTGAAGCTGGACACATGCTGCCAGCCCATCATGGGCAGCATGCTGAGACTGAGCCTACAGTCCCCAGTGGTAGCTCTGCTGCAGAGGTTTTGCCGAGCACATCTGGGACTGTGGCTAGCCCTAGAGGTCCAGCATCTGCAGGCACTCAAACCCAGGGAATTGAAAGAAGTAGTCAACAACGTCGACCAGTTTCCCAGTGGAGGCGCGTGCTGATCCTGGAGTCAGCATGGCGCCATGACAGCCGTTACTTTTGGCAGGTGACTCAACGTACAACAGAGCAGATTACTGCACAATTAGAGAATTTCAATAATACAGTCACCAACATGTTGACTGAATTTAGGACGAGCAACAGCCAGATGTCTGAACAAATGGCCAACTTAATCACACAGATGGCAGGACAAATGGCCACCTTAAATACAAACTGCCATGCTCGATGATTTTAGAACAAGCAATACACAAATGCTGGAGCAGTGGCAGAATATGAATGCCACACATGCCCAGGTGTTGGGACACCTCCAAGGCCCACCACAAGCTTATTATGAGCAACATCTATATTAAGATCAATTTGACCTGTATCTCCAAATCTTTCCTCTACATCCCCACTCTATTTTCCTGTCTGGTGACCGCTACCAAGATTGGCATTTTCAGGGCTTTGCTGGTTTGTTTTTGATTTTGCCCATATAGCTCATTAGAGTGCTCACATACCCCACTAGCCAATGGCTGAGCTTAAGCCTCACTGAAGCAGCCGCTCAAGCTCCAACGCTGCAGGCTTGGGCCTATCAAATGGTGGCTGACTCATCCTGTTTGTTGGCAATATTGGGGGGCATTCTTGGCTGGGAAACAACTACATTTTCCCATGGCAAAGATTGGACTGGACTGGCATTAGGACTGGGGGTCATTGGCTGGATGACCACCGAACTTACAGGCGTGGATGTGGCATAGGTATGGTTACTTTCCACATGTGCCGGTGGCAAATGTGGCCGAGCAGGAGAGGGTGTGTATGTGGGCCTATGTATTCCTGCCACACTATTCCTGGGAAATTGTTGCTCCCTATGGATCTTGATGTTGGTGGGCAGGGAAACTTCGGCCTGGAGTCAGTTACTTTAGAACTCCTGGATGTGGCCAAATGCTAGGTACCAGGTGTCTGCCCCAATTTATAGTTATGTTCTACAATGTATGTACATTTTGAGTCTGCGAGTGCCCTTCAAATAAAAATTGACATATTTGCAGAAAATAGATTGAATGTGACTTTACCTGTTCTTGGCTAAGTTGATGCATTAATGTTTGGGGTATTTTGATATTAATGAAGATTTTTAAGGATAAACATGCGAAAATAAACTGCATGAGGCTCAAATCAATTTTTTAGTAATTAAGTCATTACTTTTTAAAAAAAAAAAAAAGAAAAAGGCCTTCACAAAGGCAAATCATAGTCAAAAAATAAAATGACATAAACAAACAAATTTTAGCCAAAATAGCCGGAAATCAAACTTGCCCGCAATGCTTGGCCAGAGGCACTAGGTGTGCCAGTGTACTGCTCATCTGCCTCCTGGCTGGATGGAGAGGGGGGCAGATCCACATACCAGGGGACACGCTGCATGATAGCTAAATTATGCAGCATGCAGCATGCAAGGATGATGTTGATGACCTTGTTGGGCTCATATTGGAGTGCCCCCCCGGTATGGTGCAAACAGCGGAAACGTGTTTTCAGGAGGCCAAATGCCCTCTCTACTACAGCCCGGGTCTTCCTGTGTGCAGGATTGTATGCCTCCTGTGCCTCATTCTGTGGCCGAAGTACGGGTGTCCGGAGCTAGGGAAGAAGCGGATAGCCAGAATCCCCTGAAAGAATATCAAAATACTTACATAAATTACACATTCGAAACAACAATATTGTTTAAAGCGGTCATTCACTCTGAATAAGAGTCTATCTTATATGTTTCCAACACCCTGTACATACAGATTGGTCACATTAAAATTCATCCTACCTGCATCTACTGCATGTTATGAGCCTTTGAACATTCAAGATGGCGGCTCAGGGAAGCCTGCAAACAGGAAGTGCCTTCTGACTGTGCTGCTCTGGATTCTGGAATTTCTGACCTTTTCCGGACCCCAGCTCTGCTCTGTCTGAGCAAAGCACAGCTATAACCCGCCCCCTGCACTTTATCCCGCTCTCCTCTCCTCAGTAAGTGTGATGCATCTGAGCAAAGATGGCGGCGCCCGTATCCTAAAGTCCTGAACAGAGTTGCAGCCCAGTGGGGGAAAGAATAATACGTAAGTGACTAAAAACTTGAAATATATTAGGTGGAAAGGCTGGGGAATCAGTTTTTAAGGGTTTGGGCTTTTCTAAAAATCATGGTGAAGGACTGTTTTAACATGCCATCAAGGGAAAAAAACAGCCATAGGTTAAGACATGGGTCCTCATCTATATTCATAGGCATACAGTGAAAAGGGAATGACGTAACTGGAGGAAACTTACCAAGGAGCCATCCACCTGATAATTGTCCAGACTCAAACCGATGGAATAAGCTGGAGCTCCGCAAGATGTTAGCGTCATGGGATGAGCCTGGATACCCGGCGAGGACACTAAGAACCGCATGTCCGGCCCAACCATTGCTTGGACATTCAGTGAGGGGCCCATTTTGCGGTTTCTGAGAAAAAAAAAATTACAGCAAGCCAAGGTAAACTACTCAAGCACTAACTCCTAACACCCTCAGAAAAACATGTTGTACAATCCAAATAACATTAACAAAGTACATAAGTAGTTTTAATAACCAAGATTATATGTATGTGGGAGAAAATAAAGATTAACATTCTAATGACTAATTAAGGTCAACATTAAAATGTTTTGATAAGGCCTACATTAAAAAAAAATTGATGAAGGTATACATTGTAAAGTGGTTCACAGGGACACTTTGGAAGGAGGGATTAAGGTATGCATTGTAAACTGGTTCACTTTACAAGGAAGGATTAAGGTATACACTGTAAACTGGTTCACAGGGGCACTTTAGAAGGAGGGATTAAGGTATACATTGTAAAGTGGTTCACAGGGACACTTTAGAAGGAGGGATTAAGGTATATATTGTAAAGTGGTTCACAGGGACACTTTAGAAGGAGGGATTAAGGTATGTATTGTAAAGTGGTTCACAGGGACACTTTAGAAGGAGGGATTAAGGTATACATTGTAAACTGATTCACAGGGACACTTTAGAAGCAGGGAATAATAGATAGTTACTATACAGTTTGGCAAAACAATATAACAAAATGACATAATTAACTTACCTAAAGATGTACTCGTCGGCTGCTGGTGGGACCAATGCAATGTGGGTGCAATCGATGGCACCCATAATGTTGGGCATGTCGGCGATATTAAAAAAACCCAACTTAAGCTCGTTCCAGGCTACCATGTCGTCCAGAAAGGAAATATATTTGGGACTAATGGTAGCCATGCCATCCAGAAACTTGGATAGCGCGCTGCTTAGCGTAGGCTGGGACATCCCCACGGATGTAGGATCTGGATCGTGGGTAGGATTTGCACATTGTTATTTGCACTGATTAGATCACTTGTGTTTATGTGTTTTAAATATAGATGCTGATTGATATTTGTGCATGCCAGTGCTCTCCCCATCGCCTACACACTTCCATGTTGGTTTGTCTTATATGTATTGTCTCATTATGTGTATTTTACGGGATTTTAATTGTGTAGTGGTTATGTGTAGTGATTAATTTAGTGATATGGAATAAAATATATTTTTTTGATAATTTTTTTGAGTGCCTCCCTCTATGATTCTGTGTTCTTGAGGTGAGCTTTATGTAGCTTTGGGAGTGACACCTTTAATGATTATAGGGTATTGTGCAGATCTTCTTGCCTTTATCCCCACGGAGAGGGCACCCAGCCTCTGGAACGAACCATTCGCCAAAAATTGCAGGCAGCCAAGCATCTTGGTCATACCTGAAATTGCTTGCCCCTTCCTTGTGGTGCGGGCTAACCATGGCCGCAGCTCCCTATACAAATTATGGAGGGAAGCGCGGGTCTGTTCGAACAACTCAACATCATGCATATCGATCGATATTCATGCATCGCCGGTGCAATCTGGCCTCAGCCATGCTGACACATGCAATGCCTTGGAGCTGAAGGCGCTCATATTCCTCCACAAAGCCGCAATACATGGTCAAGCAATCCGAGGCAAAAATGGTCCCGTAAGTGGATCGCAAATTAAACCGTTTTATAGGGCGGCAATCAGCTCTCTGAATCAGACGCAAGCCCATCCCAATAACGTAACTTATCTGAACGAACACAAAATATCAGATTTAGATCCCAAAATGATGCGAACTAACGCAAATGATCAGATTTAGATCCGTCCATCAAAAGCGCATATACGCATTAGAGGGAACGAACATACACATGGAAAAAGGAACGTAAAAACCAAATAACATGCCAAACACACACAAAAACATACACAGACACATGCGAAAGTCCAGACGTATCTGTCTCTGAATTGAGGCTACAGTGCTCATTTGCATCCCTCCCCAGGGCAATTCAGATTGCTACACATAAACATAACGTTTTTTTTTTTTTGTAAATTCTGCCATGGTCGATGTTCCCCTCTGAATGGTGTCCTATGGAATTGGAATGATGTTTACTAATGTACACACCAATCACTCGATATTCCTCCTGTGATGAACATTGTCCATTTTGCTCACACCCCCATATAGGCATTGAAGAAGTTCTGTTCACATCACTACTATAGATTTTGATTGGCATGATTTCAGTTTGGCTCCTTCTGAAGTCAACCACCACCTCTTCCACTTTGCCTGTGTTAAAACAGACCTCCAGTCAAAATAAAAGAAAGTTTAGTAAATTGCTTCCCCTCTTAAACCGGACCTTCACCATGATTTATTGAAAAGCTCAAACCCTTAGAAAATGATTCCCCAGCATCTAAACTTAAAATATTTAAAGTTTTTGGTCACTTACTTATTATTCTTTCCCCCACCATGCTGCAACTCTATTCAGGACTTTAGGATACGGACGCCGCCATCTTGACTTGGAAGCATCACACATATTGAGGAGAAGAGAGTGGGATAAAGTACAGGGGGGCTAGTTATAGCTGTGCTTTGCTCAGACTGAGCAGAGCTGGGGTCAGAAAAAGGTCAGCATTCCCAGAATGCAGAGCAGCACAGTCAGAAGGCACTTCCTGTTTGCAGGATGCCTGATGACCCATGAGCCACCATCTTGGATGTTTAAAGGCTCATAACATGCAGTAGATGCAGGTAGGATGATTTTTAATGTGAGCAATCTGTATGTGCAGGGTGTGGGAAACACTTATTCAGAGTGAAGGACCGCTTTAGGACATTGGCATAAGCCGTTTGAGAGGGCTTAACACAATGGAGATGTTGTGTAATGGCATAAAGATTATTCACTCTTAAATTACATGGGGGCAGCCATCTTGACACACATCTGATAGGATGAGAACTAGGGAGGTGAGATGTGAGAGGTATATGCCCCAGAAACAAGGAAATGCTTCCACACATGCTTCCACACTTTTCACACATGCAAACACTGAATAAACAGCTAATGTAGCAAAGGAAATCTTTGTGCTGGGAGCTGTTACAATGTATCTCTTTGGCTGTGGCACTGCAAAAACATTCAGTCTGCAGATACACTGTATTTAGAAGAATTTCATCTGTCATTACAGCTGAAGGCCTATTACTTCTGGCTAGAAATAAGAGATGATTACACAGAGATATGAGGCAATGTTGATTGAGGGACTCATCTTTTTAGTAGTAGATCTCTTATGTGTTTCATTGCAGTATGATTGCCTCATTCAAAAGACAGAAAGATTAAATACCGCGGTAAGGCATAAAAATAAGGGCTGATTCAAACCCTCTTTAACCTCCCTGGCGTTGTGAAATAGACAAATGCAATGGTAACGAAAGCGTTACCATTGCATTTGTCTCTGACACACGGCTCCGCCCCCATGAGCCTCTGCGGCTCACAGAGACGGAACCCGGAAGCGGAGACGGACGCCGCAGCCGCGGCTCTCACCTGCGATCGCGGCGGAGACATAGCTGGATCGCAGGGAGAAGGTAAGGAGGCTGCGCCGCCCGCTCTTGCTCCCAGATCGATCCCGAGCGTGACTCGGGGTTACCGCCACTTACAGCGCAAATTAACCCCGAGTCACGCTCGGGATCACCGCCAAGGGGGTTAACATGCACTTTCGCATGTGTCTGTGTAAGTTTTGTGAGTTTTTGCATGCTTTTTCTGAATTTTCGTTACTGTTTTCATGCGTATAAGCGTTTATGCTAACGCAAATGTGCACTTTCGATGATCGTATGTTTATCGTAAAACTTCCGTTATGTTGGGCAACTTACGTTATTGGTATGGGCTTGGGCATGGTTCAGAGCCTTTATTGCCGATGACAACCCGCCCAATAAAACGGGTTTGTTTCCGTTCAACTTATGGGGTCGTTTTGTAGGAGAAAGGTAGCTGTCAAGATGTTTGCTGAGTACATGGAGGAGTATGAGCACTTGCAGCTAAATGGCATGGTCTGCATCACCATGGCCTAATCCAGATTGCACCACGCACGCATGGATATCGATCGCATGCATGACGTTGAGCTGTTCGAGCTGACCCGCCTTAACCGCGTTTCCCTCCATAACTTGTATAGTGAGCTGCGGCCATGGTTAGCCCACATCACAAGGAAGGAGCATGCAATTTCAGGTATGACCAAGATGCCTGCAATTTTTGTCGAACAGCTCGTTCCAGAGGCTGGTTGCCCTCTCCGTGGGGATGTCCCAGCCTACGCTGATCTGCACGCTCAACAAGTTTTTGGATGGCATGGCTACCCTGTGTCAAAAATACATATATTTCCCTGACAACATGGTAGCTTGGAATGCTCTTAAGTTGTTTTTTTTTTATCTAGCCGACATACCCAACGTCATGGGTGCGATTGATTGTGCGCATGTTGCGTTGGTGCCTTCAGCAGCTGATGAATATCTATTTAGGTATGTGGTTTAGGTCAACATTATGACTTGCATTTACTCATTTAATCATAGTATGTTTTAATGTATATCTAAATCAATCATTTTCATGCAGCACTTAACTAATCATTTTCATGCAGACCTTAATTATTCCTTAGCATGTAGCCCTTAATTAATCATTCTCATGTCGCCCTTAACTAATCATTTTCATGCAGACCTTAATTATTCCTTAGCATGTAGACCGTAATTAATCATTTTCATGCAGACCATAAGTAACCATTTTTATGGGGCCCTTAATTAGTCCTTATCATGTAGACCTTAATTAAATCCTAGTGACCAACTATTACTTATTGGTTTTAGTACTAATTATTCTTTTTACAAAAACAAACTTTAACAATAAGGATCCCTTATTTTGGTGGTGTTAATTTGGTTATTTGCTTGATTGGTTTTGTGTACTAAATACCTGTATTTCTGCTCTTACAGGAACCGGAAGATGGGCCACTCCATAAACGTGCAAGCTGTGGTTGGCCTGGACCTTCAGTTCCTAAGTGTGATGGCAGGGTTTCCCGGATCCACCCACGACGTGTATATCCTGAGGAATTCGAGCCTCTATGGTCGTTTTGAATCAGGAAACTTGTCTGGTGGTTGGCTCCTGGGTAAGTTTTGAGAAATCATTTCATTATGCTTTCACTGTATGACTATGAATGTTTTTGGATAACCCTGTCTCAACATATTTATGTTCTTTCCCTCTGATGACATGATATACAATGTAACTAAGAAGTAGACACTAACTTGGTGTTTTATTCTTTTCAGGGGATTCGGGTTAACCACTACTGCCATGGCTAATGACACCAGTCCTGCGGCCTCAGACTCGGGCCGGGCCCATAGGAAGACACGGGCTGTGGTGGAGAGGGCCTTCGGCCTGCTGAAAAGCAGGTTTAGATGCCTGGACCATACAGGGGGGGCCCTGCAGTATGACCCGAGCAAGGTCATAAAGATAATAATAGCCTGCAGTGTCCTTCATAATTTTGCTATAATGCAGCAGGTCCCCCGATATGTTGACGTGTTCCCCTCTCCAGCCACCACGGACATTCCAGAGGAGTTATATGAGGGCACCCAGAGTGCTTCTGGGCAGTCCGTCCGGGACCATCTTTTAACCAATTTTTTTGCCTAAAATGTATTATTTTGCCTTAATTGTTGGTGTCATGATATATATTATTTCCTTGTGATGTAACAAATTTCTATGGTTTATACTTTCATTTGCTTATCTGCACAAACTAATACAAAAAAACTTTTGAACAGATTTTTTATTGTTAAATATTTCCTTTAACAACACTCATCTTTTTGTAAACAGAGATCAAAAATGGCTAAAAATAAAACAGGACAGAGAAAGTTCATTAAAATAATTTACTATTCCATAGAGAAATTAGGTGGGTATGGGCACTCGCAGCCTACGAGGACATCCACTAGACAAAGGAAGGATCCAGCAGCCCCCTCTAAATTTGTCACATGCTGGATGGCCAAGGAGACTTCCTCAAGCCAGAATGCTCCCCGTCCACCAACATCCACAACCATAGGGAGCACTAGTATTAAGGGCAAGGGGAACAGTAGGGCAGGAATTCATAAGCCCCACAACAACACCCTCTCCTGCTCGCGGCCTAATTCAGCATTACAATGTAGCGACCAGCGGCCAGCTCAGCGGCTGCAAGTTATTGGGCCAGCCAGCCAATGACACCCAGCCCCCAAGCAAGTCCAACACAATCCTTTCCAACCAAAAGTTGTAGCTATTAGTGGGGTGTTAGTCACCCAGAAATGTCACCAACTTTTCCACCCACCCAGGATGAGGCAGCCAGGATCTCATTAGGCCTAAACCTGCTGCGTGGGAGCTTGAGCGGGCGCTTTACTGAGCCACAAACTATGGCATTGGCAAGTGGGGTTTCTGAGCACTATCATGAGCTGTATGGAAGAAATTCTAAAGCCTCCAGCAAAGGCACAAATACACAAATATGGGTGGATATCACCAGACAGGTGAATAGTGTGGGGATGGAGAGGAAAGATGTGGAGCAAATACAACGCTAATTCTTAATATGGGGGACTCCCATAATAAGGCTGTTGTTGGCCTTGTAGGATGGCCAACACCTGTACATGTGTGGCATTCATCATCTGCCACTGCTCCAGCATCTGCCTGTTGCTAGTCCAAATTTCTTCCAGCAGGGTGGTGAATTTGTTATTGAAGTTTTTTAATTGTGCTGACAGCTGCTCATTTAATCTTTGGTTTACTTCCCTAAAGTTGTCATTGTGCCATGCTTTCTTCAGGATCTGCACACACCTCACCTGGGTGACATGACGACGTGAATGAGGCGTCCTCCACTTCCCCGCGTGCAGATGATGGAGGTCTAGGCCTAGCAACAGGAGCAGATGTAGTAGGCAAATCCTCTGCAGCAGAGCTAGCACATGGGACAGTTGTTTGTGTCTCTTGCTGCTGGCCATGCTGGTCTGCCAGTAGAGGGCATGATTGACTCTGCTGCAGAGGATTTGTGGGCAGCTGCTGCTGGGGCAGTGGCAGATGATGGTGCTGGGTTGGCATTTGTGGGGGCATGGTAATGTTTTCCTCCTCCTCCTCCATATGGTGTATTGCTTCCATTATGGGTGGTGTCTGTAGGGACAGGAAAAAAATTGTGAGATACTTGCCCAAATATATGTTGGGCCAAGTAGTCATCTTCTTTCACATGCATCACCAGTTAGTGCACATTACATTTACCAGATCCAGCTGTTCCTGTGTAGGATTTGTTTGTAATGGCTGGCGGGACGTGGTGGCAGTGGGCAAACAGGGGGAGGGTTGCACAGTCGCTTGAGTATTTTGAGGAGCTGGCCTCTGTTTATGAATGCTATTCTATTCTAGTGAGTGAATGGGATTATAGAATTAGACCCACCCAGAGGCGACCAGTCCGGCCAGTGCAAGTGAAGGTGGTGCGTCTCCAGTGCCAAGGTCCTCCCCCGACGACCAGCCACTGGACCTCTCTACAGAGGAGGTGCATCAGTGGCTCGCCAGGGAGTCTGGCCAGATGGCGGAGCAACACCACTCCGGTATGTTTCTCTGGCTGAAGCACACACAGGTGCATGCACTGTAAACACACACTCATTTTCTGCTTCTATTCTTTTAGATGAGGCTGTAGCGGGTGAAGAGTTGGGATTGCAGAGGCCAGATGACCCAGCCCCTGAGGTGCATGGAGAAGGTGGGTGATGTCACACACATTATGAAAAAATGTCTTGTTTGCAAAATCTGACATTAGAAGTAACCATAGTTTTCCTTTCTCAACAGACTCAGACCCAGAGCAGTGGCAGGCCCCAGAGAGGAGGCTGGTCCCCCAAGATCAGGTCGTCCACCAGCCTAGTAAGTTTGTAGTTTAGTTATTTGATTTTCTCTAACAAAGCTTCATTAACAGATATTAAAAATCCCTAGCCTATTAAATTAGCCTAATTACATATGGCCTCATCCCTAGCCAATTAAATTAGCCTAATTACATATGGCCTCATCCCTAGCCTATTAAATTAGCATAATTACATATGGCCTCATCCCTTTGTTTGAACATTGCTAATATTTCATTCTACAGCTAAAAATGTATATAAAAATGTATATACCAAATATTAATTCTTGCTTCCTTTTCACAGCAACCCCACAGGAGAGACTACAAAATTTGACTGCGACGGTGTATAGGCTGGTGGGCGACATCAAGGAGCTTGCTGCTTCATTGGGGACCAGTGAAGAATAGATTCCTGGGGCCTGCCACATGTTGTTCATAAATTGTTGTTCATAAATAAAATTGTTTGTTTTAAATTTGTTAAAAATTTTAAACATGTTTTGAAAAAAAAAAAAAAAACGGTTGTTTAAAAAACCAAAAACAAATTTAGATTTTGGAAAAAAAAAAAAATATATTTTTAGAATTTGCCAAAAAATTTTAAAGAAAAAAGTTACATTTAATAAAACAAAAAAAAAAACTGTAATAAATATATTTAAATGTAAGCATGTTTGGTGTTTATTTTCTGTAAAGCACTAAAAATGTAATGCATGAACACATTTAATAAAAACATACAGCAGAAGACATCAAGAAGGAATAGAAAACTAAGAAGAGAATGCAGAACATAAAGGTAAGCATGAATGGCGGGAGAACATCTAAACAGGAACCGCTAGTGAGTTCAGGTAAGCATGAATGGCGGGAGAACATCTAAACAGGAACCGCTAGTGAGTTCAGGTAAGCATGAATGGCGGGAGAACAGAAAAACAGGAACCACTAGTGAGTTTAGGTAAGCATGAATGGCGGGAGAACAGAAAAACAGGAACCGCTAGTGAGTTCAGGTAAGCATGAATGGCGGGAGAACAGAAAAACAGGAACCGCTAGTGAGTTCAGGTAAGCATGAATGTCGAGAGAACAGAAAAACAGGAACCGCTAGTGAGTTCAGGTAAGCATGAATGTCGAGAGAACAGAAAAACAGGAACCGCTAGTGAGATCAGGTAAGCATTGGTGCAGAAGTGAGTGAGAGAATAGTTGAGACGGGGGACATGAATGAGTTAAATAGCAGTGTGCATACGTACATGCATGCAAACATAGCAGCTTTCCAACAGATTTCCAAGAGAATTCCGTTTGGACGTATATTGGAAGAAGGACGCATGCTGAATCTAACGGGACACGGAAAATCTTTGTTGGAAGCTATGTTGGAAAACGCTGAAAAATAAGTAACGTAAACGTTAACTTCGTCCTCTCGAGGACGCAACGAGAGCCAGAAAATGACATTCTCGTTGGCCTACGCAGATACGAACAGTAAATGTAAGGCTTCAGATGGAGGTTCTGAATCATGCGTAGGCACCTACGCATACGGAAAAAAAGTGTAAAATACAAAGAACGAGCCAAATACGACACGGTTTTGAGGAGGCTCTGAATCAAGCCTATAGAATGGCATATAGAATGGCATAAATATACTACGCGTTCCACCACCAGCAGTGGCTGCTTCCTCAGGCACGTGCGGCTCTGTGGGTACAGCTCAACAGCACCTGGCATCTCCTTACTGGATACTCAACAGGAGTTATTGTGGCTGCTTTGAAATTGGAACAGTGGATTTTTATAGAATCTTAAAGCTGTATAGTCTCACTTAATGGAAGACTGATATATCCTGATTCCCTAGAATTGGAATAGTTATATTTGAAGGCCTTTTTCATTTTCTGTCTGGTAAGAGTCTGGCAGTGAGTGGTGGTGGGCACATGACGGTGAAGGACACATGCGCAACGGCAGGTAGCGACAGATGAGCGTCTGTAGCAGGCAATTCAGAGCGCCCTCTAGTAGTCGCTGTGCTCGCCCGTGGGTCGCTAGTGCAGAGCGACTCAGTCGATGTGCAGCAATGATGAATACATTGTGAGGAGTCGCTAAATGACCAGTACAGCGCTGTATGGGAGTGCATGTTAGCGACTGGTCAGTGCGACCGACTCACAACATATTCATTAAAAAAAAAGCCTCACACAACTTCGGCGCTCAAAAATGCTTCGCTGTAGGCCAGAGCGCCAGAGGCTGCGTGTTTAAATGCTGTTTTTTAACATGTATCCACTAGTAACAAAGCGAAAACATATGGAATTACATTGTAATAACATTGTAACATGAACACATTAATGCCAGACCTGTAATGTCAATTCTGCACAAATATTTAAAAAATGAAAAATATTTTCAAAAATGGCTTTTTATATGCCAGGAGAGGTCACAACATTATTTGAGATAAAAAAAAAAAACAAAAACCCTATTTAAATATAAATAAAAGAATGCCGATTGAAATGTATGGGAGAGCGACAGGTAGCGAGAGGAAATATGTGGCCCTCCGCAAAGCTAACTGCCGGCGCTGTACGCTGAGGCTGGGCTAATGATGAATCAGACGCTACATGGCGTTATCCCAGTCGCTCAACAGATTCTGCTTGATAAATGTGTAATTGCGTGCCATCTCCAGCGCTCACCTGCCGCTACCTATCGCTACCTGTCATTTACAAGGCACTACCTGACGCTATGGCCTTGATTCACAAAAGGGTAGAAAATAATTCTTATAGTAGTAAAAAATTCAATTCATGAGAAAAAAGCCTGAGAATGTCACTGTTAGTGAATTACCAGATAGGAATATAATGAAAGTCAATGGCACTTTTTTACTACAGGTAAAAAGTGGTAAAAAGTTCAATACCTTTTTCAAGAGTAAAAAAGTTCCATTGACTTTCAGTGTTTTCCTGGTGATTCACTAACAGTGAAATTCTCAGGCTTTTTTCTCATGAATTTAATTTTTTACAACCAGTTCAGTTTTTTGCCACTCTCAGTGAATCGAGGCCTATATCTTCATGAATAAGGGCCTAAATACGTTGGTGTTTGCAAATGTTATGGCCTTGATCAAATTGTTGGATGAGGTAAAGTCATTGGTACAGAGAGTGAACAGTAATGTGGAAAGCACACAGCCCTGAAGCTCACCCATGTTTATAATTCTCAACCCAGGTTTTCTGTATGCTCAAGGACTTAACTTAGGGCCAACGTCCTCTGCAGACCTGTAAGCCCTGTAAGCTAACCGAAGAGGGTGATAGAGATCCTGCGTGATTGCTTTCAGATGTGAGAGCAGTTTCAAGATCTTCATGGCTTGGTATAAGAATGAAAGGACTAGCTTACTTGGAAGCAATCTCTGTTCCCCTATTGATGCACATGGCGGAATGTTGATGCCACCAGATGCAGGTGAGGACCTCCAGTTTGCTCAAATACATCCATAAAAAAATGGCCATAACCAGAGGTATGAGAGCAGCGTCAGGTAAGCTACAGTATGATAGTTCTGATCCAATGCTGTAATTCACAGCAAAAATGTAAATACAGGTCCTTCTCAAAAAATTAGCATATAGTGCTAAAGTTCATTATTTTCCATAATGAAATTATAAAAATTAAACTTTCATATATTTGAGATTCATCGCACACCAACTGAAATGTTTCAGGTCTTTTTTTGTTTTAATACTGATGATTTTGCCATACAGCTCATGAAAACCCCAAAATCCTATCTAAAAAATTAGCATATCATGAAAAGGTTCTCTAAACGAGCTATTAACCTAATCATCTGAATCAACTAATTAACTCTAAACACCTGCAAAAGATTCCTGAGGCTTTTAAAAAAGCCCAGCCTGGTTCATTACTCAAAACCGCCATCATGGGTAAGACTGCCGACCTGACTGCTGTCCAGAAGGCCATCATTGACACCCTCAAGCAAGAGGGTAAGACCCAGAAAGAAGTTTCTGAACAAATAGGCTGTTCCCAGAGTGCTGTATCAAGGCACCTCAATGGGAACACTGTGGGAAGGAAAAAATGTAGCAGAAAACGCTGCACAACGAGAAGAGGTGACCGGACCCTGAGGAAGATTGTGGAGAAGGACCGATTCCAGACCTTGGGAGACCTGCGGAAGCAGTGGACTGAGTCTGGAGTAGAAACATCCAGAGCCACCGTGCACAGGCGTGTGCAGGAAATGGGCTACAGGTGCCGCATTCCCAAGGTCAAGCCACTTTTGAACCAGAAACGGCGGCAGAAGCGCCTGATCTGGGCTACAGAGAAGCAGCACTGGACTGTTGCTCAGTGGTCCCAAGTACTTTTTTCTGATGAAAGCAAATTTTGCATGTCATTCGGAAATCAAGGTGCCAGAGTCTGGAGGAAGACTGGGGAGAAGGAAATGCCAAAATGCCTGAAGTCCAGTGTCAAGTACCCACAGTCAGTGATGGTCTGGGGTGCCATGTCAGCTACTGGTCGACTGTGTTTTATAAAGGGCAGGGTCAATGCAGCTAGCTATCAGGAGATTTTGGAGCACTTCATGCTTCCATCGGCTGAAAAGCTTTATGGAGATGAAGATTTCATTTTTCATCACGACCTGGCACCTGCTCACAGTGCCAAAACCACTGGTAAATGGTTTACTGACCATGGTATTACTGTGCTCAATTGGCCTGCCAACTCTCCTGACCTGAACCCCATATAGAATCTGTGGAATATTGTGAAGAGAAAGTTGAGAGACGCAAGACCCAACACTCTGGATGAGCTTAAGGCCGCTATCGAAGCATCGTGGGCCTCCATAACACCTCAGCAGTGCCACAGGCTGATTGCCTCCATGCCACGCCGCATTGAAGCAGTCATTTCTGCAAAAGGATTCCCGACCAAGTATTGAGTGCATAACTGAACATAATTATTTGAAGGTTGACTTTTTTTTAATTAAAAACACTTTTCTTTTATTGGTCGGATGAAATATGCTAATTTTTTTAGATAGGATTTTGGGGTTTTCATGAGCTGTAGGGCAAAATCATCAGTATTAAAACAAAAAAAGACCTGAAAAATTTCAGTTGGTGTGCAATGAATCTCAAATATATGAAAGTTTAATTTTTATCATTTCATTATGGAAAATAATGAACTTTAGCACTATATGCTAATTTTTTGAGAAGGACCTGTATATCTAACCACAAACTGATAATACACATTGCAATAGATGTTATAAGCGTGGTTCCTCATTTATATATATATATTTTTTTTTAATAACACTTTTTATTAACATTTGGATACGTTAATTAAAGTGGACCATCACCCTCGGGTGATCGGCCCGGGAATCTATAAGATTCCCGGGCCGATCACCTCCCTCCCCGCGGGACATCCGAGATCGGGATGTCCCGCGGGGTGAAACCCCCCCAAACACCCCGAATCCGCTTACCTTGTCTTTTGACAGCCGCGGACAAGTGGCTCCTCCGCCGCCGCCTCCCTCGCGCCCCTCTAGACGTGCGCGCGCCCGCACTGGCCGTCTGTGAATGGCCGGCGCGGGCGCGCGCACGTCAAGAGTGACACGCGGGAGGCGGCGGCGGAGGAGCCGCTTGTCGGCGGCTGTCAAAAGTCTTGTCCGTCGGCGCGGGGAGAGGTGAGTTTTTCGGGGGGTTCGGGGGGGTTTCACACAGCGGGGCACCCCGATCGGGGGTGCCCCACCGAAGTGGACCAAGACCCAGGATAGTCAAAATCCTGGGTGTTGGTCCACTTTAAAGGGGTTTGTTGTTTAAGCATGAATGCCTACAGAGACTGGCTGGCTTTATGCTTCCATTCATACAGGCAGGGTAGAATTATGAGGAGGGTGCCCTGGGGCCTCAGTCATTTACCTTGCAAAGGGGGCCTCCACCAATCGTTTGTTTATGGTCTGGCACAGGAAGATTTTCAATATTTGGTCTGGGCCGCGGGGCCAGCAACGGAGTGGCAGCAGTGGGGGCCTCCCAAAGCTCAATGCAAGAAACTGTTTTCTGCTGAACCAGCTGGGTGACTACACTCCTCCCCCAGAATGGCAAAGCAGGAGTTCCTGAGCAGCACGCACTCGTACAAGGGTGGCACAAGCAACTCGATCTGATGTTCCAGTAAGTAGGCGGGTTACAGACAACCACCAATCAGTTACTTGGCTGGATTATTATTTTAACCCTTTAAGTGCCAGCCCACCTGGAGATTTTGTCACGCTCTGTTGCCAGAGCATTTTTCACTATTTTGCGCTCCCCATGTTCAACTGTAATTTTTGAAGGGATTTTCTGGGACTTCCCATAAAAATTACATATCGTTTTTTTCAGCAGAATCTGGGCTTTAAGAGCATATGTCTTGTTTATCAATTTTGTTGTCTTATCCTAATTATTTTGGGCAAAATATGTGAAAGAAAATTAAAAATACACACGTTTTTACATTTTGCAGTGTTTTTCTTTAATCAAAAATAAAGGTTTTACAATAAAAACATATTGAGGGTAAAAGCCCCATTTCTCCCGGTTACAACGGTACCACACATGTATTAGTAGACACCCTTTCCTGCCCAGGAGACCCCAGAAACTGCAAAGAGCGCTAGAGGAGATTTTCAGATAAAATACAAATACTATGCGCTCCTCGCAGTTTTTCAAAAAATACAACCCTTTACATTTGAAATACCCCCCACAATATATATATTTTTGGAAAGTACATACCTCAAGGTTTCTAAGCCTACTGGGCTTGTTGGCGTGGGTACATTCATTTGAACACTATTCATTGGCAGAACCTCTGGTTTCAAAGGATTTCCCTAAAAAAACAAACAAAAAGCAGATTCAAAACCATATTTTCCGATAAAAACAATAAGCAAGCAAGAAGTAACACAGTAAATCTGAAAGCACAACATCTGCTGAACAAAATAATACCCCACATGCATAGGTACTTTGAAGGGTAGAGTTGCCAAACACCCCAAAGTCAAGTGTGCACTTGAGGGTCATTTTACTGGCAAAAATCAGCTGCGCACACAAAGTGCGCACCTTGCAGTTTTTCCAAATTTACAACCCTTTACATTTGAAATACCCCCCACAAACTATATATTTTTGGAAAGTACATACCTTAAGGTTTCTAAGCCTACTGGGCTTGTTGGCATGGGTACATTCATCTGGACTCTATTCATTGGCAGAACCTCTGGTTTCAAAGGATTTTCCTAAAAAAACAAACAAAAAGCAGATTCAAAACCATATTTTCCGATAAAAACAATAAGCAAGCAAGAAGTAACACAGTAAATCTGAAAGCACAACATCTGCTGAACAAAATAATACCCCACATGCATAGGTACTTTGAAGGGTAGAGTTGCCAAACACCCCAAAGTCAAGTGTGCACTTGAGGGTCATTTTACTGGCAAAAATCAGCTGCGCACACAAAGTGCGCACCTTGCAGTTTTTCCAAATTTACAACCCTTTACATTTGAAATTCCCCCCACAAACTATATATTTTTGGAAAGTACATACCTCAAGGTTTCTAGGCGTGCTGGGTTTTTTGTTGTGGGAACCTTTTTATGGATGAAAAACCTTGAGGTGTTCATAGTTTGCAACGGATTTCCCTAAAAAATATTAATAAATATGCAGCATACAAGAAAGTTTTCCTAATATATCAATATGCAAACAAGAAATAACTCAATAAATCTGAAACCGCAGGGTCCCTGGAACAGAACAGTACATAACATGCATATGTGGACACAGACCGCTAGACAAATAGCACAGAATAAACATCTGAAAAAGCAATGCAAAATAATCTCAATAATGGTACTAATAGGTTCTGCTAGGATTAGTCATGGGAGGATTAGCCTTGTGCTGATAGATTGTGAACGTCAGTAAACACTGAAATCCTAATGAAGGGCCCCATGTTTTCATCATCTATCACAAGTATCCAGCGGCTCCTCCTTCACCATTTCCTCCATCATCTTTTGGCTTCGCAAGTACCAAAAATAAAAAAACACAGGGACAAGAAAATGCAATTATCTAACTGAATTTTTAACTAGAGAAAGTATATGCAAATAGCCTAAAATATTCCAGGTCTGGCCACTTACCTTCACCCAGATGTGGAGATGTATTCTGTTACTATAGATCTGGGGGTGTTGCAGAGCAGGGTATTCCAAACCAGGATGACCCTAGGGCACGGAACAAAACCTAACCTAACCTACATACAGTCTAAAAATCCATAAAAAAACTATTAACAAGAATAAAACAACTAAAAATCGAATTTAGTATGGTATGCTTCAAAGCAACCTTCTAAACACAAACCAGGTTGGCTGGGACATGTCGGGCAGTAGTAGCGCACATCTCTCCTAAAGCCACGCCTACTACAAACCCTACAAGGCTTCTGGGGATACCTCTTCTTATTGATGGAGGGGATGCACTTTATGAAATGCTTCCCCACTAATCTAGCCTCATCATCATTACCAGCCATCTCTGGTGCCTGCTCGGTATCCCCAAATAACAGAGCAGGGAGTATCTGCAGCTGATATTTTACAAACGACAAATTGGAGCCTGGTACTGCTGCCTTGAAGACAACAAAGGAGTTATAAGTTGCTAATTGGACCAAATGGATAGCAACTTTTTTGTACCAGGCTCTGGATTTTCTGGTGGCGTTGTAATATGTTAAAATTTGGTCTGTTTTATCAACGCCACCCATGAATTTATTATAATCTTTGATACAACGTGGCTTTTGGGAAGGGGCTCGGGGACCACGTTGCCGTAATCTCACGACTGACTCATCGTGGATTGTAGTCAGCATGAAAACATTTTTTCTGTCCATGTATTTCACGGCCAGGAGCTCAACGCTTCTTACAGCATACGACTCTCCACGATTTATTTTTTGTGTCAGCAATGACCTGGGCAAGCCTTTTCGATTACGGTTGATGGTGCCGCAGGCCGGTGTGTCCAATGAGTAGAGGGCTCGAAATAGGGGGATGCTGGTATAAAAGTTATCCACATATAAGTGGTAACCTTTCCCCAGTAGAGGAGTCATGAGTTCCCAAACTATTTTTCCACTGACAGACAAATCAAGGGGACAACCAGGGGGGTCCAGATGTGTGTCCCTTCCTTCGTAAAGACGAAAACATTTGGTGTAGCCGGTCGAGCTTTCACACAATTTGTAAAATTTTATCCCATAGCGGGCACGCTTACTAGGGATATACTGACGAAATACAATGCGCCCTTTATAAAGCAGAAGCGATTCGTCAATACTTAAATTTTGGGAGGGGGTGTACACTTCTGCAAAGCGCTCAGACAGACTATCGATCAGGGGACGTACTTTGTGAAGTCTGTCGTGACCGGGCTCACCACGGGGAATTGCAGTGGAATTGTCATTAAAATGTAGAAACCGCAGTAAAATTTGGTAGCGGTTTCTGGTCATTATGGCCGGAAATAATGGTGTTGCCAAAAGGGTTCGGGTATCCCAGTAGGAGGCGATACTAAATTTTTTGCAGATACCCATGGCTAAAGTGAGCCCCCAAAATTTTTTTAACTCACTTATGTTTGTGGGCTGCCATGCATGAGCGCGGGCGTGCCTTTGTGGGGGATTTTGTGCTAGGACCCACTCAGCATAGCAGTTTGTATGGTAGACCATGTCCTGTAGCATGGCCTCCGTGATGAACAATTTGAAAAAGTCAACAGGACGGAAGTTTGTTGTGTCCACGTTGACTCCGGGGACCGAATCGAAAGGGGGAATTTCGGGGGAATAATTATTGGGAGGCCTCCACGTAGGCACTCCATCACCAGCTGCAGCACTCTCCATCTGATCTACACTCTCCTCCAGCGTGGCTTCTCCTTGTGCGCTACCATCCCTTCTAGGATGCCTAGCACTACCACTGGTACTACTGCACGGCTGTGTCTCTTCAGTAGAGGAGACACTGTCAGACTCACTATCTGAGGGCAAATAATCTGACCCTGAAACACTATACTCTTCCGAGTCTGACTCCATCATGTAAGCCGCTGCTTCCTGGGCAGAGTACCTTTTCCCAGCCATCCTGAAATCTGCTAAACAAAGGCTAAAACCAAATGAAAACAATAAAAATACTACACTAAAGGGGAGGAACTAGGGGGAAGTTTACAGTAGCTAAAAGCTAAACTAAAGCCTAGAACTAAAGTTGGGGAACAAAACAGCCAAAAAGCAAATACTCAAAAGTAAACGTCAGCAAGCTTGCAGAACCAAGAATCTTCAAGAGCAATCGCAATCTAAAAGGAAGTTAAAGTAACAGAACATTACAATTAATTCCCCCTCATCCCATCCCATATGCAGTGTGGCATTCTTTCCCATTTCATTCCCATTTGCAGTGTGGCATTCCCCCCACCCCATTCCCATATGCAGTGTGGCATTCCCCCCACCTCATTCCCATATGCAGTGTGGCATTCCCCCCACCTCATTCCCATATGCAGTGTGGCATTCCCCCCACCTCATTCCCATATGCAGTGTGGCATTCCCTCCCACCCCATTCCCATATGCAGTGTGGCATTCCCTCCCATTTCATTCCCATATGCAGTGTGGCATTCCCCCCACCCCACTCCCATATGCAGTGTGGCATTCCCCCCACCTCATTCCCATATGCAGTGTGGCATTCCCCCCACCTCATTCCCATATGCAGTGTGGCATCCCCCCCACCTCATTCCCATATGCAGTGTGGCATTCCCCCCACCTCATTCCCATATGCAGTGTGGCATTCCCCCCACCTCATTCCCATATGCAATGTGGCATTCCCCCCACCTCATTCCCATATGCAGTGTGGCATTCCCCCCACCTCATTCCCATATGCAGTGTGGCATTCCCCCCACCTCATTCCCATATGCAGTGTGGCATTCCCCCCACCTCATTCCCATATGCAGTGTGGCATTCCCCCCACCTCATTCCCATATGCAGTGTGGCATTCCCCCACCTCATTCCCATATGCAGTGTGGCATTCCCCCCACCCCATTCCCATATGCAGTGTGGCATTCCCCCCACCCCTTTCCCATATGCAGTGTGGCATTCCCCCCACCTCATTTCCATATGCAGTGTGGCATTCCCCCCACCCCATTCCCATATGCAGTGTGGCATTCCCTCCCATTTCATTCCCATATGCAGTGTGGCATTCCCCCCACCTCATTCCCATATGCAGCGTGGCATCCCCCTCACCTCATTCCCATATGCAGTGTGGCATTCCCCCCACCCCATTCCCATATGCAGTGTGGCATTCCCTCCCATTTCATTCCCATATGCAGCGTGGCATTCCCCCACCTCATTCCCATATGCAGCGTGGCATCCCCCCCACCTCATTCCCATATGCAGCGTGGCATCCCCCCCACCCCATTCCCATATGCAGCGTGGCATTCTCCCCACCCCATTCCCATATGCAGCGTGGCATTCCCCCCACCCCATTCCCATATGCAGCGTGGCATTCTCCCCACCCCATTCCCATATGCAGCGTGGCATTCCCCCCACCCCATTCCCATATGCAGCGTGGCATTCCCCCACCTCATTCCCATATGCAGTGTGGCATTCCCCCCACCTCATTCCCATATGCAGTGTGGCATTCCCCCCACCTCATTCCCATATGCAGTGTGGCATTCCCCCCACCTCATTCCCATATGCAGTGTGGCATTCCCCCCACCTCATTCCCAGATGCAGTGTGGCATCCCCCCCACCTCATTCCCATATGCAGTGTGGCATTCCCTCCCATTTCATTCCCATATGCAGTGTGGCATTCCCCCCACCTCATTCCCATATGCAGCGTGGCATCCCCCCCACCCCATTCCCATATGCAGTGTGGCATTCCCCCCACCCCATTCCCATATGCAGCGTGGCATTCCCCCCACCCCATTCCCATATGCAGCGTGGCATTCCCCCCACCCCATTCCCATATGCAGCATGGCATCCCCCCACCCTATATGCAGCGTGGCATTCCCCCCACCCCATATGCAGCGTGGCATTCCCCCCACCCCATATGCAGCGTGGCATCCCCCCCACCCCATTCTCATATGCAGTGTGGCATTCCCCCCACCCCATGTGCAGCGTGGCATTCCCCCCACCCCATATGCAGTGTGGCACCCCCCCCCACCCCATTCTCATATGCAGGGTGGCATCCCCCCCACCTCATTCCCATATGCAGCGTGGCATCCCCCCCACCCCATTCCCATATGCAGCGTGGCATTCTCCCCACCCCATTCCCATATGCAGCGTGGCATTCCCCCCACCCCATTCCCATATGCAGCGTGGCATTCCCCCCACCTCATTCCCATATGCAGTGTGGCATTCCCCCCACCTCATTCCCATATGCAGTGTGGCATTCCCCCCACCTCATTCCCATATGCAGTGTGGCATTCCCCCCACCCCATTCCCATATGCAGTGTGGCATTCCCTCCCATCCCATATGCAATGTGGCATCCCCCCACCCCATAGACAGTGTGGCATACCCCATCCCAATTCCATGGGCAGTGTGGCATCCCCCCCCACGTGCCATTGACCCCCCCATATGCAGTGTGGCATTCCCTCCCATCCCATATGCAATGTGGCATCCCCCCACCCCATAGACAGTGTGGCATACCCCATCCCAATTCCATGGGCAGTGTGGCATCCCCCCCCACATGCCATTGACCCCCCCTCCTATTCCCATATGCAGTGTGGCATTCCCTCCCATCCCATATGCAATGTGGCATCCCCCCACCCCATAGACAGTGTGGCATACCCCATCCCAATTCCATGGGCAGTGTGGCATCCCCCCCCCACGTGCCATTGACCCCCCCCCCAACACAACACATGTGGCCAGATCGGCCCATCGGCGGAGGGGAGAGAGATTTATGATGATCAATGACAGATCGGCGCAAAGCAGCGATCGTGCTCCCCCGA
The DNA here is from genome assembly GCA_027917425.1 of Gastrophryne carolinensis. Lineage (NCBI taxonomy): Eukaryota > Metazoa > Chordata > Amphibia > Anura > Microhylidae > Gastrophryne > Gastrophryne carolinensis. Next base: position 67,933,768 of record CM051239.1, on the reverse strand, counting down.
TCTGTCCCTTGTCAGTGCAGGTCGGCAGCGTGATGGGAGGGGGGACAACACAAGGGACACAGACAACACAAGGGACACACCACTCACCTCAGATCCAGGCAGCAAAAGGCCGGATACCATGTGATCTGGCCTTTATATAGCAGTGCGTCGCCGGATGATGACACCGCAGAAGCCGCACTTTGATTGGCTCCTGCAGCGATCGGGTCACAGCTACAGTCATCAACTCACCTCTGGATGACCCCCCAAGCCTCGTCTTCAAGAAGAATCCAGAACTGAGGTGCTGCGAGCTTCCAATCAAGTTTAAGGTAAGAAAATGTCAGCTACGTGACTCTCACGTAGCTGGCACTTAACGGTAGGAGAGGCAGCTACGTGAGAGTCACGTAGCTGGCACTAGAAGGGTTAAAGGAAAAAAAATACTGTATCTGGGGCCTCCACCAGATTTTGTGCCCAGGGGCCTCCACCACACTTAATCCGGCCCTGCATACAGGGGATCCAGATGTGTAAAGCTGCTTCAACCTGTCTGAACTACATATCCCATCAGCCACCAGTAAGGTGAACCCGCTCCTTGATAAACGGGTTTGCTAGCCAGTAAGGATCCAGTCCCTGACCATGTCATAGAGGACAAAACAAGTGTAAGACTTTGGCCTTCTTACTTGTATTCTGTAGAGAGTTTTTACCATTTTATATTTGAAAATAAAGAACTTCAGTGAACTTGATCTGAACTGTTTTCTGAGGAAGGAAGTGGTCCCTATAGCAGAGGAACACCTGAGGGAGACGCGGGATTAAAGCCGCCGATCATAGCCGCTGACTGCTGGATCACCCGAGGGAGACGCTGGCCGCCGACCTGAGACACTGTGCTATTGCTAAAATCAGTGGATGCACTATTGATACTGCACTGAGTTGCCTGTAGGGTTGCTACCTGACCCGTATTTTTTTTTACATTTCTGGCCACTGGCCTGGCGGTGCCAGTATTTGTTTTTTTACGGCTAGTTTTATTTGCGGGTATACTTTTCCCATACCCAGTTACAGTACAAAAACAAATACCAGCCCCGCCCAGGCCAGTGGCCAGTAAAGTAAGAGAAAAATACAGACCAGGAGGCAATCTTAGTTGCCTTACATCTTAAAGAGGTCCAAAACCCACGGCCACCGGCCCAGGAATCTATAAGATTCCCAGGCTGATCGATTTCCTCCCCCCGGGGCATCCAAAATTGGGATGCCCCGCTGTGTGAAACCCCCCAGGTCGCCCGTACTCTTACCTTCTTTTCCGGTCCAACAGCGCATACACAAGTCAAGGCCGCATCCCCGCTATCCCTCTAGCAGGGCGCATGCCCCTGCCAGGCATTTGTGAATGGCCGGCACAGGCACGCTCCCTGTTAGAGGGTAGCAGGGGATGCGGCGGTCAGCGCGCTCATGGCCGCTCACCTTCAGCCAATCCGAATGCGCTGATTGGACCAGCGGTCACACATGCGCAGTAGGACTGGGAAGAGGTGAGTTTGTTCTGGCAACCTGGGGGGTTTCACACAGTGGGGCACCCCCGATCCGTGTGCCCTGGGGTCAAGGACCAAAACCCAGGATAGTCAAATTCCTGGGTTTTGGTCCACTTTAAAGTGGACCTTAATGAACTTATTAATGATAAAGCACGCTGATCAAAATATATTTTATGAATATCTGAAAAATCAGTGCTTACATATATTGCAATTGCAGTGTGTATTATCAGTTTGTGGTTAGATATATTTACATTTTGTTTGGTGAATTATAACATAGGAGGAGAGCTGTACTCCCTTGATCAGTGCTGCTTAATAACTATAGAGTGTACTGTTAAAGAAATAAAATAATCCTTCATTCATGTATGTTACTTTATTGTAATGTGTATCTGATTAATAATAACCTTTTGATTTGCACCAACTGATTACACGTTGTTTTTCCTTCCTTTGCAACATTTTTCCCTAACAACTTTGGGGCTATAACTAAAAAAAGCTAAGTAATGGAATAAAAAAAAGCACAAGAATGGGAGACTGGATAAAAAAAAGGCGCCACAAAATATTTTTTATTCTCTCATAATACACTCTGCTCTTCTTTGCCCTTTATTCTCTCAGAGTATAAGAGGTCATTCATGGCTGAGTGAATGTGCTGCCTCGAGACGCACCTCTACATCTGTGGAGAACGCACGGTGGGGGCAGCGAGTGTGTTTGCTCTTGGGATTGAATGCCTTATACTTTCTATGGTTTACTAGCCATTGCCTGGCCAGTAGAGGGACAAATAGGAACAGGAATATAGTGGTGTGCAGTGTTTTTATCGGACTGTTTTTGCTTGACAGCACAGGACCTTTGGGTACCCTATTCACTCGACCTTTGGACATGTTGAATCGATTCAACTTTTTAGTTCACTGAGCACAGGGGGTCTTCCCAGAGAACGAGAGCGACTGATCTTTTGACCAGCTCTTGGGCTGTTGCAAGCTGATTTGGATCTACACTCTAATGAGTGAAGAGCAGAACCCAAAACTGTGACTGGTTTGTCTCTCTCTATGAAAAACCATACTGCTGAATTAGAAAATATCTGGGTCCTATGGTTCAGTTTTGATAACATAAGGGGTGAAGTACTTGCAGGCTTTATCTTCTTTCTCTTTGCCATTTGGCTATGTTGGAAAATTTGGAGAGATCAAAAGCGGGGATTCTTTGTGTGGGACTTTCTCTAACAGCCACGGGCCTTAAAGTGGACCAAAACCCATGGTGATCGGCACAGGAATCTATAAGATTCCGATGCCGATCATTTCCCTCCCCTTTGGGCATCCAAAATCGGGATGCCTCACTGTGTGAAACCCCCCAGGTCGCTTATACACTTATTTCTTTCCCCGTCCAACATTGCATGTGCAAGTCGCGGCCGCATCCCTGCTATCCCTTTAGCAGGGTGATTGCCCACGCCAGGCATTTGTGATTGGCCAGCGTGGGCACACTCCCTATTAATGGGTGGGGGGGGATTCGACCTTCCGCTCACTCTGAGCTGCTGACCTTAGACGAAGGCTTAGGCGATGTGATGTCAGTCTATCTAATATAATTGCTAATTGGTAGCAATTATATTAGATAGACAAAACAAAGAAAGAAATCTGGCAGCACTAACGGATAACAGCAACCCACATCCTCAGTCTACATTTGAATGACTGTGGCTTTTAGGTGTTAGTAGCCACACAAGTTTCACAAATATGTCAGCATTTGCACCAGGTACCCATCAATATCAATCAACACGCACCCCCCAAAAGTGGGGGGAAAATGTCAGGGCATCTTATCGGGCAAAATGTTATAAAAAAAAAAATACATTACCGGCCGCTCCCCCACCAAAGCCAGATACTGGAGGAGTGGGCAGGGAGAGTCCCGACTCTGGGCAGCGCAGCTTCTCGTCCCAGCAAGCTCCACCACACTGGGGTGACACAATGGGATGTGGGAATGCCACACTGCCTATGGGGATTAGAAAGGGGGAATGCCACACTGCCTATAATGGGGGAATGGGGGGGAATGCCACTCTGACTGTAATGGGGGTATACTACACTTTGCCTATTAATTGATTTTTGAGGGGGCAGTGTTTTGGCACAACATTTGGTTCAGAATATTTTTTTCTTAATTTTCTCCTCCAATTTCTAGGTGCATCTTACAGGGGCGAAAAATAACAATATGCTCAAACAGTTCTGAATCAACCCTGCCATTATAGATATAAATGATGCAGAGCGTTATGCCAACCTTTATATTATGCAAGGCATACTTGAGAACATAGAAGTCCTTTAGTCTAAAAAGAGCGCTTTAGAAACACAGCTATTCTTTTAAAGAAAGATTTTATTCAACAGAAGCAAAAAATTGTGCAATTAGATAACAATTCACAAGTCACACCCGGCAATATAAATGTAGTTGTAACTACAATGGTAAAAATAAAAGGAACTAAAAAGTCGAGCATTTGGAGAGTTTCTGGGTTGCGATCAGCGTCCTGGGTTGAAAGATGAGTACCTGGATTGCAAGTGTCCGATCAGATCCAGGGTCTGGCTTTTGAAAATACCATGTTCAATTCTTGCTGTGTCGATGGTCAAGTAAAAGCATTTCCAGACACCCCTCTAAGGCAAACTCAAAGTGATTTGATACCGGCGCTAGGGGAGGGCTATAAATCACATGCCCCTTTGTCTCGGGTATATCCTGTTATGTACAGTATCTCTGATATCTGGATACTGTCTGGGACCCAGAAGAATATTCTTGGGCTTGAAATTCTAATTCAAGCAGTACCAGATGTAACAGGTTTGGCATTACTAATTTGGTTGAGGGGCCTTATGCTTCAGGATTTGGAGAGTATTTTCTGGTTTAGTAACATATGTGCCATGATGACAAAAGTTATGCCCAAAGTTATTCCTGATAATTTTTCTTTTACTTATGCTCGGATGTCCTTCACAAATCTTTGTGTCATTTGCTTTCTCAAAATAATGACCATGTATGCGAACTTACAGCTGTGCAATGAATGAGAAGCAAAATATCTGGTCAGTGAATGCTACAATTGGGAGGGGGGGGGGTAGAGGTAGTAGTGAGTGAGGAGGAATTACTGTATTTTGATCCCATAAGACACATCCAGGCATTAGAGGAAAATAAGAAAAAAAATATACTAAAACTGAACCAAATGGTGTGCTAAAATCCCCCCTCCTAATCACCCCATTATAAACAAGGTGAAGAATCCCCCCCAGTCACCACATTAAAAGCAGTGAGCGGCATCCCTCATTACAGTCAGTGTGCAGCATCCCCCATTACAGGCAGTGTGCGGAATTCCTTATTACAGGCAGTGTACGGCATCTCTCATTATAGCCAGTGTGTGGCATCTCTCATTACAGCCAGTGTGCGGCATCCCTCATTACATCCAGTGTGCGGCATTCCCCATTACAGCCAGTGTGTGGCACCCCTCATTAGAGCCTGTGTGTGGAATCCATCATTACAGCACAGTGTGCCGTATCCCCCCCATTACAGCCAGTGTGCAGCATCCCTCATTTCAGCCAGTTTTCAGCATTCTTCCCATTGCAGTCAGTGCATGCAATCCCCCTATTACAGCCAGTGTGTGGCATCCCCCATTGCAGACAGTGTGCGGCATCCCCCAAATCATGTGTGACATACACACAGACGCACACACACAGACATACAGACACACGTTTTCTCACAGGATAACGTGTTGCTGTTAGTTTTCGTACATTGCTTCAGCGAGTGGCATGGCCTTATTACAGCCAGCGCCTGCCTGAAGGTTATGCAGCACTATTGTTTCTTCCTGGACTTTGGCTGAAGAAGTTGGCGTAACTAAATACAAAAGGTTTAAATATATTGGAAGCTGTAATGGTTTTGTTGAGTCATACCAAAGTAAAGCAGGCCTTGCAGTTTCTTACTTAAACTTTCTTATTGTTACTAACTGCTAATCCTTTATGATCTTTACAGAACATGGCAGCTGTCGAATAGCAGTGAATAATATAAAGAACTCTACAATCACTGCTACAATCACTTGCCAGAGGATTTTCCAGAGAATTGTGTGATCCCAGATATACCAATACTAAAGAATTGATAGAAACTATAGATTGTGCCAACAGGGCATTAAAAATGTTGCCAACCTGCCCTATTGTAATATCTTTTCTCCCTGGTAATGAGCTGTTCAGACAATGCGCCTACATTACAGATGTTTGTTAGTAAAATTTGTGTTATCGCATTCCAACTCCCCCATTTTATTCAGAATATGTATTTAAATGGACAGTCCAGTCTAAGTAACTCTTGAGGTTCACGTGATGGGATTATGGGACATCCTCACCTTGATCTCACAGTGCATGCATGGGCCTCTTCTCTGTGTGAGGCCCATGCATGGTGAGTATATTGGGAAACCAGGAGGTATAGTTGCCAGGGGCTGCAAAAGAGCCCAGTACCCATGTGGGCTATGCTTTTAGGGACAGGGGCCGGAAATTCTGTCTTTGAGCCCTGAGCTGGGGCACGGAGCTGATTTTGCTAAGGGGAGGGGAGGTAGAGGAGCCCACATTTTTAAATTTTTTTAAATTCAGGGTCAAAAATGTAAAAAAATGGTCAAGAGCGATATTCTTGGGTGGGGGGGGGCAGGGTGTTTCCCTGGTAACTCACTCCTCTGGGTATAAAGAGACCTTGTGGTGGGCAGTGCTGTCAGGGGAACTGTCAAGGCAGAGGATCTGTGTCCTTTGCCCGGCTGCATAGTGGGGATTGGTGGAGGATTTTGAGGGAAGGATGTGGGTTCTCTTTTTTTAAAGCTATAAGTTAAAATTTAAATTCAACTAAACCCAATTTTATCAGTGAATTTTTAAAAAATCTGCTTATCTCAACTCATCTTTTTATTAAAAAGGCAAAACAAATCAAAAATAGTCAGGGGTTAATGTTTATACTTTTTTTTTAAGGTTGTGGTTCCCATGAATCTGAAACCCAATTAGTTCTAAAGTGTAAAACCCTGGAAGGCAAACAATTTGGTATTATCAAAGTATGCACATTTTTGCTTGCAAGCTGTTAACACCAGATTGTTTACTAGAAAGTTTTGTCTGCAGATATGAGGCAGTAAATATACATTTCTAGCAAAGTTAAACTAGAACAATAGCCAATTTTCACAAAATGGGTGTTGTTCCTAGTGCATGGGAGGTAACTAGATTGCTGATGCCCCCCCTGTGCACTAACCCTGCATTAACATGTGAAACCTGAGAAATCTTACCTTTCTCATTGGTCCCCCTGGCAAAATCAACCAGTGTGATTGGGCATCCTGGTCACATGGTTGCCGGTGGCTGGATATCTTGAAGAGGACTGGGGACCACATGATAGTGGTGGCCAATCACATCACTTGATTTTACAGAGGAAACGAGAAGAAAGGTAACATTTCTCCAGCTTACTGGGGTTAATGGCATCGGCAATCGGGATGCTGCCCTTCTCTAGGAGCAACACCTATTTTGCAAAAAATGGGTGTTATTCTGGTTTAAAGGGAAAATCCAAGCACTAGCAATAATAAGGCAGCAAAAAGCTCACCTAAAGCCTGTCCCATGTGCCTCTCCTCCATTTCCTGCAGTGCACTTCATATTTCATTTTTCCATGATCGCACTCCAAATGTGGTCACACAGCTGCCCCAATCCCTCAGCGAGAAGGCCTGGAATGTGCGACCACTGTGGCTTACCAGGCTTGCTCATGCTGGGAGTGCTGATGTGACCACATTTGGAAATGGCCATTGAGGATTGGAATTGAAAGGAGGGGCCTACTTTGGAAACCTGCTATAGCATCTACAGTGCACTGCGGGAGGAAAGGCACATAGAATAGGCAGGCCTTATTGTTGCTATTGCCTGTACAGTCCCTTCAAGTTCCTTAGGTTAGGTGCATATGGGAATGTCAGGGGTAGGGGGATGCCACACTGCCTATGGGAATGGGATGGGTGAATGCCACACTGCCTATGGGAATGGGATGAGGGAATGCCACACTGCCTATGGGAATAGGATGAGGGAATGCCACAATGCCTATGGGTATAGTATGAGGGAATGCCACACTGCCTATGGAATGGGATGAGGGAATACCACACTGCCTATGGGATGGGGAAATGCCACACTGCCTATGGGAATGGGATGGGTGAATGCCACACTGCCTATGGGAATGGGATGAGGGAATGCCACACTGCCTATGGGATGTGGGAATGCCACACTGCCTATGGGAATAGGATGAGGGAATGCCACAATGCCTATGGGTATAGGATGAGGGAATGCCACACTGCCTATGGAATGGGATGAGGGAATACCACACTGCCTATGGGATGGGGGAATGCCACACTGCCTATGGGAATGGGATGAGGGAATGCCACAATGCCTATGGGTATGGGATGAGGGAATGCCACACTGCCTATGGGAATGGGATGAGGGAATACCACACTGCCTATGGGAATGGGATGGGGGGAATTTCAAACTGCCTGTGGGAATAGGATGAGGGAATGCCCCAATCCATGTGGGAAAGGGATGGGTGAATGCCACACTGCCTATGGGAATGGGATGGAGGGAATGCCACATTTCCTATGGGATGGGTGGAATGCCACACTGCCTATGGGAACGGGATAAGGGAATGCCACAATGCCTATGGGAATGGGATGAGGGAATGCTAAAATGCCTATGGGAATGGGATGAGGGAATGTCCCAATGCCTATGGGAATGGGATGGGAGGAATTCCACACTGCCTATGGGAATGGGATGAGGGAATGCCACACTGCCTATGGGATGGGGGGATGCCACACTGCCTATGGGAATAGGATGAGGGAATGTCGCAATGCCTATGGAATGGGATGAGGGAATGCCACACTGCCTATGGGATGGGGGAATGCCACACTGCCTATGGGAATAGGATGAGGGAATGTCGCAATGCCTATGGGAATGGGATGAGGGAATGCCACACTGCCTATGGGAATGGGATAGGGGGGCATTTCAAACTGCCTGTGGGAATAGGATGAGGGAATGCCCCAATCCATATGGGGAAGGGATGGGTGAATGCCACACTGCCTATGGGAATGGGATGGAGGGAATGCCACATTTCCTATGGGATGGGGGAATACCACACTGCCTATGGGAATGGGATGAGGGAATGCCACAATGCCTATGGGAATGGGATGAGGGAATGCTACAATGCCTATGCAAATGGGATGAGGGAATGCCACACTACCTATGGGAATGGGATGAGGGAATTCCCCAATGCCTATGGGAATGGGATTGGAGGAATTCCACACTGCGTATGGGGAAGGGATGGGTGAATGCCACACTGCCTATCGGAATGGGATGACGGATGCCACACTGCCGATGGGAATGGGATGAGGGAATACCGCAATGCCTATGGGAATGGGATGGGGGGAATTCCACACTGCCTATGGCAATGGGATGAGGGAATGCCCCAATGCATTTGGGGAAGGGATGGGGGAATGTCACACTATCTGTAATGGGGTGTTTTAGAATATTTTTTTCTAATTTTCCTCCTACAAATCCTAGGTGTGTCTTATAGACAGGTGCATCTTATAGTGCAAAAATATGGTAACTACATTGCCACATTACCGTAGTGAAAGTTTTAGGCGCAAATCATGCACTGACTTATTCTCTTTACTGAAGCACACCCCATTTTTCTCATGTCTCATTGCAAATAAAGGCTAAAACTGTCTTTATTTTCTTATTTTAGGGCAAAGTTACTGAATCAAGGTCACTGTATGTTTAAATTAGTGATTTGAAAATGAGAGTTTGAAGATCTCAAAAAAGTAAGTTTCAGTTAATTGACATTTATTTTTTTTTAAAGTCTAAATTTTCCCCTGATTAGAAAGAATAATAATGCATATAAATTTCAAATACTTTTTGTCAAAGGTCGCTAATAATAGAATAAAACAAGAATATAACAATACAATAAAACAAGCGGATATATGGGTTGGCATTCTGGCATTAAGAAAGGATAATGATAGCTAGTGGTTTTAATGAAGCTGCTATATAAAAAAGAGAGCCAGGACTCATAAAAAAGGAATGAAAGAAATGTCACAGCATTCTGGATGACAGTTGATATCATGTTTAGGATCGTGCCTTGATCTCATTTACAGTAAACATATATCTAGCTTTGAAACGGTTCAGAGATTGCAAGCAAGGTGGATGAAATAAAATTCAACACGCTTTGAAACTTTCATTCTGTTTTTCAATAAATGAAGGAAGGTCAAATTCTTTGTCCTGTGAAAAGGTTAAACAAAGGCTACACATCACCCTCTCTTAGCTGCTATGGTGCTCCTTTAGTTCACAAATAACAGTTTACAATTACATACAGAAAATGTATTTATAGTTAACAAATGCTTTAATGTAGGACATTTTAGTAACTGCGAGTATGAGTTCTAGATATCTCCAAAAAAATAACTTTTGGTGTTAACGTCACATACTGGCAGATGAACGTCAGGTGAATGTCAAGTCCCAGTGTAAAAGGTGTAGTTATCAAGTCAAAAATCGAGAGCGACAGTGAAGGGATGAGGGTCGGCGCTGTTTCCTACAGCGCCAGATAAGACCAGGTGCTCACCCTGCACTGAGTGGTCTTATCCCATAATTTCAATGGGCTGGGATGGTTGAAATTATTTAAGCATTTTTGGGGGCTGGTGCATGTGCCACAAGATCCCTGGGCTGTTTGAGAGTATTTTAAAGCATTTTAGGAACTTTACTGTAGTGCTGCAAACTTTTGATTTGGACTGTGAAAAAGCTGTGTCATGTATTTTAAGTGCCCTCATTGCATTTACTGTTAACTAGTTAATCTGGCACTAGGGTTTCATCATCATCGAAGGTGTTCTATGATGGTCTGCTGGCCATGTCCTCATACTCCAACATAAGTAGTTTGGCATCTGAAAATTAACAGGAAATGTATCCTTAAGTGCTCTGAACAAGTGGATACTCTACTAACAATTAATATTAAAGTGTAGTGACCCTCAAGTAGCCTGAACAATTGGTTTCAAAGAGTAGTGACACACAAGTGCCTTGAACCAGTGGACACTACACAATTTAAAAAAAGAGCCTTAAGTGCCCTGAACCAGTGGATACTCCACTAACAATTGGTATTAAACAATAGTGATACAAGTTGTTTGAGCAAGTGGTATTAAAGAGTAGTGACACACAAGTGCCCTGAATCAGTGCATACTCCACTAACAGTTGGTATTAAAGAGCAGTGACACGCAAGTAGTTTGAGCAATTGGTGTTAACCTACCTAGAGTTTTTGTCACCCTCTGTAACAAAACCATTTTTCACTATTTTGTGCTAGACATGTTCAACTGTGATTTTAAAGGGATGTCCAGGGATTTTCCAGGAAAATTATATATTTTATTTTTCAACAAAGTCAGAGCTTTAACATGAACATCTCTTGTTTGTCATTTGTCAGTGTTTTCCCAATATTTTTTGATGAAATATCTGCAAAAAAATGTAAAAGATAATTTTTTTACAATTTGTAGTGCTTTTCTTGTAATAAATAATGTAAGTTCGTCAGTAAAATCTTATTGTGTGTAAAATCCCCATTTCTCCCGCTTACAACAGTACCACATATGTATTGGTAGACACCCTTTCCTGCCCAGGAGACTCCCCCAAACTGAAACAGCGCTTTAGGAGATTTAAAGATAAAATACAACTGCTATGCGCACCTAGCAGTTTTCAAGAGAAACAACCGTTTACATTTCAAATACCAGCTCACAAACTCTCTGGAAGTACACACCTCAAGCTTTCTAGGCATATCAGGCTTGTTGACGTGGGCACAGTTTTCTGCAAGTAATCCCTCAATTAATCCTTTGGGTGCACAGGGTTTTCCTAAAAAAAGAATACAAAATGAGAATCAAAGCCACATTTTCCTAAAAAAAACTATATGCAAACAAGAGAAAACAAGTTAAATCTGAAAAAGCAAGGTCACTGGAATAGAAAAATATCCAACATGCATAGGTACTGTCAAGAGAAGAGTTTTCAAACACTCCAAAGTAAAGCATGCCCCTCAGGGTAATTTTACCCTGTCCATGTTAAGCTTTCTAAGTGTACCCAGCTTGTCATAGTGGGCTCATCTTTCTGGAAGTAATCCTTAGAAGAATTCTTAGGCTACAAACCCACATAGGTTGCACAAGGTTTCCATAAAAAATTATAAAAAAGCAGAATAAAAATCACATTTTCCTAAAATATCAATATGCAAACAAACTAAATCTGAAAGCACAATGTCCCCTGAACAGAACAATACCCAACATGCATAAGTGCTTCTAACCCTTTTAACTGCCAGCCTACTTGAAATGTCCCCCTCTGTTGACAGGTGATTTTTCATTATGTAGTACTATTTTTTGCTCCAGAGTTTATGCTTTAACATGAAAGAACTTGTTTGCACTTCTTGCAAATTTACAAATAAAATCCCCCTCCTCCTCCTCCTCCTCCTACTACAACTATCCACACTATAAAGGGTTAAACCAAATAAATTGGGGTGGGGTCCCCCTTCACAGGAGACACCATTTTTGGGGAATTTTAAGGGTTGAAAACCCTTATAAAGTCCCCCAAAAATGACGTGTGGTCCCCCTACCCAGCATAATCAGCCCAGGGTCCAGCTATGCAGGGCTTGTAGAACAGGGTGCAAGGGCCAGCACTGTGGGCCCCCCACCCTGCAGGCTACAAACCCTCATAGCCTCTGTGCCCCTGGGCTTTGAGGAGGCAGGTAATGGGTGGCCGGGGGTTAATGACAAGTCACCCACTAGACGCAGGTCTAGTCTACTTCTCCTATTACAGGGGAAACTTGTTACATTTAGATACAATTGGCCTTTCTGATACATATATTTCTGAATGTAACAAGCTTTTGTTGCAGTAGAAGTAACATATTTATCAGCTGAGAGGCAGAAAAGTGTAATTGATGAAAATACAAATAGTCCATCGCCAAAGCAGTTGGCAAACACTGGCAGTACTTTGCCTATTAGAGCAAGAGAGATTCATACCTGCTTGAGAGTACATTTATTGTATGTCTAGTCCCAATATCTGCTTCAGTTTGTCCACTGATTGCTCTCTTCCTGCTGTGACCCAGTGTCAGAAATCGCTTACCTGGGCCCCGTTCCAGCGTCGTCTCCAGGCGGCCGGCCGCAGCTGTCACTGTGCGGCGGCCGTGCCGAGCGGCGGCTCAGGCGGTGCCGAGCACGGCCGCCCTCCTTCCTCGCTCCCGCGTCGGCAACTCTCGTGCTCGCGCGGCGTGCGCGAGCACATAAACTGTATGCCCTCCGGCGGCGCTGTACTCAGGGCGCCCGCCGGAGGCTGTAGTTGGGCTGGGGGGTTGTTGAACCAAGGGGCACAGGCACGCCTCTTGGTTCTGGTTAATGGGCCAATGAGCCCAAGATACTGTTAGGGCTTCACGCCCCTTCTAATGTCTGGGCCAATGAGCCCATGGGAGAGGTTGGGGCAATTCACCTGGTCTCCAATTCCTGTTAGGATCATAGTATGCACCAATCATGCACTTACACACACTCACCTCCCTAGATCTAGTTCCTATATAGGTTCGCCTTGTCAGTCACTCAGTGCCTGTGATAGCGCCTAGTACCTAGCCTTTCTTGCATGTGTCTCGTGATTGATCTTGTTGCCGACCCTCGCCTGAACTGACTATTCTAGATCTGAACTCCCGTTGCCGACCACCACCTGTACCGACCATCCTTGATCTGAATTCCCGTTGCCGACCATCGCCTGTACCGACCATCCTAGATCTGATATCCTGTTGCCGACTTCTGCTCTGAACCTTGACCACGATTTGCCTTCTCCTTTTGTACCGCTGCCATCTCAGAACGCCCGTTGCCGACCCCTAGCCTGTCTGGACTTCCGTTAAAACGCTCCAGCTATTGGGCTCGCTCAATACCGCTCCCAGCCACTGGTTCTCCAGACCTCCAAACAGTAAGCTTAAATCCTTTGAGCCATTGAAGTCCTGGGGGCAACCTATCCCGGGCAGGCGCATTCTGAGTCCCGGCCAGCGGGGGCTCCTACAGGTGAAGCTGGCTGCGGAGATTGGGGGTTGAGGGCTTACCTGGAGGGCTGGAGTTACCAGAGCGGATCATTAGAGCACCCAGAACGTGACATTATCACAGGCCCAAAAAAAAAAATGGATGACCTGGTACAGCAAGTGCAGGCTATGGCCACTGTTATCAATCAACTAGCCCAGAGAGTGGCAAATCAAGAAACCAGACAGATACCTGCATCCGCTGTATCACCTCACGTTCCGGAGCCGAAGGTCCCGCTACCGGAGAAATTTTCTGGAGACCGAGCCAGATTCTCTAATTTTAAAAATTCCTGTGAGCTCTATTTTAGGTTACGGCCCTTATCCTCGGGCACTGAGACCCAACGGGTGGGGTTAATTATCTCCCTTTTGCAAGGAGACCCCCAATCATGGGCTTTTAGCCTGCCTCCCGATGATGCTGCCCTGCACTCCGTTACATCTTTTTTCCTGGCTATGGGTGTGTTATATGCCGACCCAGACCAGCAGTCCACAGCCGAAAACAGGCTTCGGGCCTTGAAGCAAGGTCGAAATACTGCCGAAGATTACAGTTCCGAATTCCGGCGGTGGGCAGTAGACTCCAGATGGAATGACCCAGCCCTGTGTAGCCAGTTCCATATGGGTCTATCAGAGGGTATCAAGGACGCATTGGTTAATTTCCCTACACCAGCAGATCTTGACCAGCTAATGCAGGTCTCCATCAAAATAGATTGGCGACTTAGGGAAAGAGCCAGGGAAAGGGTTAGGACTTCCTCGTCCTTTAAGCCATCTCAGACCCCCAACCCAACCTCTTCCCTTGGGGTAAACACACCCTCTTCCTCACTGGAAGTACCCATGCAGGTCGGTAGAGCTCGTCTTACCCAGGACGAGAAGCAGCGAAGACGCTCCATGGGTCTATGCTTATATTGTGGGAATCCGGGACATTTTGCTAGGTCCTGTCCTAACAAGGGATACCCGGCGGGAAACTTCCTCACCTAGATCAGGAGGAGAGTGCTGATCTAGGTGAGTTCGTTATTTACTCTCATTTAAACAAAATGTTAATTCCCATAGAGCTTTCCTGGGGCCCTTCCAAACAGGCAGTATCCGCCTTTATCGATAGTGGAGCTGAGGGCAATTTCCTGGATCGGAGCATGATCTCCATCCTTGGGATTCCTCTGGTACCCCTTAGGAAATCTCTACAGGTTCTGGCCATAAATGGGAAGGCCATCCAGGGAGGTGGTCAGTACCAAGACCCCTCCTCTTAATTTAATTGTCGGCTCCTCCCACTCTGAACACATCGAGTTCTTGGTTTTTGATTGTCCGGAAACCCCGGTTGTACTGGGATATCCCTGGTTAAAGCTCCACAACCCCATTTTAAACTGGCAGACTGGGGACTTAGTGAGGTGGAGTGATTACTGCAAGACACATTGTTTTTCCACTGCCCTCAAAAGTTTTTAGATGCTGCCCCAGGGGTTGCCTCAGCCTTATGCGGATTGGGCTGATGTTTTTTCTTGAACGCTCTGCAGATTCCCTTCCCCCACATAGGGCCTATGACTGCCCCATTGACCTACTCCCAGGAACCATCCCTCCTAGAGGGAAGATTTATAATCTTACCCGGCCGGAGGAGCAGGCAATGAAGGAGTACATCTCTGAGAATTTAAGCAAGGGGTTCATCCGTCCTTCAACATCGCCTGCGGGGGCCGGCTTCTTTTTTGTGGAGAAAAAAAGATGGTGGTTTAAGGCCTTGCATAGATTACAGGGCCCTGAATAAGATTACTGTAAAAAAACGGTATCCGCTTCCCTTGATTGGGGATTTATTTAATCAAGTAGTAGGTGCTCGGGTTTTCTCCAAGTCAGACCTAAAGGGGGCCTACAACCTGATTCGTATTCGGCAAGGGGATCAGTAGAAAACGGCTTTCAATGTTAAAGATGGTCATTACGAATATCTAGTCATGCCCTTTGGCCTTTGTAATGCTCCTGCGGTCTTCCAAGACTTTGTTAACGATGTCTTCAGAGACTATTTGGGTAGATTCATGGTTATTTATTTGGATGATATCCTCATTTTCTCTAATTCTTTGTCCGAACATAGACAACATGTGAAAATGGTTCTTCTAAAATTGAGAGAGAATAACTTGTATGCAAAAATTTCTAAATGTATGTTTGAGGTCACCACCGTTCCCTTCTTGGGTTATGTAATCTCTAGCCAGGGATTGGAGATGGATGCGGGGAAAGTTTCGGCGGTGCGGGATTGGGTACAACCCAAATCTTTAAAAGAATTACAGCGTTTTTTAGGTTTCGCTAATTTCTATCGACGCTTTATTAAGGTTTTTTCAATATTGTTGCTCCTCTCATCAACCTTACTCGCAAGGGTGCCTTCACTGTAAACTGGTCATCTTCGGTCAATGAAGCCTTCCTGACTCTTACTCTTACTCTTGGCTTTTACTTCGGCGCCAGTTTTAGTTCACCCTGACGTTAATAAACCTTTTACCATTGAAGTAGATGCGTCCGAGTTGGGTGTGGGGGCGGTTTTGTCGCAATACTCTTGTCATCGTGAACGTTTGCATCCCTGCGCCTACTTCTCACGGAAATTTAGTGCCGCGGAACAGAACTATGATGTTGGAAACAGGGAGTTATTGGCGGTTAAACTGGCTTTTGATGAACGGCGTCATTGGTTGGAGGGTTCATTGTATCCGATCACGGTCTATACCGATCACAAAAACCTCGAGTACATTAGCTCAGCTAAGAGACTGAACTCTAGTCAGGCTCGTTGGGCATTATTTTTCTCGCGCTTTAATTTTACATTTAAGCCAGGAGTTAAAAATTCTAAAGCGGATGCTCTGTCCCGCATGTTTGGGGATTGCAAGGATCGGGGTGATATGGGTGAACCTATTTTGCCTTTGGGTTGTGTGATTGGGGCTTTGCTTCCTGATCTTTCTAATGCCTTAGCGCCATTTCAAAATGAATCCCCTGTTGAAGTACCTTTAGGGTGTCAGTTTGTACCGCCGCATCTGCGTTCTGACGTAATTCGCGAGTTTCATAATGCCAAAACTGCTGGTCATCTGGGAAGTCGTAAGACTTTCATTTTAGCCCGACGCCATGTATGGTGGCCTACTATGCGACGCGATATTACTGCCTTTATCGATGCATGTTCTGTTTGTGCGCGAAGTAAGGGGATTCACAAGGCCCCTAGTGGGTGTTTGGTCCCACTTGAGATTCCTAAAGAACCATGGATTCATATCTCTATGGATTTTATTGTAGATTTGCCTCCCTCACATGGGAATACTGTGATTTGGGTGGTCGTCGACCGTTTCAGTAAGATGGCACATTTTATTCCCTTATCTAAGCTACCGTTAGCTCCCGAGCTTTCGCGGTTATTTATCTCGCATATTTTCCGTCTCCATGGCATTCCGTCTAATGTAGTTTCCGATAGGGGAGTGCAATTTACTTTCACGCTTGGGGATTCGGATTTCTTTGTCTTCCGCATACCATCCCCAGTCTAATGGACAGAACTAATCAAAGTTTGGAACAAGAAGATGTTACATTTCTGATGCTCAAGAGCAATGGTCGGAATTTATTGATTTCGCTGAGTTCGCGTACAATAATGCGCCGAGTGAAAGTACTAAGACGTCTCCATTCTTTTGCAATTTTGGGAAAAATCCTAGAGCTTCTTCCCTCTCTGGGTCACCTTTCGATTTGCCGGCATTGGAAGAGTGGCTCCAGGAACGGAAAAACATCTGGGCACGCGTCCAAGAGAATTTAGAGACTACGCTTTTAAGATATAAGAAATTCGCCGGTCGCCACAGGTCTCAGGAACCCGTCCTTCAGATTGGGGACCTTGTTTAGGTTTCAACTAAGAACATTGCTCTCCGGCAGCCTTCTAGTAAGTTAGGGCCTAAGTTTATTGGCCCTTTCCCCATTATTCAGAAACTAAGCAATGTGTATTTTATGGTCCAGCTCCCGCAAACCATGAGAATCCCAAATTCTTTCCATGTGTCGCTGTTAAAACCAGCCAAAGATGTGCCACGTCCATCCTTATTGCCTATTCTAGTTAATAACGAACCAGAATATGAAGTACACAAGATTCTTGACTCGCGCAAGGTCCGTAATTCATTGCAATATTTGATCGTCTGGGTTGGCTACGGTCCTGAGGAAAGATGTTTGGTTGCGGCAAAGGATGTGCATGCTAAAGCTCTTGATAAGAAGTTCCATCATGACAATCCAGGAAAACCTGGTAAGGGTCCGGAGGCCCCTCTTGAAGGGGGGGTAGTGTCAGAAATTGCTTACCTGGGCCCCGTTCCAGCGCCATCTCCAGGCGGCCATCCGCAGCTGTCACTGTGCGGCAGCCGCGTCGGCAACTTTCGTGCTTGCGCGGTGTGCGCGAGCACATAAACTGCATGCCCTCCGGCGGCGCTGTACTCAGCGTGCCCGCCGGAGGCTGTAGTTGGGCTGGGGGGTTGTTGAACCAAGGGGCACAGGCACGCCCCTTGGTTCTGGTTAATGGGCCAATGAGCCCAAGATACTGTTAGGGCTTCACGCCCCTTCTAATGTCTGGGCCAATGAGCCCATGGGAGAGGTTGGGGCAATTCACCTGGTCTCCAATTCCTGTTAGGATCATAGTATGCACCAATCACGCACTTACACACACTCACCTCCCTAGATCTGGTTCCTATATAGGTTCGCCTTGTCAGTCACTCAGTGCCTGTGATAGCGCCTAGTACCTAGCCTTTCTTGCATGTGTCTTGTGATTGATCTTGTTGCCGACCCTCGCCTGAACTGACTATTCTAGATCTGAACTCCAGTTGCCGACCACCACCTGTACCGACCATCCTTGATCTGAATTCCCGTTGCCGACCATCGCCTGTACCGACCATCCTAGATCTGATATCCTGTTGCCGACTTCTGCTCTGAACCTTGACCACGATTTGCCTTCTCCTTTTGTACCGCTGCCATCTCAGAACGCCCGTTGTCGTCCCCTAGCCTGTCTGGACTTCCGTTAAAACGCTCCAGCTATTGGGCTCGCTCAATACCGCTCCCAGCCACTGGTTCTCCAGACCTCCAAACAGTAAGCCTACATCCTTTGAGCCATTGAAGTCCTGGGGGCAACCGATCCTGGGCAGGTGTATTCTGCGTCCCGGCAAGCAGGGACTCCTACAGGTGAAGCTGGCTGTGGAGATTGGGGGTTGAGGGCTTACCTGGAGGGCTGGAGTTACCAGAGCGGATCATTAGAGCACCCAGAGCGTGACACCCAGCTTGACAATTAACAATGTAATTCCTGTCAATTTGTCTTGGCTTCAAATGTATGTGCCCTGTTACATGCCCTAGATTATAAAATGAACTAGAGTGCCAGCTTGGCCATTATTCCAGTCCCAAACACTGACACCAAAGATAAACCGGATCGAACGGCACTGGAGATTCTCTGAACTATGGGGACATCTGCATAGCATGCTGCTTCTTATCTGCTTCAGATTATTTCCAAAACTGCACTTGTGACTGCTTCAACTGTCACCACCATTGCAGTTCTCTGGGAAGGCCACAATATAAAGGTCATTCTTTGTGCCTCTACAAAGAAATAACTCAGGTACACCATAGAGCAGCAGGTTTTGGAGACATGCTATAGCACACTGTGCTTCAGGAAATGGAGAAGAGATACATGGGACAGGCTTCATGTGATCTTGCTTCCCTATTATTGTACAGTGCCATAGAATATGGTGGAGCTTTCTAAATAAACAATAATAAAATAAACAATAATTATTACCTGGCTTTGGTAGTGCCCTTAAGAGAATGTCCCTTTGTTTTAAAGGTCACTAGGAAGCTTGGAATTATGCTTTTATTCCTAAACTTCTGGGATAATGTGCTTGAAGCAATAGTATTTGTTAAGTATATTGCCGGCTGACAGTCACGTGGGGATGGTTCAGGGGTTTACCTTGCTTCTTGCTCTAAACTGATAGCCTTGCTAGTGTCTTGATTGCATCTGTTCCTCCTGCACCAACCCTGACCTACTCATGGACCCTGAACGTGTGTGGCCCCCAGCTTGCCTGATCCCTCGGTACTTAGGCTCTTCATCACTGGTGGCTTCCTTCCAGGGAACAACCCTGGTTTTACCTGTAATTCGGTCTGTCCTTCCTTACGGAGGGCTCCAGTAAACACCAGGCCTGCCAGTAGTTTCCTGTCCCCATAGGTTGGTCACTCACCTCTTGCTAGGCCTACCTCACATCTGGAGCTTGATCTTGCACTGCTGTCGATCTTCTGCACCACTGCTTGTTCTGTTCCAGAACACAAGCCTGACATATGGCTGGATTTTAGGACAAACACATTTTCAATAGAATTTGCAAACACCATTGCTATCATAATGCCGCCAGGAATGCTATTTTTAAAAGTTCTAAAAGAAAATATTACATAATAAAAAGAAAAGTAAACTTCACAAAAAAACATTACTTGACTGCTTTCATTACTAGTTGGCTTATTCGGTAAAAAGTAGTTTAGCTTAGACATAGCCATAATAATTACGCTCAGGTGTGAGCATGTCAGTGCTTGCCAGTCCCTAAACAACCCCTGGTCAATAATTAATTTGCAGAGGGCTTATTTTTCTTGTGAAACTAGAACTCAGAAATGCAATGTTTATTCTTTCTTTACAGCGCTAACTGTTGCTGAATTCATTTGATACCTTTCATTGACTAACCAGGGAGACCAAGGAGTCTCAGAACAGCTGGCTTCCCAGTGATACAGGCACAGGGCTCCATAATAAAAAATTCAGCCATTTCCTTCAATAATAATTTCCAGTTGGAATCATACAGGCGCCGTGTATACCTGAGTGTACCTGTATTCACTTGGGGAACAAAACTACTGCAGCTGTTACTCCAAGAAGCAGTGGCCTTTAGGCTTTATAAAATAGACTTATTATGACATAGGTCTGGATACAGTATTGTGCATGGCAAAGATAGCGCCATGTGTTCTAGGTCACAGCACGGCTGCTATGAATACATATATGTATTACATATTTTTAAGTTAATTACATTTATTTTTTTGTTTACTGTTAAGGTTATTTCAGTTTTTAATTTATTTTACCCCTTCTTGTCTAAAACATTAAAGAGGCAATTCAACGTATTCCCCTATAGCTAGTCCATTGTACTCTGGACGTATAAAACTTCCCATAATATAGAGTTAATTCAGCACCGTAAGTAATTTTTTTACTCATTTTTTTGGGAGAGAAAATGTTTTTTTTTCGCATGATTTTTTCACCTGAAGCACTTCAGCACTGTAGATAAAAATGATGTTGAATTGCTTTAAGAAAGCAAATTGTGAGAAAATAACGAAAAAAATATTCATGGTGCTGAATCAACCATAATGATGACTTCTACATTGATTTTTAATAGAAGTGGCATGTTGAGGCCTGGCACACACACACTATATTGCAATACATGGATCATAGGCAGCAAAGTTAAAGGAGCACTATCGCAAAATTGTGTAATATAAAAATCCATATAAGCACATTGGCTAATGAGAGGAGGGGTCACGTATACACCCGAACTGTATAAAACTCCAGCCAAGCTTGTGGTTTATTCTCTCATGGTAGGAATAAAATCCAGGGGTGTCAGGTTTTGTCTATCATTCCATTAAAGGAAAGAAAAACAAGCCTGGCTGAATATTTCTTGACGTCTTATGTATAAGTGACCCCCTCTCCTCTCCATCCAGAATTTTATATGGATTTTTATCATTGGGCCATTTTTCGCGATAGTGCTCCTTTAAGCAGGAGCATCAACAATTGTCAAAAGGCGCTCTTCGAGGATGGGGGAGTGGGGTTGCTAGCTACAAATGTGGGTTTTGGCGTCTTTTAATATTCAGACGTTCTTAGCAATTCAGTGAGTACCGCTGCCCCATCTAATTGGGATTTTGTTAGAGAACATTCACACTTCATAGCCCAAATAAGTGAAAGATTTAATTTTCACTGGATTATGTGCTGATGCATTCGTAGTCATTAATGCATCTGCAATGTACAACTTAATTTGTATATATATTTGTATCAATTTATGGGTTGTCAGCACCTAAAATAGTGTTAAAAACATAAAACAACCATATAAATTGTATGTCATACACAAAATGCACATACATAGTTCTCATCACCTTTTGGAGAGGTTTTTTACTTATAGAACAAATCAGGCTTGGGTGATCTGGGCAGATCAGGTTAGGATACAGATCCGTCTCAACTTGACTGAGTACCACCTAATAGGATCTGAAGTACCAGCAATGATATTGATACCACTGCTTGGAAACCCCTGGTCTAGTTAGTTTTGCCCAAAAAAGTCCTTGGCTTTACTGTCAGTTTTTAATCTCCTATAAAAAGTTGTTACACCACAGATTTGACATCATTTGGTCGCACAATAGACTGCACAGCTTAATGACTCATTTGTATCAAAGAAGACCCCCCACCTTCACGTCATGAATAGAAGTATGCCCCTTGTCACCCTAAAGCATCCCTTTTGTTGCTTCCTTGCTATTGTGGGATGTGCAAGCTTGCACAGAAATGGGGACCCATTGAGTCATTTAATTTTAAATTCCAAATCACATCCTGCAGCACACATACTCCAAAGGGTAGGCACTGCAGGTTTAGGGGTACACAGTGATTTTCCAGGAGTGTCAAAACATAGGGGGGGTTTAATGGGTCTGGTATATTATTTTAACAGTTAAACAGTTATTTCTTTTTGCTTGAAGGATGGGTGATCTAATCGTGGGGATCCAGCGATCAGGTAAGATCTGCAGCGTCACTGACAGTCTGCGTGGGACACATGGTGAGTATAACTTTTTTTTGGGGGGGGGCTGAAAATGTTCTTTAAAGCGGTCCTTCACCCTGAATAGGAGTCTATCTTATATGTTTCCCACACCCTGTACATACAGATTGCTCACATTAAAAATCATCCTACCTGCATCTACTGCATGTTATGAGCCTTTAAACATACAAGATGGCGGCTCATGGGCCATCAGGCAGCCTGCAAAGAGGAAGTGCCTTCTGACTGTGCTGCTCTGCATTCTGGGACTGTTGACCTTTTCCTGACCCCAGCTCTGCTCTGTCTGAGCAAAGCACAGCTATAACCCGCCCCTCTGCTTTATCCCACTCTCCTCTCCTCAGTAAGTGTGATGCTTCTAAGGCAAGATGGCGGCGCCCGTATCCTGAACAGAGTTGCAGCCCAGTGGGGGAAAGAATTATAAGTAAGTGACTAAAAATCTGGGGAATCGTTTTTTAAGGGTTTGGGCTTTTCAATAAATCATGGTGAAGGTCCGGTATAAGTAACAATTAGTGATGACAATTCACTACCTAATTACTTAAATAGGGATGTAAGCTCCTCAAAAGTTTTGGAATCTTTAAAACTGGCATTAGTTATTACTATTCTGAAGCAGGTGGTCTCACTAGCGCTACTAGTTTACTTGTTTTGTGCCATGTCTGCCTTTCCTGCCACCGCCCACATGCAGGTAAGCTGCCAGTCATCTTCTTGTTATAAAAGTCTGCATTGCCATGTGTGCTAGGTAGAGCATATCGCCAGTTGGTTAATACTGGGTGTTTGTCCAGTCTTGAGCCACATTGATTACTGTGTGTTTATGCTGCCTGTGTTACACACCTACCAATACCTGGCTTGGATTGCTACCTACAGGAGTTACCCTTCGTTGTCTGGACTCCCCCGACTTTACAAGCAATTCAGTGTGTAAATTCCCACCTACCTGAGCTAAAGTGCTTTGCCAAGACACCCACCTACCTGAATTGAACTCCTGTTTAACTAGAAACCCACTTACATGTGGAGGCTGATTCACAACTAACACCAGGTATCGGCAGATGAGCGTCTGTATAGTGGCGCTTAGAGCGACCACTAGTAGACACTGTAAGCAGGTGCCTCACTCGCTGTAGTAACCTGGCCCGCATTGATGAATGTGATGTATGTGTATGTTGGGCGCTGTAACACCAGTACAAGGTAAAAGGTAACACCTGGCGCTCTGGAAGCTAGAGCGCCCAAGCTATACCCTGAGCCACCTGTAATTATACATCGGATGCTACATGGCGCTGTTAAGAGTCACTCACCAGATTCGCTTTCATAAATGTGGTTTTGCGTACAGCGCCCTGCGTTTACCAGACGCTGCCTGCCGCTACGAGGCACTACCTGGCGCTATCCCTTATTAAATAACCCCCCAACCTTGCTACCTGTTCAAGAACTGTGTTTCCACTACCCATTACCCAATCCTGGTCCATGATCTGAATACTTCCCCCAAATATGGTGCTGCCACCTTCTCCCCAAAAAACCATTCCTAGTGTGTGCCCATGTTCGTCTGTTGTCAGCTGTGAAGTTAAAGTGGACCAACACCCAGGATTTTGACTATCCTGGGTTTTGGTCCACTTCAGGGGGGCACCCCGATTAAAAACCGCTGTGTAAAACCCCCCAGAAACACCCCAATACTCACCTCAAAACGCTCCCACGTGGCCGGGTGACAGCGACGGACAAGCGCTGACAGCGACGGACAAGCCAGCGCGTCCGCCGCCGCCTCCCGCACGTCCCTCTGACAGCGCGCGCGCCCGCGCCGGCCATTCACAAACGGCCGGCGCGGGTGCGCGCACGGCTAGAGGGGCGCGCGGGAGGAGGTGAGTTTTTGGGGGGTTTTCGGGGGGGTTCCTCACCGCGGGACATCCCGATCTCGGATGTCCCGCGGTGAGGGGGGTGATCGGCCCGGGAATCTTATAGATCACCCCAGGGTGTTGGTCCACTTTAATTGAGGTCTACTTAAAGATTTGTCTTTATTACATGAAACAATATTACTCCTGGGCTCTGGATCTTTGTTGGGCTTTTAACTAGGTCATATAAGGGGTACCCCAGTATGACAAACATAAGAACTTAAAGGGGTTGCTAGGTAATGTTTAAAATCAAAATTGTAATTGCTTACCTCCAGTGCTGCTCATTCACCCTGCTGTGTTACCGAATAAAGCTGTGTGAGGCTATTTTCTTCTCCACCAAAAGGTAGTTGGAACTCCATCCCTGCCCCCTTTCATATAACGCTGGGTGAGATAAACCACACCCTGTGTCTGGGGGCAGTGGCGTTGCTAGGGCTGGTGTCACCCGGGGCGGTAGGAAATGGTGTCACCCCCCCCCCCAATGGTGTCACCCCCCCCCCCCCCCAATGGTGTCAACCCCACCCCCCCCAATGGTGTCAACCCCCCCCCCCAAAGAAAACAAACAAAAAAAAAAGCATTTTTGCCGGCATGGTGGGAGCGGGCCGGCCGGTTCCGCGCTGACAGCGGAACCGGCCGGCCCGCTCTGCTGTCAGCGGAACCGGCCGGCCCGCTCCCACCATGCCGGCATTTTTAAAAAAAGCAAACACTTACCTGCAGGTCCGGAGCGTGGAGGCCGGCGCCGCTCTCAGCTGTCATCTGAGGGCGCGTCATCAGAGGCGCCCTCTGATGACGCGCCCTCAGATGACAGCTGAGAGCGGCGCCGGCCTCCACGCTCCGGACCTGCAGGTAAGTGTCTCTATACCGAGGGGTGACCGGCCGAGAGGTGTCACCTTCTAGGTCTGGTGTCACCCGGGGCGGTCCGCCCCCCCCGCCCCCGGGTCGCTACGCCACTGTCTGGGGGGAGAAAGGAGATCTGTTTCTAGCTTTGCTTGTCTGTCTCTTCTCTGCTTGTCTGCTTGTTGCATATTTTGCGACAGCAAAAAACAAGAAAACAATGTTGTAAATCTGTTGTAAGTGAGGAAACACAGATACAAAGGCCTTGATTCACAGCCTCCTTTTCCTTCACTTTCACATGTGTTTTTGTATTTTTGGTGAGATTTTGCAGCCATTAATGGGTTTTTCGTGTCTTTTTTCATGCATATGTGTGTTTATGTTAACACGAATAAGCATATTTGATGATCGTATTTTTTGTGTAAATAGTTCGCTTTCTCAGGAATGTTATTGGTATGGGCTTGCGCATGATTCAGAGCCTTGACTGTTAGAAACAAACAGTAAGATTGTCCCTGCACCACCCCACAAAATACAAATAATGGATTGGTGTGCAAACAAATGGTGTCCTCAAAAGACAAAGGCAATTTGTAAAAATGAGAAATATGTGGCCCAGTACCACAAGAAGATAGGGCACCAACAGTCCGCACCACCAATCTAAATAATCACAAAATCAGGCATGTATTATTAAGTTCCAAATTCAATCATAAATGTATTTAAGACGTTAAAAATATAGAGCTCATACATAAATTATTAAAAACCATATTCTCTCCATGGGGGACTACCAAGCCAGAAAAAGTGTCATTGTGCAGTATTAAAGTGCTAAGTGATATACAAAACTATTAATACAATATCATATTTATAAAGAAGACAAAACCTAAATAACTAACACAATCCTTAAAGTCTATAAAGTGCCAAGTGAAAAACAACAAAAATAGCAGCAAGAAAATATGTTTGTGCTTACTCAAGCCCAACTACACTAAAAGTATATGAAAAAATACTGGAAATCTATCACCATATTAAGACTGGCTGGGTATCCCTGTTGATTCCTGGTGCCCCTTTACCCACGCGCTCCGTGGAGTGAACCACTTTTGCAAGGTGCCAAGAACAAAGACAAAAGAGTACCTGTGTCTTCAACCTTAAATAGCAGATCAAGCAGGCTCCCTGTGCAGGTGAATCAAATAATGACGCGTCTTCTCCCGCGTCCAGCGGCCCCGGCCGGCAGCCGCCCAACACGGGAGATGCGTGATCCTACGTCACACGCTGTATGCATCCTATCACCGCCAGTCCCCCAAACCGCCCAGTCATCCGCGTCACCATACCCCGCCGCACCTCGGCGTGTAACTGTGGCAACGGACGCCGGTGCAGGGGAGGCTGTCAGCGAGAAGAGCACACAGCCGCACAGTAATCAGGAGCCACAAGAACCCGGCTGTTTACACAGGTACAATTTGTATCCTTATATATAAGAAAAAGGGAATGAGTTAAAAGTTACTATTTATTACAAACAAATTACACAATACAATTCTATACAAATTCTATTTACATGCCTCTATTGTAACTATGATAAACAAATTCCTAACCATAAATTAAACTAATTTAATGTCATTCAATTTGATATAATAATGCTGGCTATTAGTAAACATCATCTTTTTTCTTTCTTCAAAAGTCATCTTTCTTATCTTTTTTACAACTTTTTTTACAATGAGAAATGGAGAAGGTATTCCATATTATACACATTCAGAGGATATCCAGACCTCCCTCAAACTGAGCAATATGTATCATATGCTGCCTGCTTTATACCGCCTTTCATAATGTATAGTGGGATACAATCATCATTAAATACAGAATTAATTACAATGGGTGCTTCAAGCATATAGGTAGTCATTGGTATCAAAAAACAATAATAAAAAAATAATAAAAAAATAGAAAAAAAGTTCAGGAATGTCCACAAAACCACCAGATCTCCTCAAGTGTGGTAGGATATATTCCTTCCATCACCCAATCCCATGCAAGGAACCAAATGTTCCAAAGAGAGACATCATCCTATCGCTCAAGGGATACTCAAGAGGCCACCGGATCTTCATATTCTTCCACTCTTCAAGTGTGGTAAAGTGCATTCTTCCCATCTCCCAATGCATACAATAAAAACCAAGTGCTCCAACAAACAACCTGTAACATAAACCAAAGTGCATAAGTACAAAACCAAACACAAAATGTATAATACAAATATATTGTTACGACCGGATGAAACCAAAGAAGCGTGGACCCACTGGAACTGCGGAACTGTTGGTGAGTACCGCATCAGGGAAGCGGGGTCTAAGGAGCCACCGGTTTTCACCAGAGCCCGCCGCGAAGCAGGTTGGTCTTGTGCGGCTGATGACTCCCAGGTCGCTACCCCCCAACGGCGGCACAGTTCCACAATTTGCCGAGGTATAGTACAGCAGAGATAAACGATGTTCACGGTGAGTAGCCAGATTCAGGGCAGGCAGCGAGGGTTCAGCAGCGAGTAGACAAGCCGTGGTCGGGACAGGCAGCGGAGGTTCACAGACGAAGAGACAGACCGAGGTCGGGACAGGCAGCGGAGGTTCGTGGTCAAAAGGTAAGCCGAGGTCATACACGAAAAAGCCACAGATTTAAACTACAGACAATCATGGAAACACACCGATAATCCGGCAAAGGGAGGAAGGGCTGGCCAGAATAAAAAGGAAGTGATCTTACCGGATTGGACGGCCGGACACCAATTAGAGCTGCACTGGCCCTTTAAATTCCACAGTATTGCGGCGCGCGCCCCCTAGTGGCCGGGGACGTGGGCGCAGGAGAGGCAAGGAGGAAGAAGGAAGTGAAGGAGCCGCCCGCAGGCCCCGGCAGCCACGCCGGACGGAGGACAGGACACCAGGTAAGCGAGGAGCGCTGCCAGGAAGGGACATAGCGCTCGGGCTAGGGGAGACCCGGCGGGGAAAGCCGCAGGGAGGAAGCGCGGCTCTCGCCCCGGGAGAGGGACGGCTGGAAGCGCCATGAGGCGTCTCCGCAGCGCTAGCCCTAACAGTACCCCCCCCCTTAGGTCTCCCCCTCTTCTTAGGACCAAGGAAGTCTGAAATAAGGGTCCGATCAAGGATGTTTTCTTCCGGTTCCCAGGATCTCTCCTCAGGGCCGTAGCCCTCCCAATCCACCAAGAAATAGCGTCTTCCTCTGGAGATCTTCGAAGGAAGTATCTCTTTGACCGTAAAGGTATCTTCAGTACCTGCGACTGGCTTAGGTTCCAATAATTTGGGGGAAAAACGATTAACAGTCACCGGTTTGAGCAGAGAGACATGGAAGGAATTGGTTATGCGGAGAGAGGGTGGCAGATGCAGCTTGTAACAGGCAGGGTTGATACGTTGTTGGATCTTAAAAGGTCCCAAGAAGCGAGGACCAAGTTTGTAACTGGGGATTTTAAAACGAATATACTTGGCCGAAAGCCATACCCTATCCCCCGGAGAGTATAAAGGAGGAGTCCTTCTCTTCTTATCAGCCTGGATTTTCATACGAGACACGGCTTGTTCCAGTGAATGCTGAGTTTCACGCCAGATGGAAGAAAACTGGTGCGAAAGGTCATCGGCCGCAGGTACCGAGGAGGGCGTTAGTAAAGGCAGAGGAGGAAGGAGATGACGACCATAAACTATAAAGAAAGGGGATTTTCCGGTGGATTCAGAGTCCTTAAAGTTATAAGAAAACTCTGCCCAGGGCAGCAGGTCCACCCAGTCATCCTGGCGAGTGGAAACAAAATGACGTAGATACAGCCCCAAAGTTTGATTTACCCTCTCCACTTGGCCATTGGATTGGGGATGATACGAGGAAGAAAAGTCCAATTTCACCTTTAATTGATTACAGAGAGCCCTCCAGAATTTCGATACGAATTGAACTCCCCTGTCGGAGACAATGTGGGTTGGGAGCCCATGTAGACGGAAGATGTGTTTAAGGAAATTCTTTGCCAATAGGGGAGCAGAAGGTAATCCAGGCAACGGAATGAAATGCGCCATCTTCGAAAATCGGTCCACCACTACCCAGATGACGGTATTGCCCTGTGAAGGCGGAAGATCAGTGATAAAATCCATGGCGATGTGAGACCAAGGAATGTCCGGAATGGGAAGTGGTTGGAGAAGACCTGCGGGACGTTGACGAGGGGTCTTGTTGCGCGCGCACGAGGTGCAGGCTTGTACGAATTCTGCGGCATCTTTTGCTAACGTGGGCCACCAGTAGTATCTGGAGATGATGGCGCAGGTCTTCTTGATTCCAGGGTGACCAGCAGTATGGGAGGCATGACCCCATTTTAGTATTGAAAGGCGACGAGAGACAGGTACGAAAGTCCTCCCCGGAGGACCTGATTCTAGAGCAGCGGGAGCAGAGTGAACCAGACGATCGAGTGGAATTATAAACTGCGGAGAAGAGACCTTATCCGAGACATCCGAGGCACGGGAGAGAGCATCTGCCCTGATGTTTTTTGCAGCTGGACGGAAGTGGATCTGGAAATTAAAGCGTGCAAAGAAGAGTGACCAACGGGCCTGACGAGGGTTTAAGCGTTGTGCGGATTCCAGATAAGAGAGGTTCTTGTGGTCAGTAAAAATGGAAATTGGGAAGATAGATCCCTCGAGGAGATGTCTCCATTCTTCCAGCGCCAATTTGATGGCTAATAGCTCTCTATCTCCAATGGTGTAGTTCCTCTCGGCAGGAGAGAAGGTTTTAGAAAAGAATCCGCAAGTTCGAGCTTTGCCGGACGAGGATCGTTGCGTAAGTACTGCTCCAGCTCCGACGGAAGAGGCATCCACCTCAAGAGCGAAAGGACGAGACGGGTCAGGTCTGGAAAGTACCGGTGCCGAGGCGAAGGCCTTCTTCAATGCAAGAAAGGCTGCTTCAGCCTGCGGAGACCATGCCTTGGGATTGGCACCTTTTTTGGTGAGGGCCACGATGGGGGCTACTGTCGTGGAAAAGTGTAAAATGAACTGGCGGTAATAGTTCGCGAACCCCAAGAATCGCTGGATTGCACGAAGACCGACTGGTCGAGGCCATTCAAGGACCGCCTTTAACTTGGCAGGATCCATCTGGAGACCTTGAGCAGAAACTATGTACCCCAAAAAAGGTAATGCGGTTTGATGAAAAAGGCATTTCTCGAGCTTAGCATAAAGATGGTGTTGCAGTAAACGAGACAAGACTTGTCTGACGTGCTGATGATGTTCTTCGATGGACGAGGAGAAGATGAGAATGTCGTCAAGATAGACCACAACACAGGTATACAACAGGTCCCGAAAAATGTCGTTAACGAACTCCTGAAAAACTGCGGGGGCATTGCAGAGGCCGAAGGGCATAACAAGATACTCGAAATGACCGTCTCGCGTGTTGAAGGCCGTCTTCCATTCATCACCCTCTCGAATGCGGACTAAGTTATAGGCGCCTCTCAGATCCAATTTTGAAAAAATCTTAGCTCCGCGGAGACGATCAAAAAGTTCGGAGATCAAGGGCAATGGGTAACGTTTTTTTACCGTAATTTTATTGAGGCCCAGGTAATCGATGCAGGGCCGAAGGGACCCGTCCTTTTTCTGTACAAAGAAGAAGCCCGCTCCAGCTGGGGAAGAGGATTTCCTAATGAACCCCTTTTGTAAATTCTCCCGAATGTATTCCGACATTGCTTGGGTTTCAGGGACGGACAGCGGATAGATGCGTCCGCGAGGAGGAGTGGCGCCAGGTAGAAGATCAATCGGGCAATCGTAAGGGCGATGCGGCGGAAGTGACTCAGCTTGCCTCTTTCTAAATACGACGGAAAAAGACCGATAAACTTCAGGTAGACCCGGTAATGGAGTCGTGGGAGCTGTAATTTGGACTGGCAAAGACGTAAGGCAGTTCTTAACACATGTTGCGCCCCAGGACTTGATGTCCCCAGTGGACCAATCCAAGGTAGGGTTATGGTGCTGGAGCCAGGGAAGCCCCAAGAGAAGCGGCGAGGTACAGTGGGGTAATACGAAAAATTCCAGAAATTCCTGATGGAAGAGGCCGATCTTCAGTAGTAGAGGTTTGGTGCGGTAGCGCACCATGCAGTTCAATCTGTCCCCATTAACGGCCGCGACAAATAGTGGCTTGGCCAGACGGTAGACAGCTATATCATACTTAGTGACCAAGGAGGCCTCGATGAAGTTGCCCGCCGAACCAGAGTCCAAGAAGGCCGGTAAGTTCAGGACGGGAGTGGAGCCCAAGTGAAGTTGTGCCGGCACAGTGAACCTAGGAGAGGAAGCACAGACACCCAGAGACGCCTCTCCAAACGAGTCTAGGTGCGCCCGTTTCCCTGGCGTGGTGGGCGGATTGGGCAATCTTTCAAAAAATGTTCTGGGCTGGCGCAGTATAGACAAAGTCTTTCGAGTCTCCGGCGCGACCTTTCCTGGGGAGTCAAGCGAGTATGGTCCACTTGCATGACTTCTTCAGACGGAGACGAAAGCGTAGACTGAGGGTTCTGAAACGTAGGGGCCAAACGGAATGCCCTCTTGGCACGCAGAGAATCTTGGCGGAACTCATCACGCCTCTCTGTAAAACGAATGTCTATACGTGTGTCAAGTTGGATTAGTTCAGAAAGAGAAGTAGGGAGATCCCGGGCAGCAAGAACATCCTTGACCCTACTAGAGAGACCCTTCTTAAAGCAGGCACAGAGAGCTTCATTGTTCCAAGCTAGCTCGGCTGCCAAAGTTTGGAAGCGAATGGCATATTCTCCCACCGACAGATCACCTTGAACCAGATTCAATAAGGCAGATTCGGCTGAATACGCCCGGGCAGGTTCCTCAAAAACCTGGCGAAACTGATCCACAAAAGTTTGAACCATGAGGGTAACGGGGTCGTTGCGGTCCCACAATGGGGTAGCCCAGGCTAAGGCCTTCCCAGAGAGCAGGCTGATAATAAAGGCCACCTTGGAGCGCTCAGTAGGGAATTGGTCAGCCAATAGCTCCAGGTGCAGGGAACATTGGGCAAGAAACCCACGGCAAAGTCTTGCGTCACCTTCAAATTTAGCTGGCAGGGAGAGACGAATCCTCGCGGAGGAAGCCACCGGAAGCTGTGGTGGAACAGCCGGAGCAGGCGGTGGCATCTGCGGTTGCTGCATAGACAGAAGTTGTTGCATCATGGCCGTAAGTTGATTGATCTGCCGTGACTGCATGGCGACTAGTGCAGGTAGTTCAGAGACATCTGGCAATGGCACCTCGGCGGGATCCATGGCCGGATTATACTGTTACGACCAGATGAAACCAAAGAAGCGTGGACCCACTGGAACTGCGGAACTGTTGGTGAGTACCGCGTCAGGGAAGCTGGGTCTAAGGAGCCACCGGTTTTCACCAGAGCCCGCCGCGAAGCAGGTTGGTCTTGTGCGGCTGATGACTCCCAGGTCGCTACCCCCCAACGGCGGCACAGTTCCACAATTTGCCGAGGTATAGTACAGCAGAGATAAACGATGTTCACGGTGAGTAGCCATATTCAGGGCAGGCAGCGAGGGTTCAGCAGCGAGTAGACAAGCCGTGGTCGGGACAGGCAGCGGAGGTTCACAGACGAAGAGACAGACCGAGGTCGGGACAGGCAGCGGAGGTTCGTGGTCAAAAGGTAAGCCGAGGTCATACACGAAAAAGCCACAGATTTAAACTACAGACAATCATGGAAACACACCGATAATCCGGCAAAGGGAGGAAGGGCTGGCCAGAATAAAAAGGAAGTGATCTTACCGGATTGGACGGCCGGACACCAATTAGAGCTGCACTGGCCCTTTAAATTCCACAGTATTGCGGCGCGCGCCCCCTAGTGGCCGGGGACGTGCGCGCAGGAGAGGCAAGGAGGAAGAAGGAAGTGAAGGAGCCGCCCGCAGGCCCCGGCAGCCACGCCGGACGGAGGACAGGACACCAGGTAAGCGAGGAGCGCTGCCAGGAAGGGACATAGCGCTCGGGCTAGGGGAGACCCGGCGGGGAAAGCCGCGGGGAGGAAGCGCGGCTCTCGCCCCGGGAGAGGGACGGCTGGAAGCGCCATGAGGCGTCTCCGCAGCGCTAGCCCTAACATATATATAAAAACCCAGAGTGCACAAAAAAAAAAAAATTATATATATACATACTACCTACCCAAAAAGGGTTCAAACGACACCTCCTCATTGAGGCCCAAAGGTGCAATGGTGTTCAGTCTGTGCATCCATCTTAATTCCTGTTGCAATAATCTCTTCTTCAGATTCCCACCCCTTATTCCTAACTGTATTTTTTCTAATGGTACAACCTGTAAACCATCAATCTTACCATGATGCTTTCTTAAGAAATGATGTTAAAGTTTTATTCTGCTTCCTATCTCTCTCAGCCAGGCGGATATTTGATAGGTGGGCCTGAACTCGTGTCTTCAAGACATTTTTAGTTTCCCCCACATAACCCAATCCGCAACTACACTTAAGGAGATATACAACTCCTTCAGACCTACAATTAAGGAATTGCCGGATATGATATTCTTCCTTGGTGTATTGATTAAACACAGACTTGGTTTTTAATATATAACGACAAATATTGCATCGGCCACAAGGATAGACACCTCTGGAGTGAAGCCATGTAGGAGTTCTAACAAAATGGCTTCTGCTTAGCCGATCTCTTAAATTTGGTGCCCGTCTGGCCGTCATTTGTACACCATCTTTCACCAGAGTATGTAAATCAGGATCCGTCAGCAAGATATCCCAATATTTTACCAGGATAGACCTAATGTTCCCCCAACTATTATTATACCTCGTAATAAACCTCACATTTTCCCTTTGTGATCTCATTTTTGGGGTTAACATGGTCTTCCTGTTCGAAGCAGCTACCTGTCTGCGTGTATTCCTTATCAACTTCCGAGGATAGCCGCAATCCTGGAATCTTCCTTCAAGATCCTCTGTATGTCTATGGAACTCCCTTTCACTCGAGCAATTCCTTCTGATTCTTGCAAACTGCCCTCTAGGTATACTCTTCTTCTGGTGTAGGGGATGGAAGCTCTCAAAATGTAGGAGTCCATTGACCGCCATTTCCTTCCTATATAGGGTTGTTGAAATCGTCCCATCCTCTTCGAGGTTTAGTTTAAGGTCCAAAAAATCCACCTGTTTGTCAGACACAGTGTAAGTCAAAAAGATGTTCATGTTGTTCTGGTTCAATGCATCCAAGAATTCATGACATTTATCTTGTGGTCCCTGCCAGAGAATAAGCAGATCATCTATGAAGCGAAACCAACCCGTAATATAGGGCTGGTATTCACCCATAGGATCCCCAAACACAATTTCCCTCTCCCACCACCCCAGGAAAAGGTTCGCTATGGAGGGCGCACACCGCGCCTCCATAGCTACCCCCTCCTCTGTCGGTAGTGGTATTCATCAAATACGAAGTTGTTGTGAGACAGCACAAAATCCACCAATTCCATGATGAAATTGTGCTGATCTCTCTTTGTTTCTGTCTCCATATTTAGGAAATATCTGGTAGTCTTCAGGGCCCACTCATGAGATATATTAGTATATAACGACTCGACATCTGCTGTAATCAAAATTGTCTCATGAGTTCAACATGTATCTTCCAATTTTTTCATTAGATCTAACGAATCTCGAATGTATGAAGCCAATGACTGTACAAACCCCTGTAGATGTAAATCTATATACAGGCACACCTGCTCAGTCAGACTTCCCATCCCTGAGATAATAGGTCGACCAGGTGGATTAGTGAGGTTTTTATGCACCTTTGGTAAAAGATAAAATGTAGGTACAACAGGATGATCAACTTTCAAAAAATCATAAACCGTTTGATCTATTATGCCTTTAGAAAATGCTCTATTTAATATATCCATAAAGCTATTCTTATCAGATTCCAGGGAGGGTTTTGGTAATCTTTCATAGTTAGTGGTATCATCAAGTTGTCTCTTAGCTTCTTTGACATACATATCCATGCCCTTGATTGTTGTTTCGAACACGGCCAATAAAACAAGTGTGTTTCCGCCCAACTTACAGGGTCTATTTCCTGGTGAAAGTTTGCTGTCGTTGTGTGAGTTGCAGTGTTATGGATGCAGACTACGTGGATGAATTTGTGCGTCTGCAGCTACGCGTCTGTCTGTCGGATTTAAGCTTGCTTTGGTGACCACCGATGCCTAGAAATCTGGGAGCCTGCCACGTTTTTTGTAAATAGTTTTTTATAAATGTTTATTATAAAAAAAAATTCCCAACCAAAAAAATATTAAGAAGTAATAAAAAAAATGTATAAGCTATACAACTCAAATAATATTTGATAACATTTGAATAAATATTTTACATCTTTACAATGTTTATGATGTCTAATCCACTTATGCACATAAATCCGAGAGAAGCCACAAGGAATCGAAAAATATCTAAAGACTAAAGGAAATTAAGGTAAGCATTAATAGAGTGGGACAGAGGTAAAAAAAACACATAAGGGAGTTAGGATAAGAGAGCAGAAGTGAGTGAGAGAATAGTTGAAACGGGGGACATGAATGAGTTAATAACCTGCGTACATGCGTGCAAACATAGCAGCTTGTACAACAAAATTACGTTACTACGTATATTTTGAGAAACATGCAAGCTGAATATCGTGGGATACTGAAAATCTACCTTGGAAGCTACGTTGAAATACGCTGAAAAGCGGTAGTATACGAGGATTACTAAGCAACATAAATGAAAACCTCGTCCTCTCGCGTACGCCGCGAGAGTCGTAAACAGCCTTTCACGATGGCGTACGCAGCTACGAAAAGTCAAAGGAACGTACCCGATGGCGGCTCTGCATCATGCGTACGCACGTAGACATACGGGAAAATAATACACATTACGAGACAAAAACTAGATGGTTTTGAGAAGGCTATGAATCAGCCCTAAAGACATGCAGGGGAGAGAGGCAATCCCCCTTCCCTCACAGACCTTTATGGAACAATCTTAGTCAGAGAAAATTGCAGGAAGACTTCAAGAAAACAGCTTTCGGGGAGGGGGCACTTGTATTTTATATACAATGATGAAGGATGAACGAATGAATGAGGACCTTCACAGACTGAAAGACAATTCCCTTTACAGATCTGCACCAACCAAAAGAAAAATGCTTTTATTCATACCTCCCAATGGTCCCTGATTTACAGGGACTGTGCCTTTTTGAGTCCAGGCCCCCCTTTCCCTGGTTGTTCTCATTTGTCCCTCTTTGAGGTATAACATGCAGATCGGCATCAATAAATGATTAATTTGGCTATTCAAAGTGTTTTTATCATTGTAACTGTTATAACCTTCCTCCTATCCATCAATCAATGAGGGAGCGTGGCTTAAACCAGACATTCACCATGATTTATTGAAAAGCCCAAACCCTTAAAAAACAATTACCCAGTATCTAAAGTTAATATATTTTAAGTCTTTAGTCACTTATAATTCTTTCCCCCACTGGGCTGCAACTCTGTTAAGGACTTTAGGATATGGGTCATCTTGACTCAGAAGCTTCACACTTACTGAGGAGAGCGTGATAAAGTACAGGGGGACGGGTTATAGCTGTGCTTTGCTCAGACAGAGCAGAGCTGGGGTTAGGAAAAGGGCAGCAATCCCAAAATGCAGAGCAGCACAGTCAGAAGGCACTTCCTGTTTGCAGGCTGCCTGATGTTCCATGAGCCGCCATCTTGGATGTATACAGGCTCATAACATGCAGTAGATGCAGGTAGGATGATTTTTAATGTGAGCAATCTGTATGTACAGGGTGTGGAAAAAACATAAAAGATAGACACTTATTCAGAGTGAAGGACAGCTTTAATTTAATAAATGTCCCTCTTTCCCTTCCATGAAAAGTTGGAAGGTATGTTTCATTTTAGATTCTACCTTTACTGAACCTTAAATAACATTCAAAGATGTAAATGTAGGATTTTAACTGCTAGTTCCGCTGTATCTGTTGCCCCTTTTCTGTTCAGAACATCAGAACATCTTCTCTTGTAACTCTGCCAGCAATATGCAGCAATTACATCAATAACCTTTTTTAAATAGTTTTCTCGAGGCTTAAATATTACTTGTGTGGTCACTGGTTAAAAATGTAAAAGATATCTAAATAATTTTACATTCCATCCCATGTTGAAGCTTTGTAACAAAATGTGTGTCAATGATTTAACCAGGAAAGCAAAATAAAATATATATAAATGGGAGACTGATGAAACTGCATAAAGTAGAGAAACATTCCTTTATTCATCACCAGAGCACAGCATATTTGTGTTCCCTGTTAGTTTCTAGATGATTTGCATATTTTAATATGGTTAAGTTTTATTTTTATCTGTAGTTGTCAGGTGAAGGTTTCTAATTATGTATTCTGTGGTAATGTTCGATATGTTGATGCCGGGCTGACTATGGAATTTGAGATTCATCCATAGCCAGAAAAGATTATTATCTTGAAAATGAATTTTAATGCTCGTTGTATCGAAAAAAATAATCTTTATATGGAATGTTCAAAGTTCTTGCTTTGGAATAGCTCAATACTCACAGAGAGACTAAAACCAGCTATGCACTAGAAATCTGGTAGGCAAATTACTGACCACTGAACTAAAATAGACAATCTATTCCATTTATATTCATACAGAGATGTGGTCCGGTTACAAAGTTTGTCCTAGATTGCTCAATGGTCAGCTAAAAAAGATTTAAAGCAGAACTACACCCTCCCTGATAACATTGTGTCAGTGAAAGTTTGCAGGGACCCTAAGAAAAGCTAACCCACTCCTCCTGCTACTGATAAACCCAACAATAAAGTAAAGCTTACCTTTTACTCCTGATGCTTCACTCTGAGGCTGATTCATTACTAACGGCAGGTATCAGCTGATGAGAGCCTGTATAGCGGCGCTTATAGCGACCATTAGTAGACGCTGTAAGTGGGTATCGGGCGCTGTAACAGAGCGCCTCAGTCGCTCAAGTAACCTGGCCGGCATTGATGAATATGGTGTATGTTGGCCAGACCAGTACAGCGCTGCAGCCAGAGAAAGGTAGCGCCAGCTCAGTGCGACCGACTCTCGGGCTCCACACCATACTTATCAAAAAAGGACACCCATACAGCGTCGGCGCTCTAAATTTGGTCGCTATAGCATAGAGCGCCAGACGCTGTGTGATTAAAGTCTGTTTTGAACACATATCCACCAGTAACAAAGCGAAAACACATGGAATGACATTGTTTTAACACTGGGACAATAACACTTTAGTGCCAGACCTGTAATGACAATTCTGCATAAAAATATAAAAAGTCAAAAAAGTTTCTAAAAGTGTTTGTTTGCAGCCAGTAGAGGTCACACAATGATTTGAGGAAAAAAAAAAAAATGTCAAACACGCTGTTTAAACACAAGCAAATGAAAGCCCCATTGAAATGTATGGGAGAGCGACACAGAGCGAAAGGTAATACCTGGCGCTCTGGAAGCTAGAGCACCAGTGCTATATGCTGAGCCGCCTGTAATAATACATGTAATTAGAGATGAGCAAACTTTTGAAAAGTTCGATTCGGCCGATTCGCCGAATTTCACAAAGAAATTCGGGTTCGGCCGAATCGAACTTTTACGAAGTTCCCCATCATAAATGCCGGGCCCGCTCCCACCATGCCGGCATTTAAAAAACAAAAAAAAAAAAAAAGCATTTTTGCCGGCATGGTGGGAGCGGGCCGGCCCGCTCCGCTGTCAGCGGAACCGGCCGGCCCGCTCCGCTGTCAGCGGAACCGGCCGGCCCGCTCCCACCATGCCGGCATTTCAAAAAAAAGCAAACACTTACCTGCAGGTCCGGAGCGTGGAGGCCGGCGCCGCTCTCAGCTGTCATCTGAGGGCGCGTCATCAGAGGGCGCTCTGATGACGCGCCCTCAGATGACAGCTGAGAGCGGCGCCGGCCTCCACGCTCCGGACCTGCAGGTAAGTGTTTGCTTTTTTTTGAAAT
Source organism: Gastrophryne carolinensis (assembly GCA_027917425.1). NCBI lineage: Eukaryota > Metazoa > Chordata > Amphibia > Anura > Microhylidae > Gastrophryne > Gastrophryne carolinensis. The sequence continues at coordinate 67,894,890 of CM051239.1, read as the reverse complement.
GCCGGCATGGTGGGAGCGGGCCGGCCGGTTCCGCTGACAGCGGAGCCGGCCGGCCCGCTCCCACCATGCCGGCAAAAATGCTTTTTTTTTTTTTTTTTTTTTTTTTTAAATGCCGGCATGGTGGGAGCGGGCCGGCCGGCTTTACCGGCCCGCTGGCCGGCTCCGCTGTCACCATGCCGGCATTTTTTTTTTTTTTTAATTTCAGGAAAAATTCGATCGGCACGAACCACAAAATATTCGGGTTCGTGCCGAATCGAATATTTCCTGAAATTCGGAGCGAATTCCGGTTCGTCCGAACCGGTTCGCTCATCTCTACATGTAATAATACATGGCGCTCACCAGAATCGCCTTCATAAATGTGGTTTTGCCTACAGGGTCCGGCGTTCACCAGACGCTGCCTGCCGCTTCGAGGAGCTACCTGCCGCTATCCCTTCTTGAATAATCCCCTTAGACTTAGAAACCTGGCAATAGCTGCAGCCTGAGATGTTTACTACCTGACCCTTCCGAGACCATGGGGGGGATTCCCTTTTTCCCAGAATGTATTGTCTCTCTTGAGACTAGGGAGAGAGGGGAAGCCTGGGTAGGGAGTTGGTATGACCTTTACGGGGTGTCCCTTTTTGCCCTGTCTATTTAGTTCTCCATTGATTACAATATATATTTATACAGTATTTACAGATGTGAGAAAAAAATTGCAATACACTCAGTTTCACTGTTGTGTGCAAAAATATTTTTTTATCGTCCTAGTTTTTTCTTCAGTTTGTAGCAAGTGGTTTGTGGTACAAATTTCATAGATCCAGTTGTAGCATGTATTTAAACATTCACGTAAACACGTTTCGCAGTGTCCCGCTTCCTCAGTACATTCAACTTAGCATCTGTGATATATATTAAAGTATTGGCTTTTGTTTTGTAACCACCTGTTGTTATTAAGGAGGTCCTATTATACTTTAGAGATTCATTTATCAGTGTGTATTGAGTAATAGTTATAATGTAACCTTGTTTCAGGTGGCTGGTCACACTCTGCATAGGTGTGGGGTGTTTATCCCTTTAAGAAGCATCAAAGTTCGTATAGATTAAAGAAGGAAGAAATAACCCAGTGTTTGTTTTAAGTTCCACACGGTATTTTGTACTCACTTTGTGGGTATTGTGCTCAGGAACTCGGTCTCCAGTGCTGCATTTTGCAGTGTGCTGAGCGAAAGCTTTTATTTGTGTGTAGCGGGGAACGGGGGGTGATGTCACCACTACGCCGAGCCTGGAATCTATTGGATCCTTCAGAGACCAGCCCAAATTTACTCTTAGCACGCCAATGTGCTTCCCGGGCCAAGAGCAAGTGTGCTTCATGGTTAAATAAATAGCATTGCAGGGACAATTCATTGGCGGGTGTGGATATGGCTACATCAAGGGTACTGAAGCCTTAATGGGGCAGATAACGTGGCACCAGGAATTCCCCTAGGTCTCCCTATGGTCAATCTGCCTCTGCCTCTGCCCCCCTCCCCTGATTGAATTATGATTAGCGCTGACTGGACAAGGGCATGTTGATTTTCATCAACCATTTTTCAGTGTAGGAGGTAGTTGAAATTTGCACCTATTCATTAATCTGTTATTTTGCTTGCTCTTCTATGATTGAAGTCCCCATTTTTAATATGGCATTAGATTTAATATGGTTGATTAAAGCCACTTTTGCCCTATTTACTGTGAATATACAAACGTATACAATGTAGTCTGATTATTTTTAAGTATCAAAGAGTCCTGTACTGTTGGCATTTAGGTTTTTCGTAGTGGTGAAGGCGAGAGAGGAATCATCAAACTAGTAAAACTGCCTGTTGTTTTTCTCATTAGCTTTGTGCTGGGAAAATATACAGCGGTGCTTGAAAATTTGTGAACCCTTCATTTTCTATATTTGTGCTAAGAAAAAGCCCAAAATCAAACAAACAATTCAAAATATTACATTGAAAATGACAAATCTGTGAAAGGCTATGTGAACCTTTGCTTTCTGTATCTGGGATCTGTAAAGTGTGGTGGAGGCCCCCGGGCATGAAATCTGGTGGCCCCAGATACAGTATTTTTTTTCCTTTAAAATAATTGTCTATCCAAGCAACTGATTGGTGGTTGTCTGACACCCGCCTACCTACTGGAATGTCAGATCAAATCCCTTGTGCCACCCTTGTGCAGGTGCTTTCTGCTCGGGAACTGCTGTAGTCACCCACCTGGTCCAGCCAATAGTTCCCTGCATTGAGCTGCCAGCTGCTGTGCTTGGTGGCTAATGTGCAGTGAGTGGCTGCCGATTTCCAGCTCTGCACCCACCCATCACTGTGGTGTTGCCGAAAGTGGCTTTGCTGCTCTTGACTTTCCTTTCGGCCTGTGGTGGCTTTGGTTGCAGGTTTGCAAAAACAAAAAAAGGGACCACTTTCTTTTACAGATATAACAGCACATACAAATTTCCAGTAATTGTTAATTCCTTCACATATGTTTGGAGGGATTCTAAGCCCATTCCTGTGTACAAATCAGCTTCCACTTGATGGGTTTCAAACCATGAACTGCACCTAATTTCTGTTCTGATATTTTCTGTTTTTTTCAGCAATGCAATGTTTTCCTTTCTTCAAGCAGAACACTTCTTATTTAAACCCCAAAAAACTGTATTTGGTCTCATCTGTCCACAAAACATCTGGCTTGTCCAGAGGTTATTTAGCAAACTAGACGGACAGCAGTGCTTCTTTTGGAAATGCAAGAAAGCTCTTGAGGTTTTTTTGAGGTTACCTTGGGTTCCTAAGGTTACCTTTGGTTTCTGATGTTACCTTGGGTTCCTAAGGTTACCTTGGGTTCCCGGGGTTACCTTGGGTTTCTGATGTTACCTTGGGTTCCTGAGGTTACCTTTGTGACCTTGTCAACTAAAATATGTCTTGCTCTTAGCATGATCTTTGTTTGACCACTCCTAGGAAGGATACATTTGTTTGTTTCATTGGTTGATTTGGTTTTCTTTATTTATTTTTAGTACAGATTTGTGTAAAAATCTAAATGAATGTTATGTCAAATCTAGAGGTGAGTGAATCGGAATCAGAATACGGAATCACAATTTCGAATCTCCTTGGGATTTGTGGTAAATTTTCCCTCAACTTCTTCAAAAAATAAAGACTCACTGTGCTCCAGTCCAGCAGCGGGCAGCTGGCGACAGACTTTTTTGGTAGTGTTGAAAGCTGGCTCGCTCAGCTGACAGCCTGGAGGGGAGTGGTGGAGGTTGGCCATGTTGTCACCTGCATGAGCCAGCTGGTGTTCCAGCACCCGCCAGACTAGAGTGATAGGGGACCTGGCGTGCAGCTAAGTGACTTACTCACCTCCTCACTTGCGTTCTCCAGCGTGGTCATCTGCTCTACACTCGATAGGCAGAAGGAGGACACTGTCTGGCTCTGGGCTTCCACCACCTTGCTCCCCAAGCAGACAGAACAGGGGGTCTTTGTCCTCTGCCCAGCTGCAGAGCAGGGAGCAGCGGAAGGACGCCCGCGCTTGAGGATAGGGTGAGAGGAGGTGAGCACTTTTTTGGTTCTTTTTATTGTTTTTTGAGAGATTCGTTAAGAATCCTGAAAATACTGATGGTCTCAAGTTTCATGGAGAAAGTCGACGAATTGTCCGTATCAAATTTTTAACAAGTTTGCTCTCTAGTCAAATCTGTACAGAAATGTTGAAAATTCTGATGAGTTAACAAACTTTCAAGCACAACTATACAACTTACATATATATATATGTGCCCACGCCAGGCATTTGTTAATGGCCAGCACGGACACGCTCAATGTTAGAGGGTAGTTGGGACAGGACAGGTGTGAACATAGCCTAAGAGACTCCAGGGATGCTAGCCTGCATTTGGGGCATCCAAAATTGGGATGGCTTTCGGTCTGCGCCCCCTTTCCTGGTGACTCCCATGGTGCTTCTGTTGGTCATGCCAGCTGTCATTCTTGAGATCAGCCAACTGGCAATCTCAAAAATGACAGGTAGGAGTGGCCTTGGTGGAGGAAAACACCATTTTTTTTAAAATCAGGCCATTGCCGAGCCAGATGCATCATCCAAGGTACTCAGATAGAAAGGTATGGTTTGTGGCACTTTAATGTAGTTCCTGTCTCTCATGAGCAAATACTGTAGAATGTGAGCCTAGATGTTATTAGACCATGCTTAGCCTTTAGGATTTGTAACAGCTGGTCACATGATGAACGATCAAACCTGAGCAAGCAGCATTTTATAAAGCCCAAAAGTGTATATGACAGATGGTTTCCAAAAAGCTTTAAGCAAAGCCAAAAAGTTTATAGTGCCCATATGGCTGCACATTTATTGAACTTAAAAGCAACATTTTCTGTAGAAAACCCATAATGGAAACGTTTGCTGACATTGCGAAAATGCATTTTTTTTATTTTGACAGAGCTAAGATAAAATAAAAACTACATGATATAGCTAGCAATGCACAATAATTCATTAACATATGTATATATCCCCAGTCTGCAGAATGCCTTTCATACTGCTGCCATTGCAGTAACAACATTTAAACTGCTTACTATAAAAAAGCTTTAATAATAGTTCCTTTTTTTATTAATAATTATGTGGCTAGTAATAAAATAATTTTCCAGTGATAACAGATTTATCAATGCATCTAATATTTTTGAAAGAAGTTCATTGAAATCTATCCTACAGGGCAATTTTCTTTTCATTTTAACATAGATTTAGCAAAGATTAGATGCTGTATGTTCCTGCACATAGTATATTAAAGGGACAGTCCAGTCTAAATAACTCTTGTGGTTCATGGAAGCAGCTATGGAGGTTATTTAAGAAGGGATAGCGCCAGGTAGTGAATTGTAGTGGCAGTATCTGGTGCTGGGTGCTGTATGCAAAACCACATTTAAGAAAGAGAATCTGGTGAGCGCCTATAAAAGCGCCATGTAGCGTCACATGTATTAATCCAGGCTGCTCAGCATATAGCGCCATTGCTCTAGGCTCAGGAGCGCCATTTAGTACCTTTCACTCTGTAGCACTCCCCTATACATTTTTTTTGCTCAAATCATTGTGTGACCTCTCCTCGCTGCAAACAAACACTTTTATAAAATTTTTCGACTTTTTATATTTTTATGCAGAATTGTATTTATGGGTCTGGCACTAAAGGGTTATTGTCACAGTGTTAAAACAATGTCATTCCATGTGTTTTCGCTTTGTTACTGGTCTATATATGTTCTAAAACAGATTTTAATCACACAGCGTCTGGCGCCCTGTGCAACAGCGCCCAGCTTTAGAGCGCCGATGCTCTGTGTTTCTAATATTTTGTTAAATATGGTGTGGAACGCTGAGTGTCGGCTCACTGAGCTGGAGCTACCTCTCGCTCACTGCAGACTGCTGCGTACTGTTGTTACAGCACCCAACAAACATCACATTCATCAATGCTGGCCAGGTTACTAGAGCAACTGAGATGTTCTGTTACAGTGCCCGATACCCGCTTACAGCGTCTACTAGCGGTCGCTCGAGCCGCTATACAGGCGCTCATCTGGCAATACCAGGCATTAGTAGTGAATCAGCCTCCACATGGACAGTCCAGTCTAAATAACTCTTGTGGGAGCAGCCATGATGGGATTACAGCCGCATGCTGTTTTTATGAGGGTTAATGTGCAGGGAGCACTGACAATTAGGGTTCCTCCCATGATAGGGACAACACACATTTTGAGAAAAATCCAGTTTAAGTACGAATTGTGTCACATACCATGCTATTTAATTACCCATACCTCAAAAGTTTAATAATACCTAAAGCTCCAATATTCCAAATGTAGTCAAAGCCTTATTTATCCTGACCCAATTGGAGCCCTGACCCAATGTGGTATGGTAATTTAGTATGCCAACTCGGAAAACACACAGTGGTAGTTAATGCACCAGAATACTTTTATTCTAAATTGAATGTCTTTGCAGTTACTTTTGATACCGCTAAATATACAGCTTTACCTGTTATGCAGAAAACTACACTGTCAATCTAAAGGATTATATATACTGCATAACTCTTGGCGGATAGTGTGAATTAGCATATACATGGAAAAATGAAAACGGCTGAGCCAGTAAATTGCTGTTGCTTTTTAACTGATTTATTTTAACTATTTAACTATTAGTTTCTTTAGTTTGTTTTTTTCATTAGTTTTTTTTTCATAAAAGACTTAAACACAAGCTATTAACAACAGTGTATGTTTTTGTAGGTTAAAGAGAGCACTAGGGAGACACCAAGTGTCGCACAATTATCTTTTACTGTACAGAAATCTGACCTTCAAACACAATATATCTTCTGTCTTTTGACTTCAGTTATTTACTGTATTTAAATGTTGACTAAGATCTGTAGTGCAATCATAATGTAAATGTTAAATTGATCCCCAGCCCTAGGATATTTTTTCATGGCAAAAACCCCCCAAACTCACACCCCGGAAATCTGCACCCTTTCATTCCAGTTCTAGATGCATGTGGGCAAGGTTAATTCCTAGGGTGTAGAACTAGACATGGATATTTTTTCTTTTTGAATCACCCTGGAACACTTTATTTTTTGCTGTCCATCTCCGTGACATGGCAGGAGTATCAGTCATTGCGTAGTTGTGACAATTACATCATTGCCACACACAACCATGGCAACCATGGCAATAAATGGAGGAGGCAGAGTTTTACCGCTAAAACAGGCGCCATTATCTGGGATCAGAGAAGCTTTAATTGTTTTTTCAGGTGGAGTAATTGCAATGCCTGATGGGAGTCACATGTGTCCTGCATTGGAACCAATCAGAATGCCCCCCCCCCCAGACTCTAGCAGCAGTCCGGCAACACCCGACAGTTAAAATATGCTGAAATAGCAAACATACAGTATAAATACATAAAGAGGCTGATTCACTACTAGCGCCACAAATTGCTAGATGAGCGTCTGTATAGCGGCGCTTAGAGCAACCGCTAGTAGACGCTGTAAGCAGGTATCGGGTGCTGACAGGATGCTGTAGTTATCAGTTTAGGATTGATAAATGTGATGTGTGTGTGGCGTTGTAGAAGCTCTCTCCCTCATTCACTGCAGCGTCTAAGCGTTCCAATGCTGCTATAAAACATTATTGTTTTTAAAAGTATCAGCAGCAGTGTTTTAATAAATATTTTATTGTTTTTTAACCCAGGTGCAACCCAAAATACCTAATTGTGTGTGTGTGTGTGTGTGTGTGTGTGTGTGTGTGTGTAGACAGACAATTCTATGATAAGAAAAACAAAACACAAATGTATGTTTAAAAATAGATTTTTTTTATTTTTATAAACAATGCCAACGTGGCATAAACAAAAAGCCACACAGCGGCAAATTCAATTCCTTCCACCCTGTATCTTGTTGTGCAGCTCCAGCAGCATTCCCCGTGATTCCCTCTCAAATTGCCACAATCTGTGATGCTCTTCAATGAAAGCTGTGGGAAAGAAAAGACACAATTAAGAACTACAGCTCTACAACTACGGTGTATCCCTATGATCTTTGTTAAAGATTGATGTTTACCATAAAGTCACTAAAAAGATTTTTAAACATACACAACAGGCCAACCTTTTATAATTTGTGATGGCAAAGTAAGTTAACCTGTGGAGTCATTCAACATAACCACCATAGTCTAACATCACAAAGCAAATAACCTAACCAATAAAGGCCAACTTGACCACAGGAAGAATCACAAAGCGAATAATCTAACTAATAAAGGCCTATTTGACCACAGAAAGAATTGAGTTAATATAGAGGCCAATAAAACTGAAGCAAATGAATCAAAATGTATGTCGAGTGAGCTTTTACTAGAAATATTGTCTAAAATCAAAACAATAGAGAATGCAGATTTCAAAATGTAGCAGGAATGTAAAAGCAGCACATAAAATACCTGAGCAACTGCTGCCTTTATCAGGTAGCGCCAAGTTACATTAGCAGGGGCAGGAAACGTGCATGCTTTGAGCCAATTCTTATTGATTATTGCAAAAAGAGGCTCTACGGGTATAAGTAACCTGTAGAGCCTAGATAACTCTAGACTGCCACTAACATGGGTCCATGGTCATGGACACATACATATGCATTTATACAAGCTTATTGTCACAAATCACATTACTCACGTTAACAGCTGTGGCCTTGACCTATGAACTGGAGCCTCCAGGAGCCTCGTGGTGGCAAGATTGGGTGGGGAGATGCAGGACTGGGACCGTCGGCATGGCCACATCTATGCGTAGAAAAAAAACACAACAGATACAAACATAAGAACATAGTATAGTTTATATAATTTGTAATCCAACAATTTATCGGTAGGGAAGAGTTCAAAGTGGATAATTATTGTAACACACTTGGCCAGAGTAAACACAAATGTCACATTATAAAAAAATTATAAAGGCAGGCTACACAGGATGCATATAGATGTTTAGCTTAATTAATGTCAACCTCTAACATGCCAGTTCCCAGCTAGGCCAACATTGGTGGAGGAGATGGCGATTCTATGATGCCCTGAAAAAGAAATCTGGACAAATAAACAACATTTTACACACAAGATTGTTGCAAATGACCAGACAATCAAAACAATGTTGCTACTTTCCCAGGGAGGGCTCTGCGGTGAAGCCGGGGTGCCTCTACTCTGCCAAGCAGAGCCAAACTCCGAGGGGCCACCCTCCTCCCTCTCACTCCCCGAACTCTCAGGGAGTGTGGTGGAGTCCCTTTTCTCCTCCCCTTCGGGACTCCCCACTTGAGAGGCCCCAGCGGTAGTTTGCCGAGTCGGACTCAGAGGAGCTGAGCTGATGCTCCACACCTACCTCACCTCAGCAGCAGGCTCCACTGGGGCTTCCACTTTGAAATTTCCTTTCCTCCCTTGAGTCCTTAACTTCGCACTGTCGAGAGGGCCCCTCCCCTGCTGAGTCATCAGAACCAGAGACTGCAGAGGAGAACATCCTTCCTGTGCTTGCCCAGGGGAGAATGCTTATCTGTGGAGAGAAAAAATACCCCAAAAATATACATTAAGCAGGTTAAAGTGGACATATCTAAAAATAGTGTTTGTGTATGTGTATTGAACTTACCAGAAGCGTAGGCATCGTAGAGCCTATACACGCTCTCGGGTCCGGCCCATGAAGTCTGACCAGCAACCGTCGTCTTCACCTCCTCCACGATGCTGGCCTTATGCCTTATGGGGTAGTCGTACTCCTGTACACAAAAATCTTAGATGTACAGAAAGAAAATATATAAAAAAAAGCCAAAAAATATTACAAATTTAATTACATATTAAATTGCATTAAATTAGATTCACTTAAAGTGTAACAACAAAATAAAAATGATAAATCTCTTAATGCCCCCCCGGGCCTCACATGTCTTATGGTGCCCCCCTGGGGCCGGGGGGCTTTTGCACTGGCACTGGTGCCCCGGTGGTGTGGTGGGGGGGTGCGGGACTTAAATGGGAGGGACATACAAGGAAAGGTGGGACGACTCAGTCTGTAAAATGCTGAATACTTTGCCCACACCTGAGTGTCTTGTATTATTTTCCATGTAAACCTAAATTGTGGATGTATGCAAAAGCATTTTCTGTGTACCCTGACAATTTGGTTGGCTTCAATAAAGGTTTTTTATTATATAAACATAAAATAACAAATCTGGGTTTGGGTCCTTTAACCTGCCATTAAGGGATTTTGGATGGGCCACTATGTGAAATCCCTCAGGTATAAATAAATAAATACCAGTAATAAATTATATTACTAAGATCTGTTCCATGGGTTGGGGACCACTTTAATAACAGTAATAACTATTAAAACATACATTTGCACTAAGCAGAAAAAAACGCTAAAGTGGAAAACTTACAGAACAAATATTAACGTATAAACGCTAAAACCAGAAACACTAACACATTTAAAAGAAGGCCACAACACAGCACAAAAGGCATTATCAAAAATGTAAATAAAAAAATTACCTCCAGTATCTGTCCATTCACTCGGGGGTCCACCCGCTGTCTTTTCTACCTTGCTGGACCCTCCTCTGCCCCGAGACAAGGTACGAACGCTATAGAACGCCCTATACGACCGGAGCGCACAACATTTCGCTACATCTACTGGAGAGAATAACGCCACAGCGAACACAAGGCAGTGTTCCGAGCTAGAGCGCCAAAGCCTACACCACATCTAACAAGAGGACAATGCAGCGAGAGGTAGCGTCAGCTCAGTGCATCCGGCACTCAGCGCTCAACACCATACTTAACAAAAAGCTAGACACACACAGCGTCGGCGCTCTAAAGCTGGGCACTGTAGCATGGAGTGCCAGATACTGTGTGATCAAAGTCTGATTTTAAACACATATACATCAGTAACAAAGTGAAAACACATAGAATGACATTGTTTTAAAACTGTGACAATGACACTTTAGTGCCAGACCTGTACATACAATTCTGCATAAAAAAATGTATAAAAGTGTTTGTTTGCAGCCAGGAGAGGTCACACAATGATTTGAGCAAAAAAAAAAAAAATGAATTGCCAAACACGCTATTTATACACAACTAATGAAACCCCATTGAAATGTATGGGAGAGTGCTACAGAGTGTCAGGTACTACATGTCGCTCCAGAACCTAGAGTGCCAGCGCTATACGCTGAGCCACCTATAGTAATACATGTGACGCTACATGGTACTGTTAGAAGCGCTCACCAGATTCACTATATTAAATGTGGTTTTGCGTACAGCACCCAGCGTTCACCAGACACTACCTGTCGCTATGAAGCACAACCTGGCCATTTTTAACCCCCAAAATGGTATCAAGGAATGCAACTCAAATTTCAACTGCTACCTAAAATATATATCACCTTTTCCCATAGTAGGCTTCAGTCAGGTTAATAAAATTGTTTGCATACTAACCTACAAAATCATTAAAAAAAAAAAAAAAAACTTTAATAATGCACAATGACAGAATTATTTTCCAATTTTCAATTTTCTTTTGTTGCATCGTTCTTCTAAATGGCTCTATCTTAACAATTATATAGGGAAACTGGCAGTTGCTAGAGATAAATTTGTAGCCTGAAATTTCAAAACGCCACGAGATTCTGATTTACCGGTCAAAATAAGACCATTCAAATAATTTAAAACGTGAAGCCAATATCAAAAGACCTATTCTTTTCAGTGGAAAATTTAGTTCGGTCTGAGTCCCTGTAGACGGCACATCTACAGCTTATTAGCCCATCCATGCCAAATGTTGCCATGTTACAGTATAAATCTGATCTATTCCTACCTTTGGCTCTTCACAGCTATAAATATATTTTTCTATGTCTTGCTGCTTTTAATATACTGTGCACTAAGTCATAAAGCCATGTTGGATCACACAGTTGAGATGACAAATCGGTTTGACAAACAACTTCCTTTAGCCTTTCTACATGAATTTTAAATCAGCCGACCATACATTTAGCTCTAAAGCTGATCTCTGCAAATTGTCCTAGAAGTGAGTGCTTTAAAAACACCAAGGAGTCTACAAGCTCTGTCAGATCCTCTCATCTTTTTATCTGGCCTCATCATGCATAGTACATTTTAAAAGGACCTTATTTATCCCTTTCATGAAAAATATCAGTTTATCTTCACACTACGAAACCGTATTTGCCTGCTTCCCTCTGGTACACTGGAAATTGCCGTGCTGAATGCTGAGGCTGATATGTTTGTTTGATGTGCCAAAATCACTAACAGAAGGTTGTCTCATAAGAGCCCGAGGCTAACAATAGCTATTACTGAGGTGTTCATAATTCACGGCTTTTATTGCATCTCGAATACATGTGTGCCAGAACAAGTGTTTTTCTTGATCCACAATTCACCAGGCCTTAAGGATGATTAGCATTCTGGAAAATGACAGAAAAAAACAAAATTTGCAGTCCTTCTTAAAAGAGTTCTGCAAGGATTTTTTATTGTCCTTTTCTTTATACCTTGAAATCTTATGCAGGTTATTTAGACACGTTATTAGTATGCTTATGGATTTCACTTCATTTTGTTAATTTAAAAAATATTAAGGTTTGAGGCTCTGGCCAGGCAGCAGGGCTTCTTCATATTACAGCACCTAGCCAATATCTGGGTTGCTCCTACTCAGCCTTGGCGGCTGGTTTTGACGTCCTAGCACACAGTTGTCGTTCAGAACGTATAGTCTTGTTTGTTGGAGATACAACAGCCTTAGCTTAAACAATAAAAAACATGGAGCAAGCAATAGTTCTTAGTGCTGATATACAAAAAATCATTTTAATCAGCCTGTTAGGCTTGTATGTTTCTATTAACACCACCAGACACCAGGAACTCAAATAACTCACCAGAATGTAGTTTGATCAGTGCCTATAGCTCCTCTTTAAGGTGGTTGGATCAGTACATGTAGCTCCTTTTTAAGGACTCTCCTTCCAACTGCTTATAATGATTTATTCTGTGACCCTAATTCACACACTTTCCAATTACATTTATGCGGTATGGGGAATAAGAATAAAATGCATATAATGTAATTCTGTTAAATAGATTAAAATAGAATTTTTAAACAGTTTCTGTAATATTAAACACATCATATACAAAAGCAGCGTGACATTCACCTCCCGTCCACCTGAAGCCATCAGGTAACAGGGGAACTCTCAGAATGCTGTGCACAGTGCAAAAGGAATGACCCGGCAGCGTAGACGCATTTCGTTGCAATTGCAACTGCTGTCCAAAGCCGCTTTCCCCATCTAAATAGAATACAATTTTACCAGGAAGGAATGCTCCCAGTGCCACCCTGAGACACTGGCCAAACACAGTACTCACAGGCGCCTGCTTGTACAAAACTTCAATTCCCAGAAGCCTGCAGGGAGATCGTTCTGACCACAGTTCCTAAGAGCCTCCTTTCTCCTATCTCTACACACAACTCTCTTTCGGTCATGTGAGTCTTCTAATGAGAATACCAAAACTATTAACAATGGGCATTTAACCCTATATAACAGGAGCTTATTCATACTTAAAAGGTGTCCTTGGGAGATTAGTCCTCCCTAAGATAATACGTTCTCTATATATGTTGATGTTTTTAAAATAAACAATGAGTTCATGACATTCTAAAGAGATTGTTGTTGGTGGGGGTCAGTGATGGGGAGGCACTGATTCATTACTAGCTCCAGGTATCAGCAGATGAGCGTCTGTATAGCGGCGCTTAAAGTGTCCGTTAGTAGACGCTGTAAGCGGGTATCGGGCACTGTAACAGAGCGTCTCAGTCGCTGTAGTAACCTGGCCCGCATTGATGAATGAGATGTAGGTTGGGCACTCTAACACCAGTACAGCGTTGCAGAGAGCTAAAGGTAGTGCCAGCTCAGTGCGACCGACTCTCACCATATTCAACAAAAAACAGACTCACAGAGCGTAGGCACTCTGGATCTGGGCGCTATAGCATAGACGCTGTGTGATTAAAGTCTGTTTTGGAACACATATCCACCAGTAACAAAGCGAAAACACATGGAATGACATTATTGTAACATTGTGACATTAATACTTTAATGTTATATGCAGCGCTATACGCTGAACCGCCTGCAATAATACATTGGGAGCTACATTACAACATTACAACAATACATTATACTCTGAGATGCCTGTAATGATGAATCGGACGCTACATAGCGCTGTTAGAGTCGCTCACCAGATTCGCTTTCATAAATGTGGTATTGCGTACAGCGCCCAGCGTTCACAGACGCTGCCTGCCACCACGAGGCAATACCCGCTGCTATCACTTGATGAATAACCCCCATAGTGTCACTATTTTTTGGTTGCTGAGTCCAAACAAATTGCTGAGTATTTTCAATACATTGATATTTCCGAACCAGCAGAGGATGTTTTTATTATAGTTCTCCAGGTCTGTTTTGGCCTTTTTAAAGAGGGATAGTTAGTGAGATAGGGCCTTATTCATGAAGGGATAACGACAGGTAGTGTCTGTTAAGTGGAAGGTAGCGTCACGTAGCGGCAGGTGAACGCCGGAAACCGCACGCAATTACACATTTAATGATGAATCGTACGCCATGCAGCGTACGATTCACCATTATCCCAGGCTCAGCGTACAGCGCGGGCATTCAGTCTTGCAGAGCGCCACGTACTACCCTTCGCTACCTGGCCCTCTCCCATACATTTCTATGGATGATCCTTACATCCCTTTCCTGATCCCAATTTTTTTTTTATAAAAACTAAAATCTTTCTGACATGTATCCTGGCTTAGAAAATGACATGTTTTTTGATTAATAATAATTGCCCTTACATGTCTGGTATTAAAGTGTTCATGTTACAATGTTATAACAATGTAATTACATATGTTTTCACTTTATTACTAGTGAATACATGTTCAAAAACAGACTCTGGCGCTATGGGCTACAACAACATGTTTTGATGAGGTTTGATGCTGTTTTTTTGATGAATGTGGTGTGAGTCAGTCGCACTGAGCTGGCGCTACCGTTCGCTCCCATACAGCGTAGTACTGCGATTCAAACATCATATTCATCAATGCCGGCCAGTGACTGAGGCTCTCTGAAACCATGGACAAGCACAGCAACTACTAGCGGTCGCTCTGAAATCCGCGCTACAGATGCTCATCTCATCTGTTGAGTCTGTATAGGCCATTTAATGCTGTAGGGATTTGGATGCTCTCCTGTCTGCCCATTCACTCGAATGGGTGGGTGGGAACACACACAGAGTGGAGGAAGTTGCTTTGACCTTCTGGTCCTAGATTGCGGCACCCAGAACCCGGAGTGCAGACAGAACGGCGCTGGACCTCAAGCTAAGGGTTCTTTTTCTTTGTGACCTCTCAGTCTTGTCTCAGTTACAACACCTAACACAGTATGCAACAACAACCCACAGACACCATGATGGTTCTCCTTACAGCTTTTCTTATGTTACTTATCTCAATTTTAATTACTTGTTCCTCCCCTTTGCTGGCTTTTTTCAGTATCCGCATTGTCCCTCTTCTCACCTTCTAATATAGCCTGCCCTTCTAACCACCATTTTATTTCATGGGCTGATTGCTCCTCCTATAAGCAGGAACCTGGTCTCCGCCCACGTGGGTGTTGGGTTGCCATATGGATATCTAGCATATCTAGCGTATTTTTCTTTTTACTTTACTGGCCACTGGCCTGGTGAAGCCGGTAATTGTTTTTTTTTTTTTTTTACTAGTAATGGGTATACTTTTGCCATGCTGAATTACTAGTTAAATAGGAACAACACACTTGAATATGACTTTCCTGTGTGTTGTTCCTCTCTGAGGCGGCATCCCAATGTGGGATGCCCCACTGTGTGTACCCCCCCAGGTCACCCTGTTTCACTCACCTTCCTTCCTCTTCTACGGTGCAGATTCGGTAAGAGCAAGTGCGCTGATTGGCTGAGCTGCTCGCTATCATTTTGCTCTCTTCAGCGCCGAGAACGGCTAACCCAACTGGGCGGCTGCATTCCCCGGCCACCTGACAGCCACGGCGTGACTGTGACGCCCATTCAGGAAAGGATGGGGCGTGCGCACGGTTAGGGGTGAGCGGGGATGCAGTCAGAACACACAACAGGGCATCCCAATTTGGGAGACCCCAAGATGAACCCTACTGTTGCCATGAGGACAGAAGGACACACTTTACACTGCACTACAGCCTATACAGGCTGCATAAAATGAAAGGTGAACTGTATTTGTTTTCCCTATATATATATATATATATATATATATATATATATATATATATATATATATATATACAATCTGGGGCCGTGGCTACAGAAGATGGGCTAGATCTCAGTTTCAACAGTTTTATTTAGCGGCACAGCAGGATTACAGAAACCATACGTCAACTATATATCATAGGAGAAGGCTTGGTAGGAAAAGTTTGCCTGTTTGCTGATGATACAAAAGTTAGTAATAGGGTGGAAACTAGAGTTTAATGTCTCTTAATGTAAAATCATGCACTTGGGTAGAAGGAATCCCTGCTCTGAGTACCGTATAGGCAGTACTGTGTTATCCAGAACCTCAGAGAAAAGAGATTTATTAGCCAGGCAGTGGGAAAAGCAAGCAAGATGTTTGGCTGCATAGCTCGAGGCATCAGCAGTTGGAAGAGGGAGGTTGTGATGCCGCTGTACAGAGCCCTGGTGAGGCCACAGCTAGAATACTGTGTGCAGTTCTGGAGACCTTACCTATAAAAAGGCATCATTCAAATAGAACAAGTCCAAAGGTGGGCAACAACAATGGTAGAAGGACTTAAACTTAAAACAGTCTCAGGAGAGACTTAAAGAACTTAATTTGTACAGTCTGGAGGAAAGAAGGGCAGACTAGATGGACCGTATGGTCTCCTTCTGACGTCAACCTTCTATGTTTCTATGCTCACATAATGCTAAACACTTTAGCTTATTGTTTCTATTCAGCCCCAGCCCTGTTGTGATACATTAACAGCTGGTGGCCAGACTTTAATAAGCTTGGTCAAGGACATGCCCTTCCTATTGACTACAGAGTAAATGGCAAGCTGTTTGGGTTTGGATATTACTCAGCCTTGGATGCTAACTTTGAAGAGAATCTTTTCAGTTATTTGGACTGTGTAAACAGCCTCATCCACGGATAAGCTTTGCAATTTGTCACGGCTTCTGTGAAGATAAACACATCTGTCTTTGACCTGAATTCTCGTGTCCTTGTCTCAGTACCTGGCAATTTGCAGATTCCATACAATATGTGTTTCATTTCTCTATTGTATTAGAAGCATAGTGTACAATGAAAAGCAGAACGTTCAATCCTGGAAAAAAAAATCTAATTTTATATTGGCTTCTGGCGTACAATGAATGTGTAGCAAAAAGAAAAGAATATTTAGATATGTTTATATGTTTGAATTTGAAATAATGCACATGTGAGGAATAGTTTGACCTGTTGACTGTTTATTGTGACTCACAGAGGTAGGTTGTAAATTAGTCTACAAAAAACATTTTATGATTGGCATAAGGTGCATTTGAAATGATATGTGAATTGCATTCAACACTTTGAGAGAAAACAAAAAAGAGTTGGGGTCATGCTAAGGATATGGTGAAGCAAGTTTAACATTGGGTTTGCTTCCGGGAGTGAACTGAAGCTTACATTTAAGCGAGCTTCTTAAACCCCTGAGTGAAAACCCCATATCTAGCACATTGGCAGTAACAATGCATTAACTGTTTTCCCCATGCTAGATACAGGGTGGAAAGAGGGGGGTTTCATGAGTCTCTGGAGGGTTGGCTCCAGCTGCCGCTCCCTGGCCAGTCAGTGCTGGGGAAGACCGGTCAGGGAACAGCATCTGGAGCTGTGGCGGATGATGGCGAATAGGATGGAACCATGCTTGTCCAGCCCCGCTCATCCCACCTTGCTCCACCCACCTCTCTGCTGCCCAAGATGCCAGCATCCTCCTTAGCTGCCTAAGATGCCGCCCTCCTCCTCCTCCTCTGCTCGAGATGCCGCTGACCTCGTCCACTGCCCGAGATGTCACCATCCTCCACCGATGCCCGAAATGCCATCCGCCCCGCCGGTCCTGATAAGCCTCCCCATCTGCTGTCTGATTCCCACTCCAGCACCTGCCTAACTGCATGGTCACCCACCTGCCTGACAGCCATCATGAATGCCTGAATGCCCACTTACCCACCCACCTGCCTGCATGCCCACCTACCTACCCACATGCCTGCCATCATGCCTACCTACCCACCTGTCTGCATGCCCACTTACCCACCCACCTGCCTGCATGCCCACCTACCTACCCACATGCCTGCCATCATGCCTACCTACCCCCCTGCCTGCCCACCTACCCACCTGCCTGCCTGTACACCTACTTACCTAATAACCCACCTGCATACCTGCCATCCTTTATGCCTGCCTGCATACCCACCTACTCACCCACCTGCGTGCCCACCTACCCACCCGCCTGCATGCTCACCTACCTGTCTTCTGATGCCCACCCCCTTACCTACCTGCCCACCCACCTACCTGTCCCACTGTCCCAGCCAGCCACCTATCCATACATCCATTCGCCTACCTGCCTAACCGCCAACATGTCCGCCTGCCTGCCCACCACCCAGCCATCTACTGTTCTGTCCACCCACCTACATGCCTGCCATCCATCTACCTATCCATCCACCTACCTACCTGCCTGACCGGCCTGACACCTACCTGTATGTCTGACCACCTACCTGCCTACTGCCCACCTAGCTACCCTCCCCCCCACAGTCCATCCGCCCATCAACCTCCCTGCCTACCTGCCCTCTGACCTACCGACGTGCCTGCCTGTCCATCTACTTACTTAATCACCCACCTACCTACCTGCCATCCTTCATGCACATCTGCCTGCATGCCCACTCATCCACCTGCCATCATGCCCATCCACCCACCTGCCTGCTTGCCTGCATGCCCATTCTCCTATATGCCCATCTACCTACCTGCCTTCTGGGCACCCACCCACTCACCTATCTGCACCCACCTACCTGCCCCACTGTCATAGCCAGCCACCTATCCATACATACGGCCTGCCTGCCCACTGCCCAGCCACCTACTGTTCTGCCCACCCACCTTCATGCCTGCCATCCAGCTACCTATCCATCCACCTACCTACCTGCCTGACCACCCAGACACCTACCTGTATGTTTGACCACCTACCTGCCTGCTGCCCACCCAACTACCCACTTCCATGACCGCCATCCATCCATCTACCTCCCTATCTACCTGCCCTCCGACCAACCTACGTGTCTGCCCAACCACCCAACACATGAAGGAACAAAATGTACTAATCCTCAAGGCTAAAATTAGATGCGTCGTTAAGGGGTTAAAAAGCATTTTAGAAATCGGAATTATTCACATGACACAGATTCCAGATCTGCAATAAAAAGCAGGACTTTTTCGGGACCCCCCTCTTCAATTTTTTATGTGTCAGTTAAGCGGTTAAAGCTGAACAAAATCCTGGCAGCATCCCCAGCATCTCTGGGCTGAGGCACAACCCACACCAAGCCTGCTGGGGACAGGAGCGCTCCCACGTCTAAAGGTAACTGGAGATGAGGCAGCTATGGGCTATAGTAAATAATTTTCCAAATTATTGGCTGCTGGTTTTTCCAAAATCTGAAATAAATCACGGGGTAGGTGATGACATCACAGGGGTAGGTCATTTTTCAAGAAAATATTAGAACAGAATTGTTTTATCGAATTCCTTTGTGTGTTCAAGTAAAAAAGCTCACTCAGATGTAAGCATATTTTTTATACCTGGGGTTGCCTTTTCCAAGGTTACCAGCCAGTACACAAGGCATATGTCCCTATGGCTTGCATTCCTTACCAGTTTTAAATAGAAAAAGTAAAATGAAGCACCAAACAAAAGTACATTTTTGATAAATTAAACTCTACTCAACTCTGCTGTTTTCATCCAATGTTCTCCCACTGTCTGGCACCTCTGGGGTACTTAATCGGCTTCTCTCCTCCAGTGTGGATAGCTGGAGAACAAGGGTCCACCTTCCTTACTGGCTGTTACCCTGCCATGCTCTGAGCTTGAACTAGTTTCTGCCTTGAACTAGTAAAGGGTTCCAAGGGACCCCTATACCAGTTGAAAGGATTGGCGGCACGTTACCTGCCAGCATGGAGGCAGGTGACTTGCAATTATCCCTGCCCTTTACCCATACCCCTAAAAGCCAGTGGGGAATGAAAGAGCCTCTGAAGGAGCAGATAGGGGATGGTGTTTTGGCATGGGCAGAGTCTAGTCATTTGGGAACCCCAACCTATGTCTATTGTGCCAGCTAGTAACCTTGGAGATGGGGGACCCCATTTTTTTTTCAATGAAAAAAGTACTACAAAGATGCAAATTCATAGCAAATCAATAGAATTCTATCGGACTGCTGCAGTCTGGATTCCCTGCACCTGCGTTTTTTGTCCCCCCTGCTGCACCTGAGAGTTGCGAAAGGGACCATAGAGGTGTTACTATACTGTAGGATTTTTTTGCCAGTACTGCTGCATTTTCCGCAATCACAAAGGGTGAAGGATACATAGCCTCTGCTCCGATATCTCACTCATCTGTGCTCCCCGCTGTAAGGATGGGCTCTTTATACCCCAAGGAGGGAGATCCGGGAAAAGCCCATCACGCCCCTGTCACTCACAGTGACATAACTGACTGACCTCAGATGTCACTATGAGTGACAGGGGTCATAAAGTGCTTCCCCACCTGGCACTATAAAAGCCTCTGCCTGCAGTGGGAGTGAGCTGGCGGAACTCAAGTGCAGGGCAGAGGATCCATGTTCCCCACCCGGCTGCAGCACAGGGCCAGCGTTGGACACCTGCACTGGAGAGGGAAGGATAGCAAGGGAGAAAGAAATTTCTACTAAATACGCTCATCTCTATACACACCCAATTTTCTTTTCTATTTGCATCCAGAAATCTGATTGTTGTTTTATGTTAAAGTTAATTCCCAAAATACATGCAAGTAAGGATTAGTTTTAAACCTTTTAACAAATTTTACTTATTACATTTTGAATGGCTAAGGTCATATTTCAAAGGTTGGTTTCACTGACATGTTGTAATCGTTTTCTGTTCTGCTCCACTTGACTTTAATTGATTTTAAACATCCTGCATTGTGGAAGTTGCTGTTCCTATGCCAAGTTTCGCATACATCTGAGCAAAGCAAAGCTTTATAGTAACAACCTTTAATAAGAATACAAATACTACCCAATCAGACCTGTTCAAACATGATTGTTTTAGTTATCAGATTTTTCACCATTGATGTATTTAGTTTGTTTGTGCATTAAAAAAATGGGAGAAAATTTCAAGATATAGTATGAGTTTGATGTCTCATTATTATGATACACTTTAGCCAAAACAAATTTTCGACTCTTCTTTTTCACGTTTCAGCGTGTCGCTGTTGGATAAGCTATGCCTGTCTTAAGTCCCTCTGAAGCCTATGCTACCATAAAGCACAAATGTCATAAAAATTATTATTAATAATGAAATGATTGAAAATAATATATGTTATGCTCCATAAGATGCTAAAGTGTGTGTGTGTGGTGGGGGTGTAAAAATGTTGTTGGGTCTTATGGAGTGAATGTATAAGAAAGAAGTAAAATACAACTTACATTACCGCCGCTCCTGTGCTGCTGATTGGGCTTCAGAAACCTAGTGGAAGGACCTAGCCTGTATACATCTGGTGTTTATTTTATATATGAAGTGGCCCACTGGAGAGGGAAGTTGGGCTTTGTAGCTTCCAGCCTTTTTGATGGGACTGGGGCATTCAGTGTCTCTGACTTCTGGATATTTGGATAAGGAGCTATAGATCTGGAATTCCTTGAAGGATCAGCAATTATGGGGGTTGGTTACAGAGAATAGTAGGTCATCTCCAAATGCAGAGACTTTATAGTGGTTGCTTGAAGTCACTACCCTTACCCCTTTTCATTGGTAGATGTAGTGCAGAGGAATGGTTCAGGGGTGAGAATGAAGATTAGGGGCATCAAAGGACTCCCTTGTTGAGTACCATTGGAAATGCGGAATAATTGTGAAAAGCAATCATTTACTTTTACTGAGGCAGTGGGTGTGGAGTAGAGGGGTCCAATCCAGTCAAAGACCTATTTAGCATCAGTTGAGATCTAAAGTGGGACAGATTAATTGTTCAGGTATGCTTTAATTTAATTTTGGAAGTGAGGTGTGTCCATTTCCCCATGAGGAAGATTATAAAGGTGGCGGTAAGTCTGGTGAACCTTTTCTAGGATCAGGTCTTCTCAGAAAGGGTGAGATAGTATTACGTTTTGGCTGGGAATATGCTTTATTGTTTCCTTGTTGTGAGGAAGAGGAGGTTGGTGCTCCCCGTGTGTAGATTGCACTAATTTTTACTCCATGATTTATAGCTGGCTGGGTGGTTTTTGGACAGATAGTGGTTGGGTTCACCATGGACCGGGGGTGGATCCAGGTTCCCTACTTATATTTTAGGCTGAGACCCATGGTGTGAAGTGTCAAGCACAGCGACTACTAGCGGGCGCTGTGAAAATACTGCTACAGTCGCTCAACTGTCGCTACCTGCCGCTATTAATGAATCGGCCTCCCCATTTTTCCCCCAAAATAAAGCAGGTCCTGGCAATAACTAGGGATTAGGCTTGGGAGCTTCAAAAGTGTGCTCCTCACTGGATCATGGCCCAGGATTTTGGTTCTAGTGAAAACAATTTGTTCTGTCCAATTCTCAAGGTCTATGTATAAAATATGGAAGCCTCAGCGAGTCAGTTTTAGCATCACCTGTGGGTGGATGCACTGCACAGACATCTCCCTGGTTTAAGAAACCTGTAAGCCTGCATATTGGTGGATTTGTTAAGCTAGATGCTAGGCTCATCTATGTAGGTGACCTGCCAGCCTACCTAGAGATGTGTCACCCTCTGTTGCCATACCATTTTTGACTATTTTGCGCTATACTACTTTTAAATGTCCGGGGCTTTAATATAAAATGTCTTGTCTGTAACTTTTTCAGGGCTTCCTCATTATATTTGGGTGAAGTATGTGGACAAAAAAAATCTAAAGATTCTATTTTTTACATTTTGTAGTTTTTCAAGAAAATTATATTGCATGTAAAAGCACCATTCCTCGCTGTTACAATGGTACCACATATGTATCGGTAGACACCCTTTCCTACCCAGGAGACACTCCAAACTGGCCTTTCCAGTCCCCCCTCTCCCAATAAATGTTGCGTTGCCTCAGCTCTCGGTGCATGTGACAGCTATTGGTGCTTAATGTGCTCTTTTATTACTGTTTTCCTGTTACTGACATTGCTGTCTCAACAACACCTTTACCTTAACCCCTGAAAATGTGACTTTTTGTCTATTACCCTGTTGACCACAGCTTGATTATGGATTCCTATTCTGCCCCCTCCTCCTGTTGCAACACTTCCATGAACTGACTGATCACCACTTGGGCATGTTTCTTAGTTCTTGCCATGGTGATTTGTTGGCTTTCGAGGCCACAGAGATATTCTTTGCAGCTTTAAGTCCTGGAGGGCAACCGAGTACTGGGATGGCACATTGCGCCTCCCAAGGCTGAGCCCTACTAAAGGGGAAGGTGGAACTAGATTGAGTGTTGTCAAATCGGTCAGGGCATCACTCCTACTGTACATAATATAAAGTCTGCCCACTGCAAATCTCACCATTTGTGGTAGTTGTGCTGTGCAGGAATATAAATATAATCTAAGTCCTACTAGAATAAACCAAATGATAGCAGCATTGTATATCTGACAATTAACAGAACAAAACTGTGCCAAGTATCCACTTAGCTGTGTGACCCCAGTTTTTGTGTGGGACAGTTCATTGAGTTAGGGGGCTAGCAGCCTCCTGCGTTGCTATTTGACAAACTGACCTGTTTGGCACGCCTATTAAGGCTGTGAAACCCTCTTTGAGTCTTAAGTCTAAAATATCCTTGATAATATATATTATAAAATAAATTAGATACAATGATCAAGTAAGCTCTTTAAGAATATGTCAATCAAAAATGGGATGAATGAAACTTATTGGATAGCTAGCTTGATATTCAAATATCTTTTGACATTTCTTCTATTGATTCACATTAACACATTAAAGTGGTCCCACACCCATTTTTTGTTTAATGGGTGTGGTGCCGCATTGTTTTCAATTCTCACCCGAACCTCCATCTGGCCAGCTATTGGCTACCAGCCATGTGGTCCATGGTCGCTTTCTCGTGGGACTGAATTTCAGGTAAGGATTGCAGGGGTCTATACATGGGGGGCTCTTTCAATCAAGGGATGCCCTCCCTGAGACTGTCACATCCATCATGTACAAAATAGACGTGGGGACGGTTTAAAGGACATCTTTAGTCAAAAATAGAAAGAAAACGTTCCAAATCTTCTGGACACCTTGTCACCTTCTCCAACAAAACCTTTAGATTCTTTATCTGCCTTAATCAGAAGCACTTGTCACCCTCAGCTGATCTCCAGCCATGATAATATTTGCATGATTAAGCCTATTCCTCTAGATCACACTTAAACCACCACTCAAAGATAATTGCTAATGTTAGTTATATATGCTTTGATCATATTTTCAGCACCATTTTGGTATACTTGACTGGATAATTATTTCAACACTTGATTTTGATTGATTGTGTAATTTCATAAATCTTAACCATGTATGGTCTTCATAAGACCCGGAAATGAAAAAAATTACCTAATTATAACATAATTGCTTAAAGATCTCCCAATATTTTTTTTAGTTTGGCATAACCTAGTTATTTTTTGCCGTTATACTGTAACATCCTATCAAATCCCAGTTTCAAAATGTTCATTTTGTTTATAGTTCGCAATCACTTGCACTGAAGACTAATTTTAAGAAATGGAACCAATTTTTAATCTTTTTGAAAATGTGTAAAGCAGAATGTATGTTGCCACTGGCAGGTTTTCAGTACAGCTTTTCAAAACAGAACTGTCTATAATTTTAAAGGTTCAGAAACTTATATCAATGAAGAGCAATTGCTGAAACAAATTGGCCTGCCTTTTTCTCCAGCAATAAAGTCATAGAATGACTGATTCATTCTACTCTGAAAGTAAGGTAATAAAAAAAGAAACGTACAATAAGGAAGATAAGAAATAGATTCTCTCTAGGTATAGGGGCTTAAATAAAGAAGTAAATCCTTCTAAATGGAATTGGTTTCTTGTAGAGTGGGATGTAATTGCTAAGAAACACAGAGATCAAATAATATTGCTAGATATAAAGTCTGATAAACTAAAGAGTTTTTGAAGAAGCAAAAGTACAGCTTAGTATATTGTCAAGATGTAAATATTTAACAAATGCTTTAGAATATGACTTACACATATGTAGATGGTGGGGTAACATTACATGCATGCTCTTGTAAAGGCCCAGCAGGAACTAGGAAGCCTGAATATCAAATGCTAAAGTAATATATATATATATATATATATATATATATATATATATATATATATATATATATAAAAGATATATATATATATATACCATTGATCTGTAACAGAACAGCGGTAAATGATGCCCGTGTTATGCACTAAAATGACCACCTCCTTTTAGATTTTTGGCAGTTTGGGCCAGTGGACTGGAGTTGGAAGACATTACTTTACATGTACAGCTTAGGGATACTGCTAAAGCGTACATGTCCCTTAAACCTGCTTGCTTATATTAACAGGTCAACTTGGTCTGGAGCCATGCTGCTGCATCATGAGGTTCCCCAATGGATTTAGTTATATAATGGATTTTTTGCTTTTTGGGCTAGGTACCCTTGTATTATCCAGCCTCTGTTTTAGTAAGTGGAGAGCCTGGTTTATAAGAGGAGCCTACTATGAACATTGAGGGGATAATTCCATTAGATTAGATTTTGAGAACCTTGCCAATCATGAACTCAACATACATATTTGTGGGAAATTGTTATATTGAGGGTGGTGGCTGAACATTTTGATTTTGACTTCTGTTTAGTGTATTCAGAAGGTGGCTGCATCCACTCAGTAAGGCTCATCTCCAGTTATTTGGGATGTTATAGGTGTTATAAGTGAGCTGACATTTGCCAGTTTAGCAGACACAGTGTGGCATAGTGTGGCAAAGTTATGCTAAATCCATTTGCAGTATTTTAACGCACAGAAATGATTTGAATGGCCATATTTTGGCATTTCTTTTACTGCAGGGACATCTTAAGAATTTCTCCATCTGACATATTTGATCTTATTTTGTCTATATGTTATTATCTATATGCAATTATTAAACAAATGTTATATAGTTTAACATTGGCAATTTTGCTTAGGCCTCATAGGAGCCTTATGGGCCTGATGCAGAGCCTCCCCTGAACTGACCTTAAAACCTTCCGATTGTCCGGGGCTCCCGTTTGAATCGTGGCTCAAATGTGATGCAGAGCCTCCGTCGGAATGGCTCCCTAACTGATCCGTCAATTTGACTTCACTCGGGAAGTGTTTTTTGCTCTCTCGGGCGCCTTCAATTTGATCTGGGCTTCCGTTCCCGTTCACACGGGCGGCCCGTTTTTCCCAGCTTTTTCCTTGCTTTTTGAACGTACCTGCTTGCCTTCCGTCGGATTTGACCTTCCATTTTGGTGTTTTTTTCAAGTATACTTACATCTCCATGGCTCTTCAGTTGTCAATCTGGCTACACGCAAGCGCACATCCCTCAACCTCCATTGGAATATACATATGGCATCAACTGCCAATTTCACACACATATATATATATATTTAAATACATTTTTTGTGGTTCCTTCTTCCTTGGCTTTAATGCATACCTTAATCTCCTTGTTTGTTCCTTCTTCCTTGGCTTTAATGCATACCTTAATCTCCTTGTTTGTTCCTTCTTCCTTGGCTTTAATGCATACCTTAATCTCCTTGTTTGTTCCTTCTTCCTTGTCCTTAATGCATACCTTAATCTCCTTGGTTGTTCCTTCTTCCTTGCCATTAATGCTTACCTTAATTGTTTGTGAGTTTTTCTGATTTATTGTCCCATATCTAAACCTTTTGTGTCATGGAAATGTGTGCTGATGGTGTGTGTGTACTTTTGCAGGAAAGACAACTCTCAAAATATATATACTTTTTTTTATTAAAACGTTTTTTTTTTTTGGTTGTTTCCGGGTTTTTTTGCATAAAATTGAAAAATAATAATTTTAACATTTGTCAAAATAAAAAAAAAATTAGGCCTCGGGGTCTTGAGGGTGTGTTAATCTTTGATCTGTGAATGAAAAACAACATTCGTTTAGCTTTTTTTTTTGGTTTGGTTGTGCGTTGTTTTTTTGGGGCCCTTTTCAAACCGGACCTTCTGCGTGATTTAATGAAAAGCCCAAACTCTTTTAAAAAGATTCCGCAGCATCTTAAACTAATATATAGTAAGTTTTTAGTCAATCAATTATTATTATTTCCCCCACTGGGCGGCAACTCAGTTCAGGAATTTAGGATACGTGCGCCGCCATCTTGCCTCAGAAGCATCACACTTACTGAGGAGAGGAGAGTGGGATAAGGTACAGGGGGTGGGTTATAGCTGTGCTTTGCTCACACAGAGCAGAGCTGTGCTCTGGAAAAGGTTGGTAAGATGATTTGGAAGGTGGACAATCTGTATGTACAGGGTGTGGGCAATATCTAAGATAGACTCTTATTCAGAGTTAAGGTCCGCTTTAAGGGCTTTTTTTTATAATTTATTTTGGAAATGTTTCTGAATTTTAGTTTTCAAATGGAATTGTTTGCTCATTTTCTTTAGTTTAAATAAACACCACTTACAAGGTCTTGGCCGCACATTGCGTCGGGGGGCGGAGTCTCCCTTCAGCCTCCCTCTGTTGCTGTTGTGAATCTGTATGGATGACAAACACACTGATATTAGAGACTGTTGTTCTTTCATGAATATAATATTAAGTTAGGCTTCTAGGTATCAATCTACTCACCTTCCCCAGCCACCTCTTCCTCGTCGCCCCCTTCCTCGCTCATCCCTTGGGATGTCCCTGCGACGTCTGAATCTACAACTAACAATAGTGCACATGAGTATCTGTATTTAATGCATGTATTGCAACATATCTAACTATATTTCCCTTACCGGAGTCCAGTTGAGGCTCTGTTCTGCTCGACTCCCTGCCGTCAGATCCCCCCCTCCCCTGCATGCTGAGGTCCAGCGGCTCCTCCGAGTCACTTACAGAGGAGGGGGTGGCCGTTGACCCTGGCGGTGGGCCACCTACACCTTCACCTGTTTCACCCAACACTGGGCTGCGTGTCCTGGTCCGGGTGGGGCGGAACCGTATATTCCATTCATGGGCTGAAATACAAACACAATCATTAAACCACGCCCAGGCGATGCCAGGGTTATAGGTGCATTTACATTTTAAACACCTACATGGGAAATGTTTTGCGAAGTACCGCCTCACCCGGGGCTTATGCCTTCTTTTTAAATCAGACCAGTGTTGGGCGATCTGGGCGAAGGTATAGGTGGTTTGGGATTGGCGTTCTATCGCGTCCACCACCTCCAGGGCCAACGTCTGTTTGTCATAATCTGACGGCAGGAAGTCGTAGCGATTCCTCAGCATCATCTGTTATTAAAAAATACAAGGACACACCATTAATCCACCAAATACATTAACAAGTTTCCTGGCCTAACTCAAGTCACTTTATTAACCTCTTGCTGCCTCACATTGCCCTAGTTCTGCTATCTGCATGTAGGCTAGTTTGTAGCTGCGTACATGTGTTAAACTAAGGTGGGCTGTTATGCAACGTGACAAACTAAGTTGTTTCAGACTATTCTTGCGCTTTATTTTTTTTTTTATTACAAGGAATGTGTGCGCGCACATAAACGCGCGCTCGCATACTCACATCCATGATGATGTCGTCCTGCTCCGGGGTAAAGATGGCGGGCGACATCTTGTCTTCTTTACCAAGGTATAGCTCTGACGTTCCCCCGCGGTGACGTGCATGCGTGCGCGCAGGCGCGCACTCGGTGTTGGGCACGCCCACACGGGAAACATATTTAAAGAACAAGCCACTCCGCTCGGTGTGGGATACCATATCAATATGGGCAGACCTAAAGTGAGCAAAAATAGCCAAGCAAGGCCAAAGGCACATAGCAGACGCACACATGCCTCATTCTAAATAAAACAGAAGAGCAGGCACAACACACATGCAGAACATGCACCAACTAAAACGGTGGGTACTCCACAGACACAGGCACATTCCCAAAAACGCAGGAGCAAGGAGACATTAACCCATTCACCCCCGCCAGAAAAAAATAAACAAACACACCAGGGTGCTAAATCTAGTAAGACCCTGCAGCATACTCAACCTCAACACACCAAGCATACCCACAAAACCAAACACATCAGCAAGGGTAAGCGTATTGCCAAAACAAACACCCCACCAAGGTCACCCACCCCTCCACCTCAACACTCTGGTACTCACAATTCCAGTACCTCAGATAACACATGCAGCTCAACATCTGATAGCTCACCAGGAACTCAGACATTAACCCAGAGCAGCACATACACACCCTCAACCTCCCCCCTAAGCCCAAAAACCACACACGACTCCCCAGATAGCCAACCATCTATTTCAAGTGATGCAGGGGACAACACACACCCATGTGGGCGCTAACTACGCCGTGGGTCCCTAACAGCCCGTTTTTGCTAAGCACAAAGCATGGCTGTTGCCAATGCTGTTTGGGTACATTATGGGGTTCTGTCCGTCGAGATACTGAACAAATCAAGCGGACAGTTGTGGACCTGAAATCATATAGTTGTCCAAAAATGGACATGTGCCGGCAGCAGAGGTAAAGCCCAAATGCATTTAGAGTCGCTTTTTGACCAGCGTGTAACACTTATTAGGTGTGATTTAATCTTCCCCAGCCTGCAGACAGGGGGTGGTTTCAAGAAAATACATTGGCCACAAGGTCGGCACGGATTGTGTGTGCTGGCCCACTTTGTGTACCAGTGTAAGGAGGGGTCTGCTCGTCAGAAATAGGTAAAGGTTCTGCACCCAGGTCAGTATATCGAGCAATCCTGCTTCTAATGGCAAGGTTGTGCAGGACCCCACAAGCAATAATTATTTGGATAACCTTGCCAGGCTGATACTGAAGAGAACCCCCACTCTGATCCAGACATCGGAAACGCATCTTCCACAACCCAAAGGCACACTCCACCACAGAGCGAGACCTCCTATGGGCTGTGTTGTAGCGCTCCTGTGCCTGGGAAGATGGGTGCAGGATGGGTGTGAGCAGCCATGGTAACAAGGGATAGCCTGAGTCACCTGCAAAAATCCAAAAGACAAACATAAGGTGGATGGCTAAAAAAAGGTTTAGGTGTGCATAGAAACATTAGTACACAGGGACAAATCGGTGAGCTAGGTATCGTGGGAGTAATTGACATTTTTAATGAGCCTACAAACAAATGCAACCTGTACACTCATTAAAAATGTCTGTGTAATGCTACTTAGATAAGAGGGCCAGAACATAAACCAATAGTGGTGAATACTTTCACCCATTAATTTTTAAACAAACAAATAAAAAAAACATTTTAAAGTTTCAAGGAAAGGTCTCACAGATTAGTGGGTTAGTGGCAAATTCACATTCAAACCTGGGGGCCAACAAATACAACTTTAATACACATACCCAGTAACCATCCTCCAGAAATATCTCCAGATTGAAACCGTTGATAGAGGCTGTAGTTCCTCAAAATGTGCGCATCATGCGTGGAACCAGGAAAGCCAGCAAACAGACTGAAAAATTGAAGATCAGGGCCCGCCACTGCCTGAACATTGATGGAATGGCCCATCTTCCTGTTCCTGCACCAAGCAAAACAACAGTGGAATTAGTGTGAGCCTTAAAAAATGTTTGTTAACCAGAAAAAAAGCAGAACCAAACCACATACCTGAACAGATATTTCTGGTCCGCAGGGGGGATGAGCGAGACATGTGTGCAATCGATTGCACCAAGGACGTTGGGCATGTCGGCTATGTTATAAAAGCCCAACTTAACCGCATTCCAGGCTTCCCCTGTTTGAGGGAAAAAAATGTAATTCTGTGCCAGGGTAGCCATGCCATCCAAAAACTTGGTTAGGCTGCGGCTCAGCGTAGGCTGGGACATCCCCAGGGAGAAGGCACCCAGTCTCTGGAACGAGCCGTTCGCCAAAAATTGCAGGCAGCCAACCAATTTGGTCATACCTGCAATTGCATGCCCCTTTCTGGTGGTGGGGGCTAACCATGGCCGCAGCTCGCTATACAAGGCATGGAGAGAAACGCGGTTAAGGCGGGTGAGCTCGAATAGGTCAACGTCACTCATGCCATCGATGTCCAAAGGCGTGCGCTGCAGCCTGGTTTCTGCCATACTCAGAACTACCAGACAGCGTAGCTGGCGCCTTTGATGTTGGCCCACAGAGGAATGCATTCCCAAAAAGCACGGAGCTCCAATACGGCTGGTCAGACTGCCCGTAAGTGAAGGCTCGGCGGCCCCGTTTTATTAGGCTGATTCCAATCGGAAATCAAGGCTCTGCATCACTGAAAAAAACGGGCCAATGAACGAGGCGTCCGTTTTGCCGGAAAAAAGCCTCGTGCGAGCCGACAATCGGAAAGGCGGCTGCGCGCACACCTGAGCGCATAAACGCACACTAAAATCAACGTAGCACCCTTTCCTGACCCGATCAAAGCCCAAAACCAACGGGAAAACGCACGGGATAGCTGAACGGGGAGGCTCTGCATCAAGCCATATATCCCTGTCAGTGCCAAGAATGTAGTTTCTGCGTGCTTTCTTCCACTCCTTTTAAGAGCCAAGCACGTAAAATCGGCATGCCTGGCTTCCTCCCCCCCGCTACAGTAAAAAGAAAAGTAAACTTGACCCCTCGTTTGGTCAGGTCGGGTCTTCTCTTCACCTGGGGGCTTCGAATCCCCACCCAGGTTCCTCTGGCTTCAGGAGAGGGCCCTTCCCCCTTGCGCTGCCATTGGCCGCCTCATATAAAAAATGTTAAATTTTGGCGGCTGCGATCTCTCCTGTCTGGTCTCTTCTTCACCCAGGCCTCCAATTACAACCCAGGCTCTTCTGGCTTCCATAGAGGGCCCAACAAGCTCTCTCCATCCAGCTTCCACCTTTGCTGCTCTAGCCCCACCTTCTTTGGGGCGGGGCAGATGACGTCATACCACTGACTTCATCCCACTGACGTCATCCCATTCCAGCCTGACCGTCTGCCAGATGTGATGATCGCTGGCCACAGGGGTGTAGAGCCCTGGGATTCTCTGATCCTCTGCCTCCCCACCCCCTCCAGTGATTCCAGTAACCCTTTTGCTAATATGATCCTCTCTATCTGAAGAAGTTGAATTACAGCATAAGGGATTAAATCTGTCATATCTGCCTTAGACAAGCATATTATTAGCAAGCAAGCCAGAGTGAGGAAGTCTCTGATCTGTACATCAAATGCACTTGATCTAGATTGCTAAGGTAAACACATTGCTGCTAGGGAAAATTGTTTTCTTTTATAACACAAAGTTGCAAACATGTAGAAATGAAAAATAACATATACGCTTAGCACATTGGAGATATCACTTCAGCACACAACAATGGAAACTTTAAAAAAAATTCCATTGAAAGTAGGATTGCCATTTAAATCTGCCTGTCCCTGGATGTGCAATAATAAGGGCAATTAGCAGATGTTTTTCTATGTGGCACAGTAGCTGCCTGTGCCTGGATATACAATTAGGAGGAGCAATGAACAAATATTTTTAAATGTGCCCAGTAGCTGGCAAGCCATGCACATGCAATTATTGGACAAAGAGCTGACGTTGTTATGCAATTAAATTGGGTAAAAATGAGTTGTTGTATTAAATACCCATTAAGTGCAATGCAGATGGGCAGATGTGAAATGTTTTATATACCCAGTAAATGCAATATAGATGGACAAAGATTAGTTGTATTGTATATGCAATTAAATGCTATGCAGAATGGCACAACTGACTTGTATTATATACACAGTATATGCTATGCAGATGGGTTGTATTATATACGCAGAAAATGCTATGTAGGTAGGCACAGTTGAGTTGTATTATATACCCAGTATATGCTATGCAGGTGGGCACAGATGAGCTGTATTATATACCCAGACAATGCTATGCAAGTGGGCACAGATGAGTTGTATTATATATCCAGACAATGAAATTCAGATGGCCAGAGGTGAGTACCTATATTAAACCCACAGTAAGTGCAATGCAGAGGGCCAGAGGTGAGTACTTGCATTAAAACACAGTAAGTGCAATGCAGGTGCCCAGAGGTGAGTACTTTTATGAAACACCCAGTATGTACAATGCAGATGGCCAGAGGTAGGTACTTGTATCAAGCACACAGTAGGTAAAATGCAGGTGCCCAGAGATCAGCAGGTATATCAAACACCCAGTAAGTAGAATGCAGGTGTCCAGAGGTGAGTACTTGTATCAAACACCCAATATATACAACGCAGTTGGCCAGAGGTCGGTAGTTTTTCAAACAGCCACTATGTAGAATGCAGGTGCCCAGAGGTGAGTAGTTTTATCAAACACCCATTATTTAGAATGCAGGTGGGCAGAGATGAGTAGTTTTATCAAACACCCAGCAAGTAGTAAGCAGGTGCCCAGAGGGGAGTACTTGTATAAAACACCCAGTAAGCAGAATGCAGGTGCCCAAAGGTGAGTACTTGTATCAAACAGTCAGTATGTCTAATGCAGGTGTCCAGAGGTCAGTAGTTTTATAAAACACCCTGTATGTACATTGCCATTGGGCAAATGTGAGTAGATCTGTTAAACACCCAGTAAGTAAAATGCAAGTGCCCAGAGGTGAGTTGTATTAAATGCCCAGATGTGGGATTAAATGTGCCCCAGCAGCTGCCAGTCCTCGGCGTACAATGAGGACAACAGGCAGAAATGCTACTATGTCCCTCTCTAGCTTTCCTTCCAGCCACCACTGCCTACTATCCCCATCTAGCTGTCCTAAAAAAGGACAGTTTTAGTTGTCCCTCACTGTCCCTCAGTCCAGCAGCCTCCTCTTCCCACCTAGTTTATGTGTCATGAAAAGGACAATAGTTTTTTTCCCTTTTTTGACCAGATTCTTATCTTTTCCTCACTCCAGCAGCAACCTCCCCCTAACTAATCCACTGCTGGTGTGGTGGAGGACGGGTGATCCCACCTATTATACAGCGGTTTCACGTGTCCTGCTGCCCAGTATGGACAAGGCTGTGGTTTTGTGATGTAAAAAGCTGGTTGATTGGCTCAGCAGCCAATCAACCAGCTTCCCAGGTTCCATGTTCAGCCAAACGCCAAACTTGGGTATGGACTTCGTGCTCGGGTTTGTGAGGCCGAGCTTGCAAAGTTCGGTACGTCCAAACTTTCGGTACGTCCAAACTTTGTAGCTCGTGCTCGCTCATCATTACCTGAGAGTGGCCGGGAAGTTGCCATGTGTATAGTGGGCCTGTGTCTGGCCAGAGGACTGGTGCCCCTTTAGCTAGTGAGGGGATGAAGAAATGTCCACTGGGGACCTCATAGTTGGCGTGGTCAGAAGGAGACACCCTGGGAGCACTACTCACTGGCAGGGACATAACTACAGGGGGTGCAGGAGTAGCAACCACATTGGGACTTATAAGGTCACAGGGAGCCCCATCATTATTGCTCCATTACTTTATTTATCAGATTTGTGCTCTCATGGCATCACGTACAGGAAAAATAATCCAATTGTAGCTTCTCTTTTAGTATTAAGTTTCTAGTTATAGCCAAGTTAGTTAAAATTACAGAGGAAAAGGTTACTGTATGGTCCTTGAAGGGCCCCCATTTAATGTTCGCACCAGGGCCCGGTCACATTTAGTTAGCAACTGTTAATGGGGATCCCTTGGATGACACCAAATGTACGATTTCCACCATCAGTTCGAGCTAGGACACTTGAGGCAGAGGTCACATTCCTAGCAGGGAAGCCTAGTGAGGACCAAGCCGCAAGGTGGGGCCGCTGTAACATGCCAGGGAAGAGACTGTGCTAGACCCTGTTGTGTGCCACAATAAAAGGGGAAATCCCATGAAAAGAACCTGTGACTCCATGACTCCATTCTTCCAACCTTAAATATTGACCGGGAACTGTTTCCCGGTGGACTATCCACCTCGTAAATGAGTGAGTATCCAGCCCCCACCCTGACCCTCTCCATATAACTGGGCAGGTGCCTGACACCTTCCTTTAATTGGGGTTTGCCAAAGAGCAGGACATGGACAGGGTGTGTTACATTAGGCAGTGTGCAGCAACAGTGGGACAAAGCATCTATTTCCCTCCAGCTCCGTCTTCCTAAAAAGAGTTTTAAACACATCACCTAGAACTGCCCCACATGCCATTGCTTGGAATTTTGCAGTAGAGCAGTTCTAGATGAGGTGCAGAATGTTTCCAGTGACATTTTGTTTTACAAATTCATAAATAACAGATATCAGTGATGCACTCATTTAAAATGAACATCTTTTAGAACCACCTCATAAGCAGATGCTATTTACAAATGTTTACACTGCACCTCATTGAAAAACAAAATGCCAAATCCAAGTGGTATACTGGGGATTTTGTTTTGTAATTTATGTGTTGAATGGAAAAGATGATTTGCATAGCTCTGCCTGCTGCAAGGATTGATGGGTATATGTCCTTGTATTAGGTACTGTGCAAATTTCTGTTTTAGGAAAGCTCCTCTTTTCCTTTACCTAAGTAGAGGGTTTTTGGTCTTTTTAGCCCCCCCTATATTAGGCCTAACATGGGTCTCTCCACATACTGGCTTGCAACTCTGTGTTGATGTGTTGAATGGCAAATTATTTCAAAAACTGATTTAGGAGGAGTTAAATTACAGTTTAGAGAGGCTCTCAAAATCTAACTAAATGACTCTGGTGCATCAAAAAACGATGGATTCAATGTCAAAATGTTTCTGGAGCCAGGGCTCACTTTCCAATAGGGAGCACAGGAAGAACTTCCAATGGACCGCACTGCTTCAGGGGGCCAGCTGGGATGGATGTTGTCCCCGGCCCACAGCCCGCCTCACCCAAAGTCTGTGCTGGAATTCACTCTTTTCCCTTCTAACACTTCCACCACTACATCCTGCCTTCCCTTCTAACCCCTCTTCCAAACCTGGCTGCACTTTACCCCCCGCCAAGGCATCCCAGCCCATTATGCATTTGCAAAGCAATAGCCTCAGCATGGGTGGGCCCTACCCACCCCCACTATCTTCAGTACCATAGCTTTAAGAGTGGCCATATCTGCCTTGCCCATGACCTGTCCTTGCAATGCTATAAGCCTCAGCTGACAAACACACTTGTACACCAATTGAAAAGCACATTGTCGGGATCTCAGTGGCTTGGTGGAACCCTGAAGCCAAGGCATGGGCTGGCTGATACCTGTAAAACCCCAAATTATTTCATTCTCAATCTGTCCCTGTTTGGAGATCTCCCTCATACAGACACCTAGAGCAGTGTAGCATTTGGAGATGCATAGTTAGGAATAATACATTATTCACATACGAGTATTCAATAACTTTTACTATATATACTGTATTGAGTTTCTGTGCTTGGGGATAACATCTTAAGTGTATTTGCTTTTCTATTTGTGTATCTAAAAATACTGTATATAGGAAGGGTAAATTGTTTTTCCCCATAAAAGTCATTTTTTACAATTATGGTTTTTAAATTACAGTAATTACGATTCATTACATTTTGTAGGAGATCAAAGTTATATGAGCAATAATAATTGCGAGTTCCCCATTATGAGACATACAGTACCAGAAAAAAGTACTCTACAATAACATTGTTATTGTCCATCACTATCAGAAATACACTGTATGAAGCTAAATAAAAAGCTAACATTGTATAGCAAGTTTCTTATATTACTTTAAGATATTTTCATCATATTTCCTTAATGTATTGTAAATGCAGTCCCTGCAAAACATTAATCTTACTGATTTTTGTAATATTCAATAAGATTTGCAATATTCTGGATGGTCATAAAAAAAGTGAGTAATGCAACTAGTGCTGAATATATTTTTTTCTTAGTCAACAGTGCATTTGTGGGTATGCGCTGTAGTTGTGTTAGTTGTCAGCAAAACATCAATTTTTCCACTGTGAATTATACTTTTAAATTTCATAAATGTGTCTCCAAGTATGATGTGATGGCAGAATAGTGGTGCCTGGTAGTTGTGATGATGATAAATAGAATAATCTTCAAGGCATCAAGGACAGATGTGTGAAACTTTTGGCTTTTCCGTTTTTATGGTTCTGTTTTGTGTTAACACGTTTCCCTGAAATATAGTTCAAATGAAGTCCTATGAAAATCTAGGACTATACTGGTAAAAACTACTTGTACCATGTCTTACTTGCATTTGCCTTATGAAGATTTAATTCTTCAATGCAAAAAATGGCATAGGGTCCTAGCTCCTGGGCAGTGGTGTAACTACATGTGACGGAAACCTGGTGTGAACATTAAATGTGGCCCTTTCATGGCAATACATTTTTCTTTTAACTCAATTTGATGCAACTAAACAACTAATGACTGAAATGACAGAGCTAAAGGCTGCTTCCTTTTTCTAAATGATGCTAAGTGAGCCTAGTTAAAGTTGCCTGTGGCGACGAAACGCGTCGGCGGTGGCGAGCGGTGGACCAAGGATTTGCTACAATTGGGCTTTTATACTGTTTTAAAACGGCATTGCCTTGGATCTCGGTGGCCGTCTGATCCCAGGACCGGTGAGACCGTGACTTTTACTGTGAAGCTGTTTATCTCTACTGTCTTTGTGAGTGCACTTGGAATTTTTTATGAAAGCTATATTTTCTCTGCGGAATTACACTATCTTTGCCCTTTTCTTGTCTATGTGCTGTTGTGACTATACCATCTGAGCGCTGCTCAGTAAGGATATGTTTTTGGAAGAGGTACCAATGGCAATATAATTTACTCAAGAGTGGAGGATAATTTGCACATACTTGTGTGAAGTGCATGCACCGTGGGATAATGTGTATGATAACGACGCGCTAGTTCCTTTATCCAGAACTTTCAGCCATTTGTTAAATGATATTTTTGCTCTGTGTGTTTCTATTATATATTGCAATCGTGTTCTTGTGGAGAGAGGACATTTCACGTTGAGCAGCCTTGTATTTTTTTGGAACTTTAATACGCATTAGTTTTCGTTTTTGTTAGCGCGGTTCACAATCTTCTAATGGTTCACCATTGTTACATTATTTATAGATGCTAAGTGAGCACATATATAATAAATAAGGTGGCGCCCCCCTGACCTTCTGGGCCCTGGTGCGGTTGCACTTCTTGCACCCCCCCCCACGTTACGCCCCTGTTCCTGGGACTGCCATCCCGGTGCAGCAAGCATAGGGGTTTGAATCCTCAAGGCCAGTACCAGACTGAGGCCAAAAATCAGCCCAGGATTTTACCAGCCCTTGGCCTGCTCATGACCAGCCAGTGGAATCCCTGCTGCTTCCTGGCCAGTCAACCAGTGTGCTCCAAGGCTGAGGCTAAATCATTACCTGGAAGGCATGGGCTGTTACTTGGATAAGGGGGTAGAGTGGGGAGGGGGCTAGGGGGGCTGATGGAGGCAGGAATTGGGTCGGAGTGTTAGTAAAGATAGCAGCCCAGATTGACTAATTAACCAGCCCAGTGTGCACCACCCAGTGTAGCTATAAATTGATGGTGCTGCTTGCCATTTCTCTTGTCTGTTGTAATTTGGTGAGTGCATGTGGATAAATGTAGAGGGGCCTTCAGCTACAAGTTGTGACATTAACCCCCCTCCCCCCACATGTGAATCACCAGAGGTAAAGGATGAGAGCCCTGGCAGCCTCAGATAAGTTCAGCTCTCAGTTTATCCATTGCTATGTGTGTTCCAAAATCTCACTGTTAGAGTAGGACTGCAGGAAAAAGAGGTGCCCTGAAGTGGCCCTTCAGCTTCCCATACATTTGCAGATGTGTGCAATGAAAACCCTTCTGTTTTTGTTTTGTCTGTGATTAATTGCCCAGCCCAGTGTGCACTGCCCAGTCCAGCTATAAATTGATAGTGCTGCTTGGCATTTTACTCTTCTCTTTTTTAGCAGCCCAGGCTGCACCAAAGCAGTGCAGCCAACTGGACGTTTGCCCAGGTCTCCCTATGGCCAGTCCACCCCTGCCTATGGCTCGGAATACACACAGCTAGGCTCAGCAATGCAAGGATTGACACCAAAAAATGTTATACAAGGATACCTGTCCATATGTTGTTTGGTAAAGGTCTGATGCTCTGCAAGAGACAGCCCCCAAAAAAGCATCCCACGAAGAGCACAAAGCCAGTGCTGCTCTTCCATGCCCCCATGCTAAAAAGGGAATGCAGGTAAATGGAAGAGGGCACGGGCAAACCACTTGCATACCATAGCAGACAGGTAGCTTGAAACCCATCACCAAAGTGTTTCCCAACCTTAGCTTCAAGAGCCACCAGAGCCACGGAAAACACCAGGGAAAACACCAACTTCAAGGATTTAGATGATCCTCCCTACGGCAACTCTGAGAGTTCTCTGGCTGGGCCACGGGAGAAATGGTGACCTGCTGCTTGTTGGGTCAAGAATCAGTGGAGAGGGCACCCTTCAAGCAAATCTAGAAGACGCCAGAAGCAAGCAAAGAAGGCCGGTCAGAAAGCAGAAATCAAGATGGGCAGCTAAAGTTACTTCTGCATAGAAGCCAATTTAAATCGCTGATTATTTGAAAGTGAAAGTCCAGTGAAAAAATCACTTAAGCACTGGTGAAAGTTTATTCAACTACTTTCACACTTTGGATAATATAAAGTGTTTCTCTGCGATTTACTGACCACAGATAAACTCTCTGCAGCATCCATGGCCTTAGACTTCTGCAGAAGTAGCAAGTCCCCTTTGGGCTGAGTTACTTTACTACTACCCTTTAGGCTGCTTCTGTTCCTTAAATATTTGAGGACTTAAATAGGGAAAAGGGAAAAAATCACCCAGCAGAATTGCTCTGCTAGTAAATGCTGGAGCCTCACAATTTCCAAAGACAAATGTACAAAAGACCAGCACTTGAACTGTATATCAATCATCTTGTATTAAAATCCACAGAGAATACCAATTAGTCAATGTTTTGGAGCCGTGAAAGACCACTTCATCAAGACAGGCAAACAACATGAGTGGGGACAGTGCTATACTATTACAGGCTGCCACAATTTCAAAAGAAGTGAATGGCATTGGTAGCAGCAGGGCACATTTCACATTAAATTTGAAGTCCAGAAATACCCAGCATCTTGTGTCCTGAGCAAAGCTAATTTGGAGAGCATGCACAGGGTGGATGTCACCCAATCTCACACAGCAATGTGACTGGCCATTCTCATCTCTGAAGTCGTGGAGGCTGATTCACTACTAGTGCCACGTATTGCCAGATGAGCTTCTGTATAGCAGTGTTTAGAGCGACCACCAGTAGACGCTGTAAGCGGGTATCTGGCACTGTAACACAGCATCTCGGTTGCTCTGGTAGCCTGGACAGCATTGATGAATATGATGTGTGTTGGGCGCTGTAACAACAGCACAGTGCTGCAGCGAGCGACAGGTGACACCAGCTCAGTGAGTCCAGCACTCGGCGCTCCACACCATATTTAACAAAAAACTAAACACAAAGCGTTGGCGCTCTGAAGCTGGGTGCTGTAGCATAGAGCGCGAGATGCTGTGTGATCAGTCTGTTTCTGAACACATATCCACCAGTAACAAAGCAAAAACACATGGAATGACATTGTTTCAACAATGTGACAATAACACTTTAGTGCCAGACCTGTAATGACAATTCTGCATAAAAATATAAAAAGTCCAAAAAAATTTATAAAAGTGTTTGTTTTCAGCCAGGAGAGGTCACATAAAGATTTGAACAAAAAAAAAACGTAACACGCTATTTATACACAACTAATAAAGCCCCATTGAAATTTATGGGAGAGCGCTACAGAGCAACAGGTACTACATGGCGCTTTTGAGCCTAGAGCGCCGGTGCTATATGCTGAGCTGCCTGTATTAATAAATGTGACGTTACATAGCGCTGTTAGAGGCTTTCTTAAATGCAGTTTTGCGTACAGTGTCCCACGTTGATGACACGGTGACTGGCGCTACGAGGCACTGCCTGGCGCTATCCCTTCTTAAATAACCCCCCAAATGTAATTCAGGTCTCTGGCTGCTATTCAGTATCCCACCCACCTGCTGAAATCAGGGGAGGATTGCAGTGATCAGGTGAGATTATGGGGGTTATTTAAGAAAGGATAGCGTCAGGTAGTGGCTGGTTAATGAGAGGTAGCGACAGATAGCGACTGGTCAACGCCGGACACGGCACGCAATTCCACATTTATCAAGCAGAATCTGTTTAGCATCTGGGATAGTGGCATGTAGCGTCTGATTCATCATTTTCAAAGCCTCTGCGAACAGCGCCAGCGTTCAGCCTTGCACAGCGCCAGGTATGACCTCTCGCTACCTGTCGCTCCCCCATACATTTCAATTGACGAACCTTTTCTTCTCTTTAAACTGTTTTTTTTTTTGTTTATATTTTTCCCAAAAATCACAAATAATTCTGTGACCTCTGCTGGCACTGAAAAAGCAGTTTTTTTTTCAAATTTTTTACATTTTTTAAATATTTCTTCAGAAATGACATCACAGGTCTGGCATTAAAGTATTCATGCTACAATGTAATTCCATATGTTTTCGCTTTGTTACTAGTTGATAGATGCTTGAAAACACACTTTAAACACACCGCCTCCGGCACTCTGGGCTTCGAACAAGTATTTTTCAGCGCCAGAGATTTGGGAGGTTGTTTTTTTGCTGAATATGGTGTGAGTCGGTCGCTATGAGCAGTCGCTAACATGCGCTCCCATACAGCGCTGTACTGGTCAAATAGCGATTCCTCACAATGTATTCAACATTACTGAACAGCGACTGAGTAGCAATAAAGTAGCGACTCACGGCCGAGCACTGCAACTACTAGCGGGCAAAAATCATTTTGTTGTACAAAAAAATGTTTATTTAAATATGTTAGTAAGGATTTTAAAAGGTTTCGAGGGCTAAATAACTTCTGAACTTGAATTTAAAAGTTAGAGTTCAAAGGAAATGGAAACTACTAGACCTAAATAGATTTTTCATACACAACCTCATGACATTTCTGGCTAGTTTAATGTCTTTTTTAAGTATGGCAATTCTTTTAGAGAAACTACACACTGTGTTTAAAGCCCCCTGTTTATTTGTGTTTGGAGATTTCTGTTGGTCAGTGCCATAAAGGTAAATTGTCCACCACTCCCTGGAGGGCTCAGATGTTACGTAGCATGACATTTCTTTTAATACCATTACTGACTACTACATGAAAGGCAGTAAGTACTTTATGCCCTTGGGCAGCTGATAGTATAGGCTGCAATAAACAACAGAATTGTTTGTATTAGTTTTATTCTCTTTATGTTTAAAGCATTTAAAAAGAGAAAAAAACAGAATGGGGTTTTGGTAATGGTTCCTTATTCCCCGTATACTCAGTATACAATTTACTGTCAGGCTTGAAGCATCAAACTGGTCAAGTGTTAGGTGGAAAGAAAGGTGATTTTTAGCAAGGATGGCTTTGTGGTAATTTGAAAAGAACGGAATAATTCTTTAAATATGGCAGTTTGAATATAACTCCTATAATTCGTGGTGACTTTTAGCTAAAGTAAACCTGTCACCAGGAAGGTTCAAGATGACAGTTACATGCATCTGTGTTTCAGGAATAGGTTAGGAATCAGGTTAATAGGTTAATGGAATCAATAGGCTTGTCTGACTTTTTTCCTAAAAAGTTCAGCCATTTAAAAAAATATGCAAAAGCAAGGTGGAATTTGAGGCTACAAACCTCAATAGCCACCAATAATGGAGCACAACCAACAAACAATTAGTCATTTTATTGAGAGTACAAAAAAAAGCACAGTAAAAAAACTACATATACACAAAAGACACTTAAAAACATCTCCTGCAACCCCAATCTTGAATTAATCCTCTAAGTAACTCACAAAAAATTAATATCTAAAAAAAATTAAAAAATACCATGTGTGATGAGGTATTATATGTTAATAAAAATTGTATATACCCTTATTGTTTGTGCTGGTACAAAAAATGAAATTTGCATGATTAAAAAAAAAATAAAAAATCTCATAAGAAACTCAAGCAATCACGCATAAGTAAATTCAAAGTCCAATATAAATAGCAACACCCTATGTAAACAATAAAAAAGTGAAAAAAAAACAATGCTACTTATCCTGAATTCTAACCAAGTCTGGGTCTATCAATCAAAAGTGATATTGCACAAAATATCTTCAAACAGTAACAGAGTGTAGCAAATGCATCATGGAACACACCATAAGCTAATAATAAAGTGGCACAGTGCATTTAAAAAAATATAAAAGAGGAGCAATAATCAACCTTGAGTCTATATGACTCTATGGCCAGTGGTCTACCTCTTTG
The DNA here is from genome assembly GCA_027917425.1 of Gastrophryne carolinensis. Lineage (NCBI taxonomy): Eukaryota > Metazoa > Chordata > Amphibia > Anura > Microhylidae > Gastrophryne > Gastrophryne carolinensis. The sequence goes on along the minus strand of CM051239.1, from coordinate 67,852,017 downwards.
TGGGGCACCCCTATTTGGGATGCACCGATGTGTATAATCCCTGGAATTGCCTGTAAACTCACCTTACTAGACAATCCCATGGTGAATGCAGGGGCCACAGCCGCATCCTGCTGTACCTCCATGTGAGGGACAGATACGCACCAGGTATTTCTGAATGGCGGGCATGGGTACACGAAGGAGTGCAAGTGCAGAAAGTTGCATAAGCTCCACTTAGTTTTCCAAGGGAAGGGAAAAGCTGAATGGAATGCAAGCTGGTGATTGGCCGGCAGCACGTTAATACGCCATGGGATCGAAAGGAAACTAGTGATCCCAGGGAGAAGCTGGGATAGTGATTCCTCTTTAAGAAGGTGGTGAATAATTTTATGAAAATGAAAACAGAATTAGAGACGATGCACTGGCACATGTGTTTTTTTCTCAGAGGGACAGATTTGGGTGCAGAGGAACTTAGACCTCAGAAATGTCATGTTTTTTCATTGCAGATCTTGTGTCATTGTCTTATGTGAATAAAGTCGGAGAATAGGATTCTGAAATGCTTTATGAACACAGCTAGCAGAACAGAGCAGATCAGAAATCACAGGAACACAGAAGATGACTGCATGTTGACTGACAGCTAATATTGCTCCAATTTTTGTGCTCAGCAGTCACATACAGACAGGTCAGTAGAAGGCAGCATAAAAATATTCACAGCCAACCTGGCTTCACGCTGCTGATAGATTACAACAGCAATGTCACTGTCAGGGAAATATGGCTGCCAATAAAGTGATAGCCTAGACAATTCTTCTAAATAACATTTTCCTTTCGCTATGCAATCTAAATGCAAACCACTATGTTATCTTTTTTTAAAGATGTCTCATTTTTAATAAAAGCCTACTAATTCTGGGGTCTTGTTTGTCTGTCCTGGGAAACATAATTCTGCGTCTGTCCTGTGCAAAATAATTCTGCGTCTGTCCTGAGCAAAATAATTACGCATCTGTCCTAGGCAAAATGATTCTGCATCTGTCTCGGGCAAAATAATTTTGTAACTGTCTTGGACAATATAATTCTGCATCTGTCCTGGGCAACATAATTCTGCATCTGTCCTGGGCAACATAATTCTGCGTCTATCCTGGACAAAATAATTCAGTGTCTGTCTTGGGCAAAATAATTCTGCGTCTGTCTTGGGCAAAATAATTCTGCGTCTGTCTTGGGCAAAATAATCCTGCATCTGTCTTGGGCAAAATAATTCTGCATCTGTCCTGGGCAAAATAATTATGCGTCTATCCTGGGCAAAATAATTCTGTATCTGTCTTGGGCAAAATAATTCAGTGTCCTGGGGAAAAACATGTTGTGCTTGGGCAAAAAACTTGAATTACATTTGTAACTGAATTACATTTTGACCATATATTTAATGAAATATTGAATGGTCAGACTTTAGAAGAGCTTCTTTGATTTTTTTTTAATATTTGGAGAAACTTTCTCACTCAACACACAAGTAAAAGAAAAAAATAATGTAGAGCTACAATTTAGGTTCAGGAAGATAAGATTTTTTTTACTAATTCGTGAATAACAGCACCCTATGGGTACCCATAAAAATTTGGCAAGGCTCTTCAGACCGCATTATCCTAACATGGAAACCATTTATGGTCTCTCCAAGCATCTATCCTAGGCAAAGTAATTCTGCGTCTGCCTGGGCAACATAATTCTGTGTCTGTCCTGAGCAAAATGATTCTGCATCTGTCTCGGGCAAAATACTTTTGCATCTGTCTTGGACAATATACTTCTGCATCTGTCCTGGGCAACATAATTCTGCAGTTGTCCTGGGCAACATAATTCTGCATCTGTCCTGGGCAACATAATTCTGCAGTTGTCCTGGTTAACATAATTCTGCGTCTATCCTGGGCAAAATAATTCTGTGTCTGTCCTGGGCAAAATTTCTGCTTCTGTCTTGGGCAAAATAATTCTGCATCTGTCTTGGGCAAAACAATTCTGCATCTGTCTTGGGCAAAATAATTATGCATCTGTCCTGGGCAAAATAATTCTGCGTCTGTCCTGGGCAAAATAATTCTACGTCTGTCCTGGACAACATGATTCTGCATCTGTCTATGGCAAAAGGATTAGAGGCAGTGTTATGGTCTACAGTGGAGCGAAGACTCAGGTCTGCTAGAAGATGTACAGCCCAGCCACCATCATCTGGCACTTGTCAGAGGGCCACGTAAAAAGACTTGGAGGGCCATATTTGGCCCTTTGGTCTTGAGTTTTACACATATGCTTTAGACTGTAAGCTTGCCGGGGCAAGGCTCTCTGTTATAACATACTTTCTTATCAAAGTGTTTTGTTCTGACTCATAATACTGTATGTAATATATGCATTCATTGTCATATTTCTGTTATATATGACTCATAATGCACAATTAAATATGTTGGTGATTTAAAAATAAATAATAGTAATAAAAAAATATTTATGCATACTTTATAATGTAATAGGCCAAAACAAACATCTTAAAAGCCTGATCATTATAACATACTGTATGCCAGATTTGAATGTCTGTTTTTTAAGCTAATGCATATTAGCACCTAACCATAATTCTTCTCTATCATCTTGTCACTGGCTTGTCAGTTAAGATTTTTGATGGTTGGCAGTTAAGTCTTCAACACCTCAGTTTTTAATACATTGAAAATAGTAATGCAGCTTGACACAGCATAGTATTTATAATACATTTTATTAATTTAATATGTTCTTTAGAAGTGATGAGATATTTATAGAATCTTTTTTAAAGTCAGCACTGCTTGAAAATGCTTACAGTATAGTACGTTAAATATGCCTATTACAAATACATTGATAAATGACTAAAGTATAAAAAAAGGAATTGTGGGCTGCAGGACCACACTGCACTACAATGAAAAAGGAGGAACAAAATCTATAGCAGTGATAGCAAAACTTTGGCAGGCAGAAACCTCTCTGTGGGCACACTCACCATAAGATGACATTGCGACCCAGTTTGATATTGCAGAACGCTGAGGGGAAGTGCGCGGTGTGTGAGTAATGCTGGTGGTTGTGGCAGACATGATCCCCTCCCTCTGCATGCTGTGCCTGTCGTAACCTCCTCCTTCCACTGTGCTTTGCCCCGCCCTCCTCCTGTCAGATTGGCCGCTAGTGCGCCCCACAGCATTGTGATCCAGCTGTGGCTTTCTGAAGGGAACCGGACAACAAGGCAGCTGCACTAGTATCCCTCCATACCCAGAGCCGGTGCAATGAATACTGCAGTGCACTTATTGGATGCTCGTCTAAAACTCTGCCCCCTCCTCCGCCGATGCTTCCTTTGAATCTGATGCACCAGAGCTCCAGCTGTGAGCGGTGGAGACTGAGGCCGTTCCAGAGCTGCAGCAGGGTCGACTGTCACAGCATCTCTCCTCCATGGGCCTGCTCGTCAACTGAGGTCTGAGTGAACCTGACATACTCCCCATTGACCAACCCACACCACCAACTAACCCTCTCTCCAATCACCAAAATGTAACCCTCCCCTAACCCACCTGTCATTAAACTGTACACCTCACCTAACCCAACTCCCCAGTCACCAAAATGTAAACCTCGCCTAACCCCCTCTTCCCTCACCAAACTGTACCCCTAACCTAACCAACCTCCCCAGTGACCAAACTGTACCCCTCACCTAACCCACCTCCCCAGCGCGCTGATTTGCTGAGCGGTTCGCTAAGCCAATCATCGTGATTGCTGTCACTCGGCTCTCTTCTGCACCGCCAGCCACATCCCCTTCCCACCTGGCAGCCGTGGCGTGACTGCGCTGCCCATTCAGGAAGCTCAGGCGTAGGCGCGTGCATTGCTGGGGTTGAGCGGGCAGTGAGGGCTCTGGGAGAAGGTGAGTGTCCTGGGGGGTTCGGATGGGTTTCACACAACGGAGCATCCAAATTCAGGATGCCCCAAGGACTGGAACTCAGGAGGCCCTGGAGTCTTTTAGACTCCAGTGCCTCCGATGTTCCTCTTTAACAAGAGAAAAAAAGGTATTTATACATTTGTGTAGGATCAAAAGGGAGGGGGCAGACATTGTGGCTGTATGGAGCCCCAAAATTCCTAGTGGCGGCCCTGGGTATAGCTATGGCCCAATCACATGACTACCTGTGACCAATCTGAGTTTCCAATTGAGCTTGCAGATCAAAACAGAATGGTTTCCATTGGTCACCTGTTTAAAGTGGACCGTCACCCAGGGGTGATCGACCCGGGAATCTATAAGATTCCCGGGCCGATCACCTCCCTCCCCGCGGGACATCCGAGATCGGGATGTCCCGCGGGGTGAAACCCCCCCAAACACCCCAAATCCCCTTACCTTGTCTTCGGCGGCGGCGGAAGAGCCGCTTGTCCGCGGCTTGTCCGTCGGCGCTGGGAGCGGGGAGAGGTGAGTTTTTCGGGGGGTTCGGGGGGGGTTTCACACAGCGGGGCACCCCGATCGGGGGTGCTCCACCGAAGTGGACCAAGACCCAGGATAGTCAAAATCCTGGGTGTTGGTCCACTTTAACTGCCATTTCCTGCATGAATGAGGAACTGGTGAATTGAGTATAGTGCCGCGTTAACAGGCATTTTAGGGAGGGTGACATCCCCCACCAGGCTGACCAGGAGGTGGCTGCTGAACTAGGCCTTAACTAATTTATCCCTAGAGGTCTGTATTAAAAGTTGATTAAAATCTAAAGACTAGACACAACATAAACAAATTATTTCGGACCTGTGTGCACGTTTCCTTTCTTTTGCTTTGCTCAGGCCCATGAATAATCCTCTATGACAAGCTATTGTTATAAAATAAATCATGGCGGCAACATCCTATTAGTCATGCAAATCACCTCGATTAAGCCCAGGAGACAATTTAAGAAGTGCCTGATTTTTTTCTATCTCCTCTAATTTTCTTTCTTTTCTCTTTTTCTTAGGTTGAAAACCAGCAGATGCCCTCCAGGTGTACCACAGAGCTCTACTGAAAAATTTAAGTGACAGAAAAGAGCTTCATCTCATTAACCATATTGAACTTTAATTTGCATTTCACCATAAAATTTCTATTAATCCACAGTTATGGGTACAAGATAAAAATATAACTATAATTAACTCTTTTTTAACGCTCTTGAAAACTACTGCTACTCTTGGGGAAGCACCAAGGATCATTGAACAGAAAGTCACTGTCTTCAGTAGATGTTGTTCGGATGATGAGATTTTGGAAGGTCACGTTTATTGTATTTATGGAGGATTTTCCTAGCTGCAAATGTTATTTTTTGCTGTAAAACATACTTGTGATCCAATGCTCATCGTAAAAGGCCAATGAACAAGTAATATTCCCAGAGATGTATGCCCTTCCTATGACCTTCCAATACTGATACTAAATGAAAATTTAATGCTGTTTGAATAGAAAACAGGTTCAGAGCTAAATCCATTTCAAAAGCAAACAAAAGGGACTTACTGAGCTCATGTTATAGAATCATCGCGTCAACAGTATGGTTCCTAATGTAATAAAATAAACTTAAAAAGCATGTTTTAACGGATTCAAATATTTATTTTGGCTCACTTTATTTCCAGAGATTAGATATAATGTTTCTTTTATTTTTATTGTAATGTGCTGTTCAGGTGTCAGGGTTGGAGTTCCTCCTTAAGCTTCAGTGTGTGCCGCTGCATCTGGCTGGCTCCTTCTCTGGAACTTTCCCCTGTAATATGCTGATCCACCAGGAGATGGCTCTGTCCTGCAGAGGTGCTGGCAATCAGCCAGCACCTGTGACTCCTCAGCCTATATAAGCTGATCAGCCCATTCAGGCAGCGGATTAGCATTGTGTTTTGTCATCTTGATCTCAGAATGCTGTACCTAGATCTCAGGTACTCTGAAATCTGAACCCTGCACCCAGGACTCCTGCCTCAGCTCTTGTGTTTGCTCCCCCTATCTCAGCCGTGTTTCCGCCTTGGAATTTGGACTTTCCTTTGATTCCTATGCATACTTGTTTCCGGACTCCATCTTGTGTATGTACAGCCAGAGCGTGTTGGTTTCACCTGTATGTGTATAGTTCAGCCAGAGCGTGTTAATCTCACCTGTATATATGTATAGTTCGCTTACACATATATGTTCCCCTTTGTAATCTGTACAGCAGTTTGATTGTAGTGTGTTTGATGTGTAGTTACCACTGTTTTTTCACTATTAAACACAGTTTGCCCCATATCCATTTCTGCCTCTCAGTCTCAATTTCTGGTCACTTTTTACAATAGGGATTTCTCCACTGGGAAATCCCTGACATCAGGCATAACAATTTGGTGCACTGGAAGACCCTCGTTGTCTCAGGATCGGAGGAACAGAACCGCCGCTGCCCATTTCTAAGAAGTATTTGGACTGGGGTGCCGGACAGGTGCTGGAGGTGCTGCCAGTGTTTTGCTGGGAATGGACTTGGGGCAGCTAGTGTCTCAGTATTTCGCCATTGAACCCCCAAGGTCTGGTCCCCCCAGACTGCAATGAAATTTACACCCCTGTTGTCACTAATATAATTAACATGCTTGCTACTGGGAATGTGGGTGGTGAAAAGTTTCCCTCTCCTCCCCCTGGAGGGAGGAGGTCAATCCGACAGGCCAGAAACTTTACTCCCTGGAGGTTTCCTGCAGAGGACCAGCCGGGGTCATACAGCTGCTGTGGGGGCAGGTGAGGGCTGTCTCAGGAAATGTGGGACAGGTGGGACCCCGTCTCCACAATCGGGTTGTCAGTGGGCCAGGCTAGTCAATCTGGACTGGTGACTTGGTTGAAAGTGGAGATGGAGCAGATGCTACCTGCGGTTGCAGCGGCTGTGGCTGCTGTCATGCGCAGTGAGAGCACAGGAGATCCAGGGTTTCCTCGGGAGTCTGATGGCTTCTGAATAAGTGGCTTTCAAGGCAGATGGAGGCCAGGAAAAAGGAAACTATCAGAAGGCGCAGCAACCTCATCTATTCTGACCATGTTCAGTCAGGGGATTCTGGTGGCTTTGCCCGAGAGGAAAAGACAGGGGCAGGTACCTGCTACAGGGGCACATGTAACTAAGGTGACATGCAGTGGGAGTGCCGGGGGGCACATGGGTCTCTTGGGAGTCAAATGGCTTCCCGTCCTCTGACCCGGGGGCCAGACTTTGGGGTGTTCAAAGTGTGCCATTGCACCATGGTTAAGGGGGCATCACACAGCTGCCCCCACATGCTCATTGCCCAAACCTACCTATGGCTCACTAGCTCAGTTTACTGGTTGGTTACTTGTTCGCCCCCATGCCAGCCCACTCAGCTTACTTATTAGCTCTTTACTGCCCCACATCTTCTATGATCTGGGGGGGGGGGGGGCTATCGATTGAAGCTGCTGGGGGTGAATGGTTGGTTGGGTCAGACAGAAGGGGGCCATGCTCACCTCTGTTCTGTCCTTTAAAGTGGATCAAACAGGCTGATGCCCTATCTCCAGAGCACTCCAATGTGGGATGCCCTTCTGTGTGAAACCCCTGGAGATTGCCCACATTCCCACCATGCAAGCAATCCCACGGAACATGTGTAGGCTTTCATCCAACCATCATGCTGTATATACTGTATTTTTGCAGGGCACATAACTCTTTTTGTGCACAGAGCCCAGCATAGATGGAAGCTGATAACAGCTTGAAAGCTCTCAACCTGAAGGTGGCTTGGGTTCAGACTCCAGGTGCATGGTCTATAATCAAGAACAGCTGCACCTAAGTCTGGCAAGGGTAACCAGAGGTGGGGGTTTGAGGACCGACAGTTAGTGTTACGCGCCCAAGGTGGATTTAGGACAAACAACTAGTGGTCACTAAAAAAAGATAAGGGCCATTGTGGCTGTCTAATGCCAGTTGTACGACACCCCTCGTTGAAGAATCTTACAGGAGGTTAGCTGTGGATCTGCTCCGACATTGCTCCAATCCCAGCAGCAACGGGAAAGCTTTGTAGTGATGGTAGCGGACTATGCTACTCAGGGCCCAAAAGCAGTGGCCTTGTCGCCCATCCAGGCTAACAAGGTGAGTACAGGAGATAGTCTTCTGGGGAGGTTTTCCCCAGGGTAGTTGCTTTGACCCAGCTCATTTCACAGTTGATAGAGGAGTCCCTCTTTAAGCGAATACAGGTGTAATATCTGGGGACCAGCCTCTAATATACACACAGACGCACAGCCTCTAAGAATGGTTTAAATCCACGGGCGTGAATTGGAGCGGTATCTCTCTCACCTGCTATTTTCTCACTGGGAGGTCCCACAGGCCTCCCCATTCAAACTCTCGGTTTGGTCTCATAGTTTGCACAGCAACCAAAGTGATGAGTGCCCAAAAAATATGTGCGAGTGTGCACAAACATGTGCAGGTGTGTGCAGATGTGTGTGCAAGCGTGTGCATCTGCAAGGGAACGCAACAACATGCAAGCGTCAACAAATGAGTGCACTAGCACCAACCAGGACATTGCTGGATTAACCTTATGCATTTTGCCTGGATCTGCATTCTGTTTATTTTCCTGCTGATTCTTGTGTACAACCCGGATTACCTCTGACCTTGATTTCTAGACTGCTTTTCTCGTTTGACCTTTGGCTTTGTTATTCGTTTATGATCCTCTGCTCTCGGCCCTAAACTTCTGCTTGTTTACCATCTTTGAACCTGTGCTTCCTGCCCACAGAAGGTTTGCTGCCAGCCTTTTGACCCTGGATTGGCCCCTTGACTTTATCTCTACCATAGTGGGGATTTGCAACCAGCTTCATTTGCCTATCTGCACAACAGAGGTTTTCCCCGCAGTGGCCTTGGAAACCTTGAGTCCGGAGTCCTCTGCTTATCTGGTTGTGGTTATCCCTGTTGCGGACTTCTAAGCTATGCTTACTTCCTAACAGGACCAGGAGGAATCAAACTCTACACACTCCCTGTGGCTGTCTGAACCATGGGCATACATACCACAGAGGCAGGGGAGGCAACTGCTACCGGGCCCATGGTAGAAGGGGGCCCAATACAAGCTGCCATTCTTCACCTTGCAGCACCTGTGGCAACAGCATTTGACTGGGATCACACTAATATGCAGTGTTAGAGCAACGCAGATTCTGCAGGGTGAAACTAAGATGCTAGCACAGTGCCCCCCACTCCGGGCACTCTTTGTATCTGTCAACCTGGGAAACTAGCACCTCAGAAAGAAATGAACCTCACCTTGCCCCATAGCTCTCCAACACTACCTAGAAGTCCAATCAGACCACATTGTCAGACTGGGTTGTCTGGGGCCCCCGCCAGGAGAATGGATTCTGGGGGTCTACCTTACAGTTAAATACACATATTACTGGCTTATTTTTAAGGGTCATGTACACAGACATTAAGCCTCCCCACACAAAATGCAATGGTCCTGCACCACCTAAATACTGGTGGGGGGCAATGTGCCAATCTGGTGTCACCACATCTAAGTGCAAAGACACACACTGCGGTCTCAGTACACCGCAAATTGGAAAATATCCAGAATCAGCACCAATCACCCCACAATGATCACTTGTTAATCACATAAATCATATCCAAAAAACAATCTTTCATTCTTAAATTAAAAACATCATAACCTCTCAGACAATTAAAAGACAAATAGGGCCACAGCAGGGACATTCCAGTTAATATGTAAATCCCAAAATCCAATGCATATCCCAAAATTCATTAATATTTACACAACTGTGCTTGTTACCAAAGTGCTACCGTGCTAATCAAAGTTCTAATAGTGTCAAATAAAGTACAATGATAAGAGAAATGACAGTGAACATAAGGTAACTACAAGGAATATAATCACCTAAGTGCTGAATCCAATATCCCTGAACCTTGAGAAAGTGGCACTAATCCACGGAATGCGTGGGTGACGATACCAGTAGGGCCCGGCAGGGATATTGGATTCAGCACTTAGGTGATTGTATTCCTTGCAGTTACCTTTTGTTCACTGGATATTCTGGATATTGTCCGATTTGCAGTGTACTGGTACCGTAGTGTGTGTCTTTGTACACAGACATTAAGCCTAACTTTATTGCGAGTGGATAAGCTGCAATCTCCTGTCATAAAACCGTGACATCCAGCATTACCTACCACTACTATAATAGAAAAGTGGACAGCACAGTATTTGCTATCACATAGAAGAGATGGACCATCACTTTCGGGCATAGGGCCCACTGGGGGGATTCCCTGGTAACCTGGGGGGCAGTCTGAGCCTGGTCTCTTGACTGTTTGGCCTAGGCTGCAGTCCCTGCACTTCCTTGTAGGTCATTTACTGCTGGGGGTTAAAGCAGAACAAAACCCTGCACGGCCATCCCTGGAACCTGTTAATTGGTAGACCACAGAGGAGGGTGTTGCCATTGTCTAGTCGGCAGATTATCAGAGCATGCACTAGAATTTTTAGGTGGTTACAGGTGTGAGTAATGGGGGATCCGGGTGATATTTTTGAGTTAGAGGCGACAAAAGGTAGGTAGTGATTAAATGTGGGTTGAATGAAAGAGAGGAGTCCAGTATAACGCTGGGACAAGGTGCTTGGAAAGCTGCATTGATAAACCACTGTTGTAAGGCCAGTCCGGATAATACGAGAGTCCTCACATGTGCTATTAGACTGTCAAGGTGAGTAATCAGCTGATTTTGGGGGTTTCACACACAGGGGGAATCCCAAATCAGGATGCCCCAGAATGCGGACCAAAATCCAGGCAAGTAATACATCTGAGTTTTGGTCAAATGTAAGCAGGGAAAAGTAACCAGATGTGAAATAATAATAAAAATAAGTTGTAACTGCAGCATTTGTTTTTGTGAATTAACTAATTTAAAAAAATATATTAATATCGGAATTTGTGGGCTGAAATTCATAAGAAGCAAACGTCTTGGTTTTATTAATTGATATCCTCCCTCCTGGCAGGACACACAAGAGTCGTGTACATATGTCATGTGAGTTCTGTTCCACATGAGTCACTGCCTCTGAGATGAACTCTATGTCAGCATAAGCAATATTGTCAGATTTATGACAGAATTCCAGTTATTGCTCTGGAATGGATTTTTAAAATGGTAAAGCATAAATATTTGTTTTTCTATCGAGACTTTAATTTTAATAATATGGGAAAATCAGGCTAATCAATAAAACATTAGCTCTTCGTATTTTAATTTGAAATGTTCTTTCATGTGTGATGTTAAAATGCACAAATAAGAATTGACCTAGTGATTTGCTCTGTTAGACTTCCAACTATAACCACTGACATATCCAGACAATACTGCTTCCAGGGTTGTTCTGACTTCCTCCCTTGTAGTTAATGAGCTGCAGTTCCAATGCAATTCAGAAGCACGGCAAATGAAAATAATAAGCAGGATATTAAGAACACTTTCAAGTGGTGCATCCACCCATACTTCACCCAACTTAGAGGCTGATTCACTACTAGCGCCACATATTGCCAGATGAGCGTCTGTATAGCGGCGCTTAGAGCCACCCCTAGTAGACGCTGTAAGCAGGTATCGGGCGCTGTAACCTAGCGTTGTGGACGCTGTAGTAACCTGCCTTGCATTGATGAATGTGATGTGTGTTGGGCGCTCTAACAACACTATAACGCTGCAGCAAGCGATTGGTAGCGTCAGCTCAGTCGACCGGCACTCAGTGCTCAACGCTATACTTTAGAAAATACTACACACACAGAGCGTTGGCACTCTAAAGCTGGGTGCTGTAACATAGAGCGCCAGACTCTGTGTGATTAAAGTCTGTTTTTGAACACATATACACCAGTAACAAAGCAAAAACATGGAATGACATTGTTTTAATATAAACCTCCCTCCAAAAAAAAAAAAAAAAACAAGTTAAGGATGTATGTCCCCCTCCAAAGCTTACCAACCCGGCAAACCTAGCACAACTATATCAGTTCACAGTGTAGCGGGAGCTGGAACTATTGTATTTTGCATTTGGCAATGGGGTCAGACAGCTTGGGAATGGGATACATCCTGCTCCTGCTGAGTCACAAATCAGGGGGTCATGCTAATTATATAGTGATGCAAGTTAAACTTTGAGTGTAAATTGAAACCTACAACTTAGTGAGCTTTTCCACTTAAAATTACAAAAAATATTTTTCAAAAAAAGTTTTCCAAGGTAAACTTGCTTCCCCTCCATGATTATATGTCTCCTACCAGACATTGGTGGTTCAGGCAATGGCTAATGGCCCCATTCCTCCCAGCACTTGCTGCTGTTGTGCCTCAATGTGGAGTGCTGCTAGAAGTGACGTCACTGACTCCCAGCAGAACTCCCCATTGAGGAGGCGGACCACTCACTTATCATTACAGCGGGGAAGGGGGCTGGTGCCTTTAACCCTTGCCTGAGCCACCAATGTGTGTTTTATAGTAAAATGAACAGGGCAATGTCTTGTAGCACGGAACCCTGGTTGCTACCCCAGTCTGAGGTAACCAGGGGCAGGGCTGCTATTAGGGCCACTCAGGTGGGGCCTGCTCCTCTTGCACCCAGGCCTCATGCTGGGGCCTTGGCTGTTCTGCCCTGATGGCAATGCTGTGCTTGTCAGATAATAGGGAAGATGTACTCAGATAGAATGGAAATGCAGCACTGTGTTAGTTAATGCGATCAAACTATCTGGTTTCATCTTTTAAACTAAGCCAAAAATCAGAGCCGTTGCTCTGTGAAGCTGCTCCAGTTTGACTCCAGTTTTCCTTGCTCCAGTAATGATAATTTCATCCAAGTCTATGTAGCAAATCATAAGAAATCGCTGGTGGCCAGGCACAGATCTCTTTTGCATGTTTATTTTCTAAGAAAATCTCAAAACTAGAATTTTCTATACAAAATGACGATGAACCGATAACATGTCATGATGGCTCTTGGAAGCCGTGTTGCTGTCTGAATGTTTAGGTGCACCAGATGCCAGCACTATTCTGAAACTCATCTTCTTTCACTTATAATTTTCTGACAGATTGCTTATTACAGTGAGTGGTTTTAGAAGCACAATTTACTCAATCTTTTCATCGCTTTATTATTTTATATTAAATGGCCTTTGCAATACTTGTTCTGGCTCAGTGCTTTTGACACCATATAATATAATGCATCTTTTTTTAAAGCGAACCTTCACATACACCGTAACTAAAGTTGAGGTCCAGTATAAAACTATTAGGACATTTAAATAAAATAAAGCTTACCTTTGAAGTGGACTAAAACCCAGGATTTTGACCATCCTGGGTTTTGGTCCACTCCCCCGGGGGTGCCCCACTATGTGAAACCACCCAGATCTCCCGAATAAACTCACCTCACTGTGGTCCTATGCCGAATGCGCGACCACTCATCCAATCAGCGTGCTCGGAGCCGCTGAGCTATGCAAGTCTAAGAGACGTCTTAGCTCAGCGGCTCCAAGCTTGCTGGTGGCTGCATCTCACGCTTCCCTCTAACAGGGAGCATGCCCACGCCAGTCATTCAAAAATGCCCGGCATGGGCACGCGCCCTGCTAGAGGGATAACGGGGATGCGGCCGCGGCCCTCGCATGCGCCGTTGGACCGGAATTCAGGTACATGTAGCCGGCGACCTGGGGAGTTTCACACAGCAGGGCATCCCGATTTTGGATGCCCCGCGGGGAGGGGAAGGATCGGCCCGGGAATGTATAAGATTCAGCAGGGTATTGGTCCACTTTAAGCCTGTTCTGAGGGTGCCCCTCCTGGACCACACCTGCAGCATTGATTGGATGACTTAGCAGTCACTCCTAGCTGGGAACCGGGATGCTCTGCTACACAGCGCTTTCCTTGAAGGGGGCTCTGTAAGTTTTTTATTTTTATTTTACTGCTCTATTTGAACTTATTACCATTGAAGTGTTTCAAACTGAGCATAGGGGGTGGGAGTAGCTCCATCACTATTATTTATACAAAATTATTATTATTCAGGGCCTGGGAACCAATTTACAGCCCAGTTTAACCCTCTCATCATCCAAGTATTAAGCACCAAACATGTCTAGCTATGTGGAAAGACAGAGATTTGGTTGCACATATCTGCAGATACATGTGGAAGCCACACTGCCCCGGCAAGGCACTCTGTGTTTAGTGTGGTCCCTACTCTTATTTTTGAGTCCCCAAAGTTGGGACATGCAATGCAGCCAGAGCTGCAGGTGAGTAGCTCTGGCTGCATTGCATGTCCCAACTTTGGGGACTCAAAAATAAGAGTAGGGACCACACTAAACACAGAGTGCCTTGCCGGGGCAGTGTGGCTTCTGCAGATATGTGCAACCAAATCTCTGTCTTTCCACATAGCTAGACATGTTTGGTGCTTAATACTTGATGATAAGAGGGTTAAACTGGGCTGTAAATTGGTTCCCTGACTAATAATGATGATGATTTTGTATAAATAATAGTGATGGCGCTACTCCCACCCCCTTTGCTCAGTTTAAATTGCCATGAACACACACAGGGAGGGATTCAGCCACTATGGATCTCTCCCTATGGAGTGTTCTAAAGGGAGGCTGGCAGCTTCCCAGGTGAGTAGCTCTGGCTGCATTGCATGTCCCAACTTTGGGGACTCAAAAATAAGAGTAGGGACCACACTAAACACAGAGTGCCTTGCCGGGGCAGTGTGGCTTCCACATGTATCTGCAGATATGTGCAACCAAATCTCTGTCTTTCCACATAGCTAGACATGTTTGGTGCTTAATACTTGGATGATGAGAGGGTTAAACTGGGCGGAAAATTGGTTCCCAGGCCCTGAATAATAATGATGATGATTTTGTATAAATAATAGTGATGGTGCTACTCCCACCCCCTTTGCTCAGTTTGAATTGCCATGAACACACACAGGGAGGGATTCAGCCACTATGGATCTCTCCCTGGAACTCCACTGGAAATATAAGATTCCAGGCAAACTGGGGGGTTTCACATTTCAGGACATCCCAAATCGAATGCCCCACAGAAAATGGGACCACCAGCCCTAGAGTCTTATAAACTCTAGGCTGGTGGTTGCTCCCCTTTAAACAAACTATTTTGGTTAAAATTGACCTCATCTTGATCTAGTTTGCAGAAACCTAAAAATCTTATACCTATGTTCAATCCAGCGACTTCCTGGATCAGTGAAGGAAGAGCAAGTTGCATCACACAGAAGAAGAGGTATAGGGTCTATCTACTTGAACATGATATGAAGATCTCAGACTGCCTCCCTCACATTAGTGATGACCTTTAGGATGGACCTGGGGTTCCAGCAAGGAGGACCAAGGTTACATATAAAATAGTCTGGCAGAGCTTAAAGAGGAATATCGGACCAAAAATGAAAAGTGGCCGATTTCCTCCCCCATCGGCCCCTACTTACCTTTTTGATGTCGCTACTGCCTGCTGCGGGGACATCTGGTGTCTTCAGGGCCTGATCCTCTGCCCCCCACTGGCTTAGCCACCTGTAGTGACAGCACAGCTTTAGCAGTGCTCTTCAAAGTCCTGTGCCGCTCAGTGAAGTCTCGCAAGATTTCGGGCGGCTCCATCGCATCCCATTTATGGGCAGGCGTGAGATCGGGGATGCAAGATGGTGCTGCCTGACAGAAGGTCGTCCATAATCTGAGGGACCCATATCCCTATAGCAGGGTGCATGCCTGTGCCATGCATTTTTATGGGAAGCGGGGAATGTGGCCGCCAGCTCACTTGGAGCTGCTGGCCTTAGATGAAGGGGCTTGCCCCAGGGGAAGGGACCAAAATCCAGGACCCAGTCAAAATCCTGGGTTTTAACCCTTTAAATGCCAAGCACGTAGTTTCTACGTGGTTGCTTCTCCTACCGTTAAGTGCCAAGCACGTAGAAACTACGTGCCTGGCATTTCCCCCAAACAGTTAAAAAATAGAAAAAAAAAATCACTTACCTCCGGTATCCCTGTGAAGCCTGGGGTCCCCTCTTCCTTGGGGGGGCATCCGATCGCCCCCCCGTCGTCCTCCGTCTTCAGGGGGGGGCCCGAAACCAGCCGCCCCCCCCCCGTTTCCAGCGCTGATCGCCGATCGCCGCTGTAAAAAAAAAAATAAAACTGTCATTTACTCACCTCCGCGCCCGAGCCTTCTGTCCGGGTCTCCTCTTCACCAGGGGGGGGGTCCGATCCCCCCCCTGGGCTGCGCAGTCTTCAGGTGAGGACCCTCTTCCGGGTCCTCACCTCTTGTAATGGCGGCGACGGCCGCCGCCGCTTAGCCCCGCCCATTGTGGGAGGAGCGGGATGACGTCATCCCGCTCCTCCTATACCCCCTCCGAGCTCCGGCATCTGTCAGATGCCGGTGGTGATCGGAGCAGAGCGGGTGTCAGGTGAGGAGGCTCCGATCGGAGCCCCCTCACCTGTCACCCGCCCTGCGCCGATCACCACCGGCATCTGTCAGTGAGGTGATCGGCGCGGGACAGCGGCGAGGGACGTCGGATCGGAGGTGAGTATAGTGTAAAAAAGAAAAATAAAGATTTTTTTTTCTCTGTGTGTGTGTCATTTTTTTACTATTAACCCCTTGTGAACTGGTAAGGGGTCCATGACCCCTATACCAGTTCACAAGGCTGGGGAGATGGCAAGCCACCTGCGCTAGCGGGTGGCTTGCCATTAACCCCTGGCACCCCCATTACCTGCCTCCCCAAAGGCCAGGGGGGGGCAGAAGAGCCCGGGCCCACATGGGCTATGTGGGCTCGTAGGCTGCAGGGTGGGGGGGCCACATAAGCTGGCCCCCCCACTCTGTGCCTACAAGCCCCCATAGCTGGTCCCGGGCTGGTTACTGTGGGTAAGGGGGACCCCACGTCAATTTTTTTTTTGATTTTTAAGGGTTTTTAACCCTTAAAAATCAAAAAAAAATGGGGTCCGCCCCCCCTGGGAGGGGGGACCCTATGTCATTTTTTTTTTTTGATTAACCCTTTGTAATCTGTCATCCAGCAGCTATAAAAGGCTTCTAGCAAGTGAGCAGAAGCCAGTGATCGCCGAGGGACAGAGTGCTCCAGGATGGATGGGAGGTGAGTATAGTGTAAAAAAAAAAAAAAATTAATAAAATATTTTTTTCTTTATGTGTGTGTGTCATTATTTACTTTTAACCCCTTGTGAACTGGTAAGGGGTCCATGACCCCTATACCAGTTCACAAGGCTGGGGGGATGGCAAGCCACCTGCGCTAGCGGGTGGCTTGCCATTAACCCCCGGCACCCCCATTACCTGCCTCCCCAAAGGCCAGGGGGGGGCAGAAGAGCCCGGGCCCACATGGGCTATGTGGGCTCGTAGGCTGCAGGGTGGGGGGGCCACAAAAGCTGGCCCCCCCACTCTGTGCCTACAAGCCCCCATAGCTGGTCCCGGGCTGGTTACTTTGGGTAAGGGGGACCCCACGTCAATTTTTTTTTTGATTTTTAAGGGTTTTTAACCCTTAAAAATCAAAAAAAAAATGGGGTCTCCCTCCCCTGGGAGGGGGGACCCTATGTCATTTTTTTTCCCGATTTAACCCTTTGTAGTGTGGATGGTTTTTGTATTTTTTTTGTGAATGTTATAAAATACTTGTTTCAGTTAGGGGGGTCTCCTGGGCAGGAACGGGGGGCTACCGATAAATATGTGGTACCGTTCTAATCGGTAGAAATGGGGCTTTCACATGCAATATGATTTTCCTTAATAAAATACATTTTTTATTTAAAATAAAGGAGTCAATTTTCTAAAAAAAATTTTTTATTTATTTATTTTTTTTTTCACTTAATAATATTGTAAAAAAAAAAAAAAAAAAATACAAACAAGACATTTCATGTTAAAGTCTAAACTCTGCTGCAAAAAATATATATATAATTTTTCTGAAAGTTACAGCAAAAATGGCGCAAAACATGTCGCAAAACATGACGCAAAATGGGGAAAATGGCCTGTCAACAGAGGGTGACAAAATCTCAAGTAGGCTGGCAATTAAAAGGGTTAATAGTACCTATGCATGTTGGGTATTGTTCTGTTCGGGGGACCTTGCGCTTTCAGACTTAGCTTGTTTTTTCTGGTTTGCATATTTATATTTTAGGAAAAGGTGTTTTTTATTCAGCTTTTTTATAAATTTTTTAGGGAAACCCTGCGCAACCAAAGAATTCTTTGAGGAATTAATTCCAGAAAGATGAGCCCACTAGAACAAGCTGGGTACCCTTAAAAAGCTTAACGTGTGTACTTTCAGGGAATATATGGTTTATGGGGAATATTCCAAATGTAAAGGGTTGTTTTGGTTGAAAAATCGCAAGGTGCGCACTTTGTCTGCAGAGCTGAAATTTTCAAGTAAAATTACCGTTACGCACATGCTTTACTTTGGGGTGTTTGGCAACTCTTCCCTTGACAGAACCTATGCATGTTGGGTGTTGTTCTGTTCGGGGGATGTTGCGTTTTCAGATTAAACTTGTTTTTTCTTGTTTGTATATAGTTTTTTTAGGAAAATGTGGCTTTGATTCTGCTTTTTTATCCTTTTTTTAGGGAAACTCTTTGCAACCAAAGATTACGTTGAGGGATTACTTCCAGAAAACTATGGCCACATCCACAAGCTTGGTACCCCTAGAAAGCCTGAGGTGTGTACTTCCAGAGAATATATAGTTTGTTGGGGGTATTTCAAATGTAAAGGGTTGTTTTTCTGGAAAAACCGCAAGGTGCGCATATTGCATAGCATAGTTGTATTTTATCTGAAAATCTCCTAAAGCGCTGTTTCAGTTTGGGGGAGTCTCCTGGGCAGGAAAGGGTGTCTACCTATACATATGTGGTACCGCTGTAACCAGGAGAAATTGGGATTTCACACGCAATAACATTTTATTGACAAACTTACATTTTTTATTCCAAAAAAAACTACAATATGTAAAAATTTTTTTTTTTTTTTTTTTTTTTGCACATATTTCACCCAAAAATATTAAGAATACACCTAACAAATGACAAACAAGACATTTCATGTTAAAGCCCAGACTCTGCTGAAAAAAACAATATATCATTTTCCTGGGAAATCCCTGGAAATCCCTTCAAAAATCACATTTGAACATGGGGAGCGCAAAATAGTGCAAAATGGTCTGGCAACAGAGTGTGACAAAAACTCCAGGTAGGCTGGCACTTAAAGGGTTAAGTCTAGTAGCTCTACCAGCATGGTGTAATCCACAGGAACTGTGACATTTTAAAAAGTATGGTAAGGCATTGTAAGTTTGCTGGGGACAGGCCAGGTATTGGTAGTCCAGGCCAGGAACTGATTATTACTCTGACTAGCCATAAAAGCCAGCAGCAGCACTAGGAGAGCCCCAGGAATCTGCAGGTGGGGGAGCAGCCTGGGGGCTCATTTACCAGTGGCCAGTTGATGGCTGGAGAGGTGGCAGAGTCTGAAGACAGAGTGGTGCATTGACTGTAGGCCATGGGGAATTTGGCCATGAAGAAGGATAGATAAGTATGAACTCTGTGCTTGTTTTATGGCTTAGTGTGCAGAAAGGGCAGAGAGGGATGAACCAATTAGTGACCTAACAAGAGCCAGGCTGTTGTTATATTTTTGTCGAATATTAAAAGCTGTGGGTGGGTCATGCACAATTTATATGTATGGCCCCTTGGGTCTAGATCAGTGGTGCTCAACCCTTTCCTCAAGGACCACCAACAGGTCATGCTTTGTGGATCTCGACATATAGCTTTGTCTGAGCATGAAATTTCTTCCTACTGTTTACTGAATTGCAGTGGCTTTAGCTTGGAGCAGAAATAGAAAATCCCGAATTAGGAAAAACACATGCTACCAATTATTCCCCTTACATTATAACAACTGATTGCACAACAGTGATGGCATCATCATTCTTGCAACAAAAAGTTCTAATCTGCTCAACTTTTACACAGAGTTCATTAATTACAATTTATTGTCTTGGTGGAAACATTTTAAGATAACTTAATTTCTTTTTAATTAAAATTGTCCTGAATTGTTATCTGTAACAGCTAAAATAAAATGCTGCTGAAAGGAAGAATAACCTTTTCTAGATAGAAGTTGCTAATATCATAAGATAAGCATGGCAGAAGAAAGGCAAAAGACAGCCTGACATTGAAAAGCGTAAAAATGTTTGTACTATGGTATATATGCTCTAACAGATATTTTATCATGGAAACACTGCTTTACTTTTTTTACATTTCGAGGTGTAAATTTCAATTTAAGTGATATAACAAGGGCCGCTGAGAATAAAACTCATAGCAAAACCATTTTTGGTTCCTTTTAATAAAAATAAAATAAGAACAGAAAGGCCCCATGCGGTAATAGACTGGGGCCAAAAATCAACCCAGGATTTTTCCAGTCAACCCCTGACTAGCCTTGAAGCTTTTTCCACCCAAATGTGCTCTAAGGCTGAGGCTATAGCATTTCAACAAATCATGCGTCGGGGGCAGACTAACCCAATGTTTAGTATGCCAGGGGGGCAGCTATCATGCTGAGGCTATAGCATTAAGGGCTAAACATTTTAAGATTCTTACCTTGTCCTAATGGCCCACGATGCCCTCCTTTGTTGCTGGGGTCTGGGTGGTGGGTTCCATCACACCGTTCCATCCACCTCACGTATGTAGTCGCATGCTATATGCCCTGAGAAGGTGATGCACCATCTGTGACAGGTGGTGCAGCCTCCTAGGCAATTAAGGGCAGACCCAGTCATGGTGATTGGTCCAATGCGTCCTTACTTTATTGGATGGGCTATACAGTCCTTGTTGTATAGCAGTCCAGTGAGCTCTTGTATCACTGCACAGGGCCTTTAAGGCTATTGTTGTGGTCCAGGTTTCAAGGCAGGGGGAATATGAAGTATATTGGAATTAGGTGGGGATGTAGGAAGCAGCAGCCAACAAATTATTTGTGGCTTTGTGGCTTACAGGGAATTCTAATGGGTCTAGCCTGCCCCTTACTCCAGGTTTCCCAGAAATCCCTTTAACATAAAGAAAACTCCTAAACTGTGCAGACTGAACAAGAAAGCTTTTATTCTGCTAAGTAGGCTAGATTGCCCCACACATTTGTACATCTTATCATCAAAGGTTAAAATTCTGTATGGGGGGGTGCAGATACAGGTAAGGCAGAAAAGCAAATTAGTTGCATGGTAGGTGCTATTATTGGCCAAATGTATTAGGTGGTAAAAACATAGCACATTTGAAAAAGTTTATTTAGTTTCCTGCTGAGAAGCTGTCAATAAAATAAAAAGATTTGGAGATTCAAAACTCAGTAGTCATCTTACTTACTTACTTACTGCCACCACCCAGCCAACTCCTGGTTTGGGATGCCCCACTATGTAAACCCCCCAAGCAGGCCTACAATCACTCACCTTTCCAGTGGGCTATAGCTGCATCCCCTACATCCCTGTAGATGAGCGGCAGACTGAAGGGAAACCTTGGATACACCCCCTCCGACTCCCTATGCCGGAACTCTCATCAAAACAAGTCTCTGTGTCATGTATTAGTACAGTAAGTTTGCAATAAAGCATAGGAAAAGCGGAAAGGTGAGTTGTGTGGGCAATCTGGGGATTTAACATAGCGGGGCATCCCAGTAAACTGAACTATCACTAGGATAGTCAAAATTCCTGTGATAGGTGCAATTTAAAGTGCCCCAAAAGACACATAAAAGACCCGGCATTTGCATTTCCTCCTTCAGGGGCATCTCAATTTCGGATGCCCCCTTTAATCCCTGCAAACCGTGAGGCTCCCTTCATGCTCGCATCAAAAGGCACTTAAGCCTTCTGGGGGAGGCTAGTACACACAGCAGGGATGTCAGGGGCAACCCATGCCCCTGATTGAGGTAAATATAAAGCAAAACAGGAGGGGGGGGTTTCATAAATTAGGCCATCCCAAAACAAGACGACTCATGGACAAGGAGTTGGACGACCCTAGAATTTTTCATACAGCATTCTAGGGCTGGTCAAATTAGATTTTGATAAAGTTAATAGTTATCCTTCTGAGTTCTTCTGTGCCCGGCAAGCCCAACTGACACTCGAGTCGATCATGAAGTGGTAAGGGAAGACATGCTGAACGAGTAATTTTTATTTTTGTGCTTTTAGGGGTCATTAAAGTTGAACAAAACTCAGGAATTTGACTGGGGTTTGTTCCATTTCCCCCAGAACGCTGCTATTTACTCACCTCTTCCTTGTTCCCTACAATGCATGCAGCCTCTTGTCCAATGAGAGCCGTCAATGTGATTCAGCAATCGGCTCTCATTGACTTCAATAGGGACCTCACTGTGTGATCAGATGCATTGACACTTGCCTGCTGCCTTTCTTGAGCAAGCTCTGCACTGGTGTTCATTCAATACTGTAGACAAATCCTCTTTAGGACATCCTTCTTCATAGCACGTTGCTTGACCTTTACCTGTCCATGCTACATTTCACTATCCACTGGACTAACCTGACTATTAACTATGTTCTGGATTAGACTTCCTGCTTATGCATTATGCTTTGGTGCTTAGAGGACGGAACTGTTTTTTCAGTCCCTGGCTATTTCTGACCATCCTATGCTACCACATTGCTTGTTTTGTCCTGGTTGTCCACCAACTAAGGAATCCACAAATGCCATTGTGTGATTAATGCCTGAGAAGGTGAATAGTATCTCCTGGCAAATAGGGGTTGTTTATATGTAAATAAGTGGTGTTGGATTGAGGGGCTAAAGTCTGGATGAGGGTTGATGAACAGCCGGCCTATTACATATGTAAAGCAAGCTAGTATATATATTTTTCTTATTCTTTTTAGAGACTTTGTAATTCACTGCTCCCAACATCCTAACACACTTACAGATATAAAACAGTAATTACCCCCCTCCCATCCCTCCCTGTAAATTGAGCCTAAACAAGGGTAAAAACTGGACTTTTGTTTCAATCATTCTTCCATATTTCTCTAAAGTTGTTTTTCAAGCTATAGCACCTAATACGCCCACAGATTCCACGAGGCATACAGTATACTGTGGGGAGAAGTGGCCCCTAAAAGGGGTATTTCCTGGGTCTGGGAGCAGAAGGTACTCACTTAGACCACCCTACAGGTCCAGCAGACGTTTCCCTGATGAATACAGGCATGAATCCAGTCCATTATTGTTGCAAACAGGTTCTCTCTTTATTCGGCAGGCAAGGCAGACTTTTCGGCTCCTTGGCACACACAGGGCCCTACACAACCCAACTTCTATGGTTGTTCCTCACCGGTCTCACCCTCCAGGATTCCGACCCAGCAAGGTTTTCCTCCCTCTCATGGCTATGTTGACCTCAACCTTAGTAGTAGTGGGAACTATTATGTCTGGACATCCAATCCTTCTGCCTCCGGCTGGTACAGGTGGCCTGGGTCTATTTTTAGGCCCAGGTAAACAACTTAGTCAGCCCTCCATTTTCCTTCCAATTCATTGCCTACGTTCGTTGGGTAATTAGCCTTGAAGAAAGCATATGACTCACATTAATGTTTTAAGCTATATCCTGTTTTTCTGAAAATAACTGTTCATTTCTTAGCCTCTGCTGCCATCAAACAATGTAACTACATTCACATATTAAATCTATCATTTTCTAACTTTAAAGCAGACCTATTTTATTTAACAGTAGTGATTGCTACCCCTTTTGTCCTTTGAACACAGTGTTGAACCCTGCCAGGGAGAGGTGAGGGGGCAATCAGAGGTTTATAATCTATAAAAGTATAGGTTTGCCTATAAAGCCTTGAAAAAAACATGAAACAAAAGTTATAACCAGCTAGCAAATTACCTCCAATAAAAATAATAACGCAAAAAGTGTCCCACAGACACACATATACACAAATAAACAGCCATGTACATGGCATCATGTGTGCTATCTATAGCAACAGAGAAGCTTTTAGGACAAAATGTTGGCATTGTGTATGTTATCTACATGTTAATGAAACTATTTACAGTATATAAGACTACACTATGTATGTTAGGATTGGCAAAGTGGATTAAGATATAGATATTTTAACTGTGAAGCACCACCATTGATATAAGTTTTATTGAATTTGCTTAGCCTTGACTTTGCCTTTTAAACTTTTAATTTAACATTTTGATGGTCAAGTTATTTATTATATATTTCCAAAAAAGCTTTAAATATTCCATATTGATGGCACTGTTATCATACCCGTTAAAATGCTAGGCGATAGTGATAGCCTGGATCCCAGCCCCCCATGGCTAGTATTAGGTAGATGTTTAATAAAAAGACTTGCCATTTAGGGCTACTATTTTTATGCACTGTAAATGAATAACATTCACAGATTATAAATCATTTTGTGAAGTAGATAGAACAGTAATATATTCATATTTTATTTAGTTATTCACCTGCCCACAGAATTGCTCAATAATTCAATTTCTGCTTGCCCAAGGATTTGTAGAAATCAATTTTAGCTTAATATTAGCATGAACTAATCGGGAGAATATAAAATAGATTTAAATGTATATTAAATGAGTAAGGTATTTTTAATGCAAATATGTCAATAATACTTTTAGAAAATGTTTACTATAGAACATCTTTGCTTTAAAATGAAGTCTTTCCTAGACATGAACCTCTTAAGTTTGCTGCAAAAGTTCGGTTCCCGGAACCCTATTGAACGCAATGTACCCCCGAACTTGGGGCACAAAAATGGCTGTAAAATGGTGGTAGCCATTTTTTATTAGTCTCAGAGGGCAAATCAGAGTCAGAGGGGTAACACCAAGGAGATTTCAACAAATCTGGTAGGAACAGTACCCAGAATAGTCCCAGAAAACAAACAAATTAATTAAATACATAAATAAATAAAAATGATGAGGGGTTATTTAAGAAGGGATAGTGCCAGGTAGTGGCAGGCAGCATGTGGTGAACGCCGGGCGCTGTACGCAAAACCACATTTCAGAAAGCGAATCTGGTGAGCGCCTCTAACAGCGCCATGTAGCGTCACATGTATTAATACAGGCAGCTCAGCGTATAGCGTTGGCGATTTAGGCTCTGTAGCGCTCCCCCATACATTTCAATAGGGGCTTCATTAGTTATGTGTATAAATAGCATGTTTGGCAATTACATTTTTTTTTTTTTTGCTCAAATCATTGCTCAAATCCTCTCCTGGCTGCAACAAACAAATATTTTTATAAACTTTTTTATATTTTTATGCAGAATTGTCATTACAGGTCTGGCATTAATGTGTTTTTGTCCCAGTGTTAAAACAATGTCATTCCATGTGTTTTCACTTTGTTACAGGTGTATATGTGTTCAAAAACAGACTTTGATCACACAGCGTCTGGCGCTCTGTGCTACAGTGCCCAGCTTTAGAGTGCCGACGCTCTGTGTGTCTACTGTATTGTTAAATATGGTGTGGAGCGCCGAATGCCAGATGCACTGAGCTAGCGCTACCTCTTGCTCGCTTCAGCGCTATACTGTTGTTACAGCGCCCAACACATATCACATCCATCAATGCCGGCCAGGTAACTAGAGCAACCAAGGCGCTCTGTTACAGCGCCCGATACCCGCTTACAGCGTCTACTAGTGGCCGCTCTAAGCACCGCTATACAGACGCTCATCTGGCAATACGTGGCGCTAGTAGTAAATCAGCCTCTACATGTTTTTCCCACTTTTAATTTGTTCCTGCTGCAGGTAACTGTTTGCAGGTTTATTTCATTATATTTATTGGCATTTTTGGTTTGATACCATTTTTGTTTTGTATTTTTTCAGTTTTCAAGTTTAACTGCATTCAATGTAAATTTTAAACTGCCTCCAGGTTTACTATTTTATATTTTTGGGTGATTTAGTTGGCACTTTTCATTAGATGCCTTTTTATTTTCTAAAGGTATTTTTGTGTGTTTTAACCCTTTAAATGCCAAGCACGTAGTTTCTACGTGGTTGCCTCTCCTACCGTTAAGTGCCAAGCACGTAGAAACTACGTGCCTGGCATTTCCCACAAACAGTTAAAAAGATAGAAAAAAAAACCACTTACCTCCGGTATCCCCGTGAAGCTTGGGGTCCCCTCTTCCTGGGGGGGGCATCCGATCGCCCCCCCGTCGTCTTCCGTCTTCAGGGGGGGCCCCGAAACCAGCCGCCCCCCCCCCCCCCGTTTCCAGCGCTGACATCGGCGCTGTAAAAAAAAAAAAAAAACAAACTGTCATTTACTCACCTCCGCGCCCGAGCCTTCTGTCCGGGTCTCCTCTTCACCAGGGGGGGGTCCGATCCCCCCCCTGGGCTGCGCAGTCTTCAGGTGAGGACCCTCTTCCGGGTCCTCACCTCTTGTAATGGCGGCGATGGCCGCCGCCGCTTAGCTCCGCCCATTGTGGGAGGAGCGGGATGACGTCATCCCGCTCCTCCTATACCCCCTCCGAGCTCCGGCATCTGTCAGATGCCGGTGGTGATCGGAGCAGGGCGGGTGTCAGGTGAGGAGGCTCCGATCGGAGCCCCCTCGCCTGTCACCCGCCCTGCGCCGATCACCACCGGCATCTGTCAGTGACAGCGGCGCGGGACAGGCAGCGGCGAGGGACGTCGGATCGGAGGTGAGTACAGTGTAAAAAAAAGAAAAATAAAGATTTTTTTTTTCTCTGTGTCTGTGTCATTTTTTACTATTAACCCCTTGTGAACTGGTAAGGGGTCCATGACCCCTATACCAGTTCACAAGGCTGGGGGGATGGGAAGCCACCTGCGCTAGCGGGTGGCTTGCCATTAACCCCTGGCACCCCCATTACCTGCCTCCCCAAAGGCCAGGGGGGGGCAGAAGAGCCCGGGCCCACATGGGCTATGTGGGCTCGTAGGCTGCAGGGTGGGGGGGGGCACATAAGCTGGCCCCCCCACTCTGTGCCTACAAGCCCCCATAGCTGGTCCCGGGCTGGTTACTGTGGGTAAGGGGGACCCCACGTCAATTTTTTTTTTGATTTTTAAGGGTTTTTAACCCTTAAAAATCAAAAAAAAAATGGGGTCCCCCCCCCCTGGGAGGGGGGACCCTATGTCATTTTTTTTTTTTTATTAACCCTTTGTGTTCTGTCATCCAGCAGCTATAAAAGGCTTCTAGCAAGTGAGCAGAAGCCAGTGATCGCCGAGGGACAGAGGGCTCCAGGATGGATGGGAGGTGAGTACAGTGTAAAAAAAAAAAAAAAAAAATTAATAAAATATTTTTTCTCTGCTTGTGTCTGTGTGATTATTTACATTTAACCCCTTGTGAACTGGTAAGGGGTCCATGACCCCTATACCAGTTCACAAGGCTGGGGGGATGGCAAGCCACCTGCGCTAGCGGGTGGCTTGCCATTAACCCCCGGCACCCCCATTACCTGCCTCCCCAAAGGCCAGGGGGGGGCAGAAGAGCCCGGGCCCACATGGGCTATGTGGGCTCGTAGGCTGCAGGGTGGGGGGGCCACAAAAGCTGGCCCCCCCACTCTGTGCCTACAAGCCCCCATAGCTGGTCCCGGGCTGGTTACTTTGGGTAAGGGGGACCCCACGTCAATTTTTTTTTTGATTTTTAAGGGTTTTTAACCCTTTAAAAATCAAAAAAAAAAATGGGGTCTCCCTCCCCTGGGAGGGGGGACCCTATGTCATTTTTTTTCTCGATTTAACCCTTTGTAGTGTGGATGGTAGTTGTATTTTTTTTGTGAATGTTATTAAATACTTGTTTCAGTTAGGGGGGTCTCCTGGGCAGGAACAGGGGGCTACCGATAAATATGTGGTACCGTTCTAATCGGTAGAAATGGGGCTTTCACATGCAATATGATTTTCCTTAATAAAATACATTTTTTATTTAAAATAAAGGAGTCAATTTTTTTAAAACATTTTTTATTTATTTATTTATTATTTTTACTTAATAATATTGTAAAAAAAAAAAAAAAATTTACAAACAAGACATTTCATGTTAAAGCCTAAACTCTGCTGCAAAAAAATATATATATAATTTTCCTGAAAGTTCCAGCAAAAATGGCGCAAAACATGACGCAAAATGGGGAAAAATGGCCTGTCAACAGAGGGTGACAAAATCTCAAGTAGGCTGGCAATTAAAAGGGTTAATAGTACCTATGCATGTTGGGTATTGTTCTGTTCGGGGGACCTTGCGCTTTCAGACTTAGCTTGTTTTTTCTGGTTTGCATATTTATATTTTAGGAAAAGGTGTTTTTTATTCAGCTTTTTTATAAATTTTTTAAGGAAACCCTGCGCAAACAAAGAATTCTTTGAGGGATTACTTCCAGAAAGATGAGCCCACTACAACAAGCTGGGTACCCTTAGAAAGCTTAACGTGTGTACTTTCAGGGAATATATGGTTTATGGGGGATATTCCAAATGTCAAGGGTTGTTTTGGTTGAAAAATCGCAAGGTGCGCACTTTGTCTGCAGAGCTGAAATTTTCAAGTAAAATTACCGTTACGCACATGCTTTACTTTGGGGTGTTTGGCAACTCTTCCCTTGACAGAACCTATGCATGTTGGGTATTGTTCTGTTCGGGGGATGTTGCGTTTCCAGATTAAACTTGTTTTTTCTTGTTTGTATATAGTTTTTTTAGGAAAATGTGGCTTTGATTCTGCTTTTTTATCCTTTTTTTAGGGAAACTCTTTGCAACCAAAGAATCCATTGAGGGATTACTTCCAGAAAACTATGGCCACATCAACAAGCCTGGTACGCCTAGAAAGCCTGAGGTGTGTACTTCCAGAGAATATATAGTTTGTTGGGGGTATTTCAAATGTAAAGGGTTGTTTTTCTGGAAAAACTGCAAGGTGCGCATATTGCGTAGCACAGTTGTATTTTATCTGAAAATCCCCTAAAGCGTTGTTTCAGTTTGGGGGAGTCTCCTGGGCAGGAAAGGGTGTCTACCTATACATATGTGGTACCACTGTAACCGGGAGAAATTGGGATTTCACACGCAATAAGATTTAATTGACAAACTTACATTTTTTATTACAAAAAAAACTACAATATGTAAAAATTTTTTTTTTTTTTTTTTGCACATATTTAACCAAAAATATTGAGAATACACCTAAAAAATGACAGACATTTCATGTTAAAGCCCAGACTCTGCTGAAAAAAACAATATATCATTTTCCTGGGAAATCCCTGGAAATCCCTTCAAAAATCACATTTGAACATGGGGAGCGCAAAATAGTGCAAAATGGTCTGGCAACAGAGTGTGACAAAAACTCCAGGTAGGCTGGCACTTAAAGGGTTAAGGAAATCTGCTTTTACAGGCAAAAATTAAAACTGCCTGCAGGTTTTTTATATTTTTAGTAATTTAATTTGAATTTTTAGTTGGATACAATTTTTAAAATTACCTGAATTTTTCTTTTTTAATTTGTATTTTTTCAGTTTTCGGTGTTGCATTCAATTTTGCATTGAAACTGTATGAAGGGTTTATCTTTTTATATTTTTGCGTAATATTTTGGCATTTTTCATTAATACAATTTTATCTAATGAAGAATAAACTGACTATTTCTTTTAAAGATATTTTTCAGTGTTTTTTTTTAAATTAATGCTGCTTTTACAGGCATGCAATTGAACATTGAAAATGCCTGCATGTTTATTTTTTTAACTTTATGGGTCATTTTTTGGGGTATTTTTCACTGGATACAATTTTTATCTAATGAAAAATAGCCCGCCTTTTTAATTTTTAATGATATTTTTCAATTTTCAGTGTTTTACCGAATGCCGCTTTTAATGACATTTAATTTAACATTAAAACATTTTTGGGCAATTTTTGGCATTTTTCATTAGAAAAACCACCAGGATCAGCACATTTTTCAAGCCTGGGAAGTGGATAGTATGGATCCAAGATATATTCCTAGATACTGGTGCATGCAGACCCCCCTCCTCCATAACAGACTGGCTACAATAGCTGGAAAATATCAAATGAATGGAGGAATTAATAGCCGAAAGTAATGGTGATCCCAAAAATTAGTTCTTGCATGGGCACCTTGGTTGATATGTAAGGAATGGCAAGAATTCAAAGATACTGTTCAGGGCTGGTTAATAACACGGCTTCCTAGGCCGGAGGAGCAACCAGTCTACATGACATGCCTGGTACCTGCCACCACCCCCCCCCCCCATCCTCTTCCATTGGCCCTTAAAATCTCCTCTCTATCATAATCTTAGAACTTAAATTAGTCCTTAGTCCTCAAGTCAGTGGTACTGTCCCTCTGACTTTAATCTGTATACCATTACACTGCATGTAACCGCCAACTTCTTACAATGGTAGGATGATAGGAGAGTTATTAGTGAGGACTAGGGATGAGCGAATCGATCCGGACGAACCCGGATTCGATCCGAATTTCAGGAAAAATTCGATTCGGATCGAATCCGAATTTCCCCGCGATTCGATCACTCGAAGTTTTCCTTTAACATCCATTCATTTACATTTACAGGCATTCTAAGATGGCGGACGGGACATGTCTGGACATGTATCCCGCGCCAGTGCAAGCTGGGGCAGTCACATGCAGCCTATCAGCAGCCAGCAAGCCCGGTGACGTCACACAGCGGTATTTAACGGCGGCCATCTTGCTTTTCCTCATTTCTCTATTGCATTCGTGAGAGACAGAACGCTGTGTAGCTGAGGGACAGACAGTTAGACAGGCAGGGACAGACAGGGACAGGCTGGAGACAGGCAGGAGACAGACAGGAGACAGACAGAAAGCCAGGGAAAGGTAGGAAAAAACGGAGGCTGTGACAGGGAGATTTTTTTTTTTTTTCATCCAGCCTGAGTGTTACTAGCTGGCTGACAGGCTTTGTTAGCGTTTTCAGGCTGCTTATAGTAACTAACTGTGCATATATACTGAACTGATCTTAAGTCTGCTGTGAGGCATCCCATTCTGTGACTACAGCAGCCTCTGTTTAAGACCATATAAGCATTTGCTCTTATCATATTTGAAATTAGGCCCGATAAAGACACCTTTGCTGGGCATAGCACTACTGGACCCTGCCAGGTGCACTCCTATTTGGGGCATCCCATTCTGTGACTACAGCAGCCTCTGTTTAAGACCATATAAGCATTTGCTCTTATCATATTTGAAATTAGGCCTGATAAAGACACTTTTGCTGGGCATAGCACTACTGGACCCTGCCAGGTGCACTCCTATTTGGGGCATCCCATTCTGTGACTACAGCAGCCTCTGTTTAAGACCATATAAGCATTTGCTCTTATCATATTTGAAATTAGGCCTGATAAAGACACTTTTGCTGGGCAAAGCACTACTGGACCCTGCCAGGTGCACTCCTATTTGGGGCATCCCATTCTGTGACTACAGCAGCCTCTGTTTAAGACCATATAAGCATTTGCTCTTATCATATTTGAAATTAGGCCTGATAAAGACACTTTTGCTGGGCAAAGCACTACTGGACCCTGCCAGGTGCACTCCTATTTGGGGCATCCCATTCTGTGACTACAGCAGCCTCTGTTTAAGACCATATAAGCATTTGCTCTTATCATATTTGAAATTAGGCCTGATAAAGACACTTTTGCTGGGCAAAGCACTACTGGACCCTGCCAGGTGCACTCCTATTTGGGGCATCCCATTCTGTGACTACAGCAGCCTCTGTTTAAGACCATATAAGCATTTGCTCTTATCATATTTGAAATTAGGCCTGATAAAGACACTTTTGCTGGGCATAGCACTACTGGACCCTGCCAGGTGCACTCCTATTTGGGGCATCCCATTCTGTGACTACAGCAGCCTCTGTTTAAGACCATATAAGCATTTGCTCTTATCATATTTGAAATTAGGCCTGATAAAGACACTTTTGCTGGGCAAAGCACTACTGGACCCTGCCAGGTGCACTCCTATTTGGGGCATCCCATTCTGTGACTACAGCAGCCTCTGTTTAAGACCATATAAGCATTTGCTCTTATCATATTTGAAATTAGGCCTGATAAAGACACTTTTGCTGGGCAAAGCACTACTGGACCCTGCCAGGTGCACTCCTATTTGGGGCATCCCATTCTGTGACTACAGCAGCCTCTGTTTAAGACCATATAAGCATTTGCTCTTATCATATTTGAAATTAGGCCTGATAAAGACACTTTTGCTGGGCAAAGCACTACTGGACCCTGCCAGGTGCACTCCTATTTGGGGCATCCCATTCTGTGACTACAGCAGCCTCTGTTTAAGACCATATAAGCATTTGCTCTTATCATATTTGAAATTAGGCCTGATAAAGACACTTTTGCTGGGCAAAGTACTACTGGACCCTGCCAGGTGCACTCCTATTTGGGGCATCCCATTCTGTGACTACAGCAGCCTCTGTTTAAGACCATATAAGCATTTGCTCTTATCATATTTGTAATTAGGCCTGATAAAGACACTTTTGCTGGGCAAAGCACTACTGGACCCTGCCAGGTGCACTCCTATTTGGGGCATCCCATTCTGTGACTAAAGCAGCCTCTGTTTAAGACCATATAAGCATTTGCTCTTATCATATTTGAAATTAGGCCTGATAAAG
Organism: Gastrophryne carolinensis; assembly: GCA_027917425.1. Classification (NCBI taxonomy): domain Eukaryota; kingdom Metazoa; phylum Chordata; class Amphibia; order Anura; family Microhylidae; genus Gastrophryne; species Gastrophryne carolinensis. The sequence goes on along the minus strand of CM051239.1, from coordinate 67,819,783 downwards.
ACACTTTTGCTGGGCATAGCACTACTGGACCCTGCCAGGTGCACTCCTATTTGGGGCATCCCATTCTGTGACTACAGCAGCCTCTGTTTAAGACCATATAAGCATTTGCTCTTATCATATTTGAAATTAGGCCTGATAAAGACACTTTTGCTGGGCATAGCACTACTGGACCCTGCCAGGTGCACTCCTATTTGGGGCATCCCATTCTGTGACTACAGCAGCCTCTGTTTAAGACCATATAAGCATTTGCTCTTATCATATTTGAAATTAGGCCTGATAAAGACACTTTTGCTGGGCAAAGCACTACTGGACCCTGCCAGGTGCACTCCTATTTGGGGCATCCCATTCTGTGACTACAGCAGCCTCTGTTTAAGACCATATAAGCATTTGCTCTTATCATATTTGAAATTAGGCCTGATAAAGACACTTTTGCTGGGCAAAGCACTACTGGACCCTGCCAGGTGCACTCCTATTTGGGGCATCCCATTCTGTGACTACAGCAGCCTCTGTTTAAGACCATATAAGCATTTGCTCTTATCATATTTGAAATTAGGCCTGATAAAGACACTTTTGCTGGGCATAGCACTACTGGACCCTGCCAGGTGCACTCCTATTTGGGGCATCCCATTCTGTGACTACAGCAGCCTCTGTTTAAGACCATATAAGCATTTGCTCTTATCATATTTGAAATTAGGCCTGATAAAGACACTTTTGCTGGGCATAGCACTACTGGACCCTGCCAGGTGCACTCCTATTTGGGGCATCCCATTCTGTGACTACAGCAGCCTCTGTTTAAGACCATATAAGCATTTGCTCTTATCATATTTGAAATTAGGCCTGATAAAGACACTTTTGCTGGGCATAGCACTACTGGACCCTGCCAGGTGCACTCCTATTTGGGGCATCCCATTCTGTGACTACAGCAGCCTCTGTTTAAGACCATATAAGCATTTGCTCTTATCATATTTGAAATTAGGCCTGATAAAGACACTTTTGCTGGGCATAGCACTACTGGACCCTGCCAGGTGCACTCCTATTTGGGGCATCCCATTCTGTGACTACAGCAGCCTCTGTTTAAGACCATATAAGCATTTGCTCTTATCATATTTGAAATTAGGCCTGATAAAGACACTTTTGCTGGGCATAGCACTACTGGACCCTGCCAGGTGCACTCCTATTTGGGGCATCCCATTCTGTGACTACAGCAGCCTCTGTTTAAGACCATATAAGCATTTGCTCTTATCATATTTGAAATTAGGCCTGATAAAGACACTTTTGCTGGGCAAAGCACTACTGGACCCTGCCAGGTGCACTCCTATTTGGGGCATCCCATTCTGTGACTACAGCAGCCTCTGTTTAAGACCATATAAGCATTTGCTCTTATCATATTTGAAATTAGGCCTGATAAAGACACTTTTGCTGGGCAAAGCACTACTGGACCCTGCCAGGTGCACTCCTATTTGGGGCATCCCATTCTGTGACTACAGCAGCCTCTGTTTAAGACCATATAAGCATTTGCTCTTATCATATTTGAAATTAGGCCTGATAAAGACACTTTTGCTGGGCAAAGCACTACTGGACCCTGCCAGGTGCACTCCTATTTGGGGCATCCCATTCTGTGACTACAGCAGCCTCTGTTTAAGACCATATAAGCATTTGCTCTTATCATATTTGAAATTAGGCCTGATAAAGACACTTTTGCTGGGCAAAGCACTACTGGACCCTGCCAGGTGCACTCCTATTTGGGGCATCCCATTCTGTGACTAAAGCAGCCTCTGTTTAAGACCATATAAGCATTTGCTCTTATCATATTTGAAATTAGGCCTGATAAAGACACTTTTGCTGGGCATAGCACTACTGGACCCTGCCAGGTGCACTCCTATTTGGGGCATCCCATTCTGTGACTACAGCAGCCTCTGTTTAAGACCATATAAGCATTTGCTCTTATCATATTTGAAATTAGGCCTGATAAAGACACTTTTGCTGGGCAAAGCACTACTGGACCCTGCCAGGTGCACTCCTATTTGGGGCATCCCATTCTGTGACTACAGCAGCCTCTGTTTAAGACCATATAAGCATTTGCTCTTATCATATTTGAAATTAGGCCTGATAAAGACACTTTTGCTGGGCAAAGCACTACTGGACCCTGCCAGGTGCACTCCTATTTGGGGCATCCCATTCTGTGACTAAAGCAGCCTCTGTTTAAGACCATATAAGCATTTGCTCTTATCATATTTGAAATTAGGCCTGATAAAGACACTTTTGCTGGGCATAGCACTACTGGACCCTGCCAGGTGCACTCCTATTTGGGGCATCCCATTCTGTGACTACAGCAGCCTCTGTTTAAGACCATATAAGCATTTGCTCTTATCATATTTGAAATTAGGCCTGATAAAGACACTTTTGCTGGGCAAAGCACTACTGGACCCTGCCAGGTGCACTCCTATTTGGGGCATCCCATTCTGTGACTACAGCAGCCTCTGTTTAAGACCATATAAGCATTTGCTCTTATCATATTTGAAATTAGGCCTGATAAAGACACTTTTGCTGGGCAAAGCACTACTGGACCCTGCCAGGTGCACTCCTATTTGGGGCATCCCATTCTGTGACTACAGCAGCCTCTGTTTAAGACCATATAAGCATTTGCTCTTATCATATTTGAAATTAGGCCTGATAAAGACACTTTTGCTGGGCATAGCACTACTGGACCCTGCCAGGTGCACTCCTATTTGGGGCATCCCATTCTGTGACTACAGCAGCCTCTGTTTAAGACCATATAAGCATTTGCTCTTATCATATTTGAAATTAGGCCTGATAAAGACACTTTTGCTGGGCATAGCACTACTGGACCCTGCCAGGTGCACTCCTATTTGGGGCATCCCATTCTGTGACTACAGCAGCCTCTGTTTAAGACCATATAAGCATTTGCTCTTATCATATTTGAAATTAGGCCTGATAAAGACACTTTTGCTGGGCAAAGCACTACTGGACCCTGCCAGGTGCACTCCTATTTGGGGCATCCCATTCTGTGACTACAGCAGCCTCTGTTTAAGACCATATAAGCATTTGCTCTTATCATATTTGAAATTAGGCCTGATAAAGACACTTTTGCTGGGCAAAGCACTACTGGACCCTGCCAGGTGCACTCCTATTTGGGGCATCCCATTCTGTGACTACAGCAGCCTCTGTTTAAGACCATATAAGCATTTGCTCTTATCATATTTGAAATTAGGCCTGATAAAGACACTTTTGCTGGGCATAGCACTACTGGACCCTGCCAGGTGCACTCCTATTTGGGGCATCCCATTCTGTGACTACAGCAGCCTCTGTTTAAGACCATATAAGCATTTGCTCTTATCATATTTGAAATTAGGCCTGATAAAGACACTTTTGCTGGGCAAAGCACTACTGGACCCTGCCAGGTGCACTCCTATTTGGGGCATCCCATTCTGTGACTACAGCAGCCTCTGTTTAAGACCATATAAGCATTTGCTCTTATCATATTTGAAATTAGGCCTGATAAAGACACTTTTGCTGGGCAAAGCACTACTGGACCCTGCCAGGTGCACTCCTATTTGGGGCATCCCATTCTGTGACTACAGCAGCCTCTGTTTAAGACCATATAAGCATTTGCTCTTATCATATTTGAAATTAGGCCTGATAAAGACACTTTTGCTGGACAAAGCACTACTGGACCCTGCCAGGTGCACTCCTATTTGGGGCATCCCATTCTGTGACTAAAGCAGCCTCTGTTTAAGACCATATAAGCATTTGCTCTTATCATATTTGAAATTAGGCCTGATAAAGACACTTTTGCTGGGCATAGCACTACTGGACCCTGCCAGGTGCACTCCTATTTGGGGCATCCCATTCTGTGACTACAGCAGCCTCTGTTTAAGACCATATAAGCATTTGCTCTTATCATATTTGAAATTAGGCCTGATAAAGACACTTTTGCTGGGCAAAGCACTACTGGACCCTGCCAGGTGCACTCCAATTTGGGGCATCCCATTCTGTGACTACAGCAGCCTCTGTTTAAGACCATATAAGCATTTGCTCTTATCATATTTGAAATTAGGCCTGATAAAGACACTTTTGCTGGGCAAAGCACTACTGGACCCTGCCAGGTGCACTCCTATTTGGGGCATCCCATTCTGTGACTACAGCAGCCTCTGTTTAAGACCATATAAGCATTTGCTCTTATCATATTTGAAATTAGGCCTGATAAAGACACTTTTGCTGGGCATAGCACTACTGGACCCTGCCAGGTGCACTCCTATTTGGGGCATCCCATTCTGTGACTACAGCAGCCTCTGTTTAAGACCATATAAGCATTTGCTCTTATCATATTTGAAATTAGGCCTGATAAAGACACTTTTGCTGGGCATAGCACTACTGGACCCTGCCAGGTGCACTCCTATTTGGGGCATCCCATTCTGTGACTACAGCAGCCTCTGTTTAAGACCATATAAGCATTTGCTCTTATCATATTTGAAATTAGGCCTGATAAAGACACTTTTGCTGGGCAAAGCACTACTGGACCCTGCCAGGTGCACTCCTATTTGGGGCAACCCATTCTGTGACTACAGCAGCCTCTGTTTAAGACCATATAAGCATTTGCTCTTATCATATTTGAAATTAGGCCTGATAAAGACACTTTTGCTGGGCAAAGCACTACTGGACCCTGCCAGGTGCACTCCTATTTGGGGCATCCCATTCTGTGACTAAAGCAGCCTCTGTTTAAGACCATATAAGCATTTGCTCTTATCATATTTGAAATTAGGCCTGATAAAGACACTTTTGCTGGGCATAGCACTACTGGACCCTGCCAGGTGCACTCCTATTTGGGGCATCCCATTCTGTGACTACAGCAGCCTCTGTTTAAGACCATATAAGCATTTGCTCTTATCATATTTGAAATTAGGCCTGATAAAGACACTTTTGCTGGGCAAAGCACTACTGGACCCTGCCAGGTGCACTCCTATTTGGGGCATCCCATTCTGTGACTACAGCAGCCTCTGTTTAAGACCATATAAGCATTTGCTCTTATCATATTTGAAATTAGGCCTGATAAAGACACTTTTGCTGGGCAAAGCACTACTGGACCCTGCCAGGTGCACTCCTATTTGGGGCATCCCATTCTGTGACTAAAGCAGCCTCTGTTTAAGACCATATAAGCATTTGCTCTTATCATATTTGAAATTAGGCCTGATAAAGACACTTTTGCTGGGCATAGCACTACTGGACCCTGCCAGGTGCACTCCTATTTGGGGCATCCCATTCTGTGACTACAGCAGCCTCTGTTTAAGACCATATAAGCATTTGCTCTTATCATATTTGAAATTAGGCCTGATAAAGACACTTTTGCTGGGCATAGCACTACTGGACCCTGCCAGGTGCACTCCTATTTGGGGCATCCCATTCTGTGACTACAGCAGCCTCTGTTTAAGACCATATAAGCATTTGCTCTTATCATATTTGAAATTAGGCCTGATAAAGACACTTTTGCTGGGCATAGCACTACTGGACCCTGCCAGGTGCACTTCTGTTGGGGCATCCCATTCTGTGACTAAAGCAGCCTCTGTTTAAGACCTTATAAGCATTTTCACTTATCATATTTGAAATTAGGCCTGATAAAGACACTTTTGCTGGGCAAAGCACTACTGGACCCTGCCAGGTCCATTCCTGTTGGGGCATCCCATTCTGTGACTAAAGCAGCCTCTGTTTAAGATCTTATAAGCATTTGCTCTTATCATATTTGAAATTAGGCCTGATAAAGACACTTTTGCTGGGCATAGTACTACTGGATCTTTTTTGGGGGCATCCCATTCTGTGACTAAAGCAGCCTCTGTTTAAGACCATATAAGCATTTGCTCTTATTATATTTATATTATAAGACACTTTTGCTGGGCATAGGCTTACTGCTGCCTGCCAGGTGCACTTCTGTTGAGGCATCCCATTCTGTAACATAGCATACCCCTCTTTATTTACACTAAGCAGCTCTCTTATTTACACTAAGCAGGCCTGTTGGAGGCTGAGTGTTACTGCTCACTTTTGGTGTGCATTATATTCTGTTTCATATAGACCCACCGCTGCCCGGGGTTTTTTTAAATATCACCTACTACCACGCCAGTTAGACTATGTCGGGCAGACAAGTGCCTGGAAGTGAAAAGAGGAGTGGCAGAGGCCAAGATTCCGCAGGCAGAGCTCGCATCAGACTGGGGGCCAGTAGCAGCAGGAGTCACGCTGAGAGACCTAATCTGCCAGTATCTGCTAGCGGTCGGGTCTCCACCAGTAACGCATCTGCCGTGGTAGATTGGCTGACGCGCTCATCAACAACATCATCACAACTTACATCTGAGACCCCCAGTCTAGGGTCGGTAGGTTCCTCTGACACAACCCTGAGTTGGCATGCCCCGAGAGCAGTCCCTGTCCTCCCATTGCCTCTGTCCTACGCCGTTCCCTCCCCCAGCGACGTATCCTATGCTTTGGGTTCAGCTCCACTCTTTAGTGAGGAGGACGATCAGATACAGGAGGACAGTCAGCAGCTACTGCCCAGCCAAGAAATGGAGGTGGCTTCTTTAGCTAGGCAGACAAATAGTGATGTGGACAGTGTCGTGGGTGCTGCGAGCGTTCCAGCTCCTGCGCCAGACACTGTTGACGAATCCACGAACATCAGTGACGTACAGCCACAACTCGGTGATGATGATGATGATGACGATGAAGCCGATCGCACTTGGGAGCCGGGTGATGAAGGGGCTTCATCGTCATCATCAGGAGAAGAGGGGCGCAGGTTGCCCCGGAGTCAGCAGCTGAGGCAGCAAGGTGGTAGCAGTCAGCATGGGGGCACAATTCCAAAGGCTGGAGCCGGCCGGGGTAGAGCACCTGCTGTGCGGCAGTCTACCTTATCGGGAGGTAGTGGAGCAGGGGTTCCTGGAGTTGGCAACAGCAGCAGTGAATCAGTGAGGCCAGGGGGTGGGAAAAGTAGCTACTCGGCAGTGTGGCAGTTTTTCCTGAGGCATCCGCAGGAGGGTAACATGGCCACATGCAAGATATGTAGGCAAAAGGTGAAGCGTGGCCAGGGTCCAAATGTTGGCACCACGGCCCTGCGTCAACATATGATGCGTCACCATAAAACGACCTGGGAGAACCGAGGCTCCCAAGGGGTGGTCCAGTCTGCTTCCTCACCAAGTGAGCTCCCAATTTCTGCCAGCCAAGGCTCCAGCACCTCAGCCGAAGGCAGCTGTGCGTCATACCCATCCTCTGTCGCTCCTGCTCCTCCTCCTCCAAGTCATGCATCCCGCCAGCAATCCATCAGCGAAGCCATGTCCAAGAGACAGCAGTATGCGCCCACTCATCCTACGGCGCAGAAGCTGAATGTGCTCCTGTCCAAGTTGCTGGTGCTGCAGTCGCTCCCTTTTCAGGTGGTGGAATCTGCACCTTTCAGAGAACTGATGGCTTGTGCCGAGCCGAGGTGGAGAGTCCCAAGCCGTCATTTCTTTGCCAAGAAGGCAGTACCAGCGCTGCACACTTTTGTTGAACAGAAGGTGGGCCAGTCCTTGAGCCTGTCGGTGTGTAGCAAAATACATGGCAGCGCCGACATCTGGAGCTGTAACTACGGTCAGGGGCAGTACATGTCGTTTACGGCCCACTGGGTGAATGTGGTCCCTTTGCAGCAGCAACTTGGACAGGTCACGCCGCTTCGGCCTCCACGCTCTCTGCCCATTGGGCCTGTGACACCGTGCGACTCGGCCTCCTCATCCTCCGCCATCTCCTCACCCTCCACTGTAGGCTCAAGTCTCAGTGCCCCTCCAGTCTACCATGTGTGCAGGGCACGGAGGTGTCACGCAGTGCTTCACATGGTTTGTCTTGGCGAACGGAGTCACACAGGGGAGGAACTGCTTAAATGTATTCATCAGGAAATCCAAACATGGCTTACTCCGAGAAAACTTAAAATGGGAATCATGGTTACCGACAATGGGAAGAACATTTTGTCTGCGCTGCGCCAAGGAAGCCTGACCCATGCCCCCTGCATGGCTCACGTCTTCAATCTGGTTGTCAAGCGGTTTCTGAAGTGTTCCCCCCATCTGCAAGACATCCTAACAACTTCAAGGAAACTTTGCATGCACTTCAGCCACTCCTACACCGCCAAACACACCCTTCTTGAGCTACAGCGTCAGAATGGTATCCCCCAACATAGTCTGATTTGCGATGTTTCCACCCGTTGGAATTCCACCCTTCACATGTTGGACCGATTATATGAACAGAGAAAAGCCATCACGGATTTCCTGATGATCCAAGCAGATAGGGGGACTCCCCTGTGTAACTTCAATGTCAACCAGTGGCAGCTCATACGTGACACCTGCCGTTTGCTCAGGCCCTTTGAGGATGCCACTTTATTTGTCAGTCGGCAGGATTACGGGATGAACGACGTGATTCCACTGCTTCATGTACTACAGCACATGTTGGAAACCATGGCTGGTCAGGGCACTGGAGACATGGCGTTTACATCTTACGGCCACATGAACCCCGCTGGAGCTGAACTGGAGGAGGAGGAAGAGGAGGAGGAGGAGTTGCCCAGCGAAACACAGTTTAGGCTTGGCGAAATGGCTGGTTTATCTAGTCAGCGGACAGGAGAGGAGGAGCAGGAGCAGCCAGAGGAGCTAGAGGTTTTTGAGGAAGGCGAGACAGAGGACCCGGGCACACCGTGGCAGTATGCAGTGGAGATGGAGACAGGTAGTCCATCCGAGTCACTTGCGCAAATGGCACGAAGCATGCTCACGTGCTTGCGTAGTGACCCCAGAATTGTTTCCATCTGTCGGCGGGATGACTTCTGGCTGTCCACCTTATTGGACCCTCGCTTCCGGCACAAAATGGGGGCATTTTTTAAACCCACCGAGAGGGAGGACAAACTCAACTACTACAAAGACATTCTACGTAGGCAGTTGGCCGATGCCTATCTGCGCCATGGTCCATACTCTCGCAGGTCTGACTCGAGGGGACCTCTGCGCTCACCTTCCACTGCCATGGCCGCTGGGGGGGTTGGCAGCAGCAGCAGCAGAAGCTCCATCAGCAGCAGCAGCCTCAGTCTTCAGTCGCTAATGAGTAGCTTTCTACACCCGCATAGTGAGGCTACTCATGAGCAGCAGGAAGACCTGGAGCAGGACCTGAACCAGCAGGTCATGTCATACTTTGACATGACCATGCCAACACACCTTGAGGATCCGCTGGACTTCTGGGCAGCCAAACTTGATTTGTGGCCGCAACTAGCAGAGTTTGCCCTGGAAAAGCTGTCCTGCCCGGCAAGTAGCGTGCCATCTGAGCGGGTGTTTAGTGCGGCGGGGGCCATAGTTACGGCGAGGAGAACTCGTCTGTCAACTAAAAATGTGGAGAGACTCACCTTTGTCAAAATGAATCAGGGATGGATCAGCCAGGATTTCCACCCACCAATGCCTGATGCATGCGACTAGATTCAGCATGGTGCCACGTTTTACACTTTCCAAATGGTGCAAAACATATTTATGTCTTTAGGCCATTTTTTGGGCTCCTGCTGCTGCTACTGTCAACTCCTGCCAACTCCAGGGTGTGATTCATCCAATTTTTGGGCTCCTGAGGCCAACTCCAGTGTATATTTGGGCTCCTGCTGCTGCTGCTGCCAACTTCTGCCAACTCCAGGGTGTGATTCATCCAATTTTTGGGCTCTTGAAGCCAACTCCAGTGTATATTTGGGCTCCTGCTGCTGCTGCTGCCAACTTCTGCCAACTCCAGGGTGTGATTCATCCAATTTTTGGGCTCCTGAGGCCAACTCCAGTGTATATTTGGGCTCCTGCTGCTGCTGCTGCCAACTTCTGCCAACTCCAGGGTGTGATTCATCCAATTTTTGGGCTCCTGCTGCTGCCAACTTCTGCCAACTCCAGGGTGTGATTCATCCAATTTTTGGGCTCCTGAAGCCAACTCCAGTGTATATTTGGGCTCCTGCTGCTGCTACTGTCAACTCCTGCCAACTCCAGGGTGTGATTCATCCAATTTTTGGGCTCCTGAGGCCAACTCCAGTGTATATTTGGGCTCCTGCTGCTGCCAACTTCTGCCAACTCCAGGGTGTGATTCATCCAATTTTTGGGCTCCTGAAGCCAACTCCAGTGTATATTTGGGCTCCTGCTGCTGCTACTGTCAACTCCTGCCAACTCCAGGGTGTGATTCATCCAATTTTTGGGCTCCTGAGGCCAACTCCAGTGTATATTTGGGCTCCTGCTGCTGCTGCTGCCAACTTCTGCCAACTCCAGGGTGTGATTCATCCAATTTTTGGGCTCCTGAAGCCAACTCCAGTGTATATTTGGGCTCCTGCTGCTGCTACTGTCAACTCCTGCCAACTCCAGGGTGTGATTCATCCAATTTTTGGGCTCCTGAAGCCAACTCCAGTATATATTTGGGCTCCTGCTGCTGCTGCTGCCAACTTCTGCCAACTCCAGGGTGTGATTCATCCAATTTTTGGGCTCCTGCTGCTGCTGCTGCCAACTTCTGCCAACTCCAGGGTGTGATTCATCCAATTTTTGGGCTCCTGAAGCCAACTCCAGTGTATATTTGGGCTCCTGCTGCTGCTGCTGCCAACTTCTGCCAACTCCAGGGTGTGATTCATCCAATTTTTGGGCTCCTGCTGCTGCTGCTGCCAACTTCTGCCAACTCCAGGGTGTGATTCATCCAATTTTTGGGCTCCTGAGGCCAACTCCAGTGTATATTTGGGCTCCTGCTGCTGCTGCTGCCAACTTCTGCCAACTCCAGGGTGTGATTCATCCAATTTTTGGGCTCCTGCTGCTGCTGCTGCCAACTTCTGCCAACTCCAGGGTGTGATTCATCCAATTTTTGGGCTCCTGAAGCCAACTTCAGTGTATATTTGGGCTCCTGCTGCTGCTACTGTCAACTCCTGCCAACTCCAGGGTGTGATTCATCCAATTTTTGGGCTCCTGAGGCCAACTCCAGTGTATATTTGGGCTCCTGCTGCTGCTGCCAACTTCTGCCAACTCCAGGGTGTGATTCATCCAATTTTTGGGCTCCTGAAGCCAACTCCAGTGTATATTTGGGCTCCTGCTGCTGCTACTGTCAACTCCTGCCAACTCCAGGGTGTGATTCATCCAATTTTTGGGCTCCTGAAGCCAACTCCAGTGTATATTTGGGCTCCTGCTGCTGCTGCTGCTGCCAACTTCTGCCAACTCCAGGGTGTGATTCATCCAATTTTTGGGCTCCTGCTGCTGCTGCTGCCAACTTCTGCCAACTCCAGGGTGTGATTCATCCAATTTTTGGGCTCCTGAGGCCAACTCCAGTGTATATTTGGGCTCCTGCTGCTGCTGCTGCCAACTTCTGCCAACTCCAGGGTGTGATTCATCCAATTTTTGGGCTCCTGCTGCTGCTGCTGCCAACTTCTGCCAACTCCAGGGTGTGATTCATCCAATTTTTGGGCTCCTGAAGCCAACTCCAGTGTATATTTGGGCTCCTGCTGCTGCTACTGTCAACTCCTGCCAACTCCAGGGTGTGATTCATCCAATTTTTGGGCTCCTGAGGCCAACTCCAGTGTATATTTGGGCTCCTGCTGCTGCTGCTGCCAACTTCTGCCAACTCCAGGGTGTGATTCATCCAATTTTTGGGCTCCTGAAGCCAACTCCAGTGTATATTTGGGCTCCTGCTGCTGCTACTGTCAACTCCTGCCAACTCCAGGGTGTGATTCATCCAATTTTTGGGCTCCTGAAGCCAACTCCAGTGTATATTTGGGCTCCTGCTGCTGCTGCTGCCAACTTCTGCCAACTCCAGGGTGTGATTCATCCAATTTTTGGGCTCCTGAAGCCAACTCCAGTGTATATTTGGGCTCCTGCTGCTGCTACTGTCAACTCCTGCCAACTCCAGGGTGTGATTCATCCAATTTTTGGGCTCCTGAGGCCAACTCCAGTGTATATTTGGGCTCCTGCTGCTGCTGCTGCCAACTTCTGCCAACTCCAGGGTGTGATTCATCCAATTTTTGGGCTCCTGAAGCCAACTCCAGTGTATATTTGGGCTCCTGCTGCTGCTACTGTCAACTCCTGCCAACTCCAGGGTGTGATTCATCCAATTTTTGGGCTCCTGAAGCCAACTCCAGTATATATTTGGGCTCCTGCTGCTGCTGCTGCCAACTTCTGCCAACTCCAGGGTGTGATTCATCCAATTTTTGGGCTCCTGCTGCTGCTGCTGCCAACTTCTGCCAACTCCAGGGTGTGATTCATCCAATTTTTGGGCTCCTGAAGCCAACTCCAGTGTATATTTGGGCTCCTGCTGCTGCTACTGTCAACTCCTGCCAACTCCAGGGTGTGATTCATCCAATTTTTGGGCTCCTGAAGCCAACTCCAGTATATATTTGGGCTCCTGCTGCTGCTGCCAACTTCTGCCAACTCCAGGGTGTGATTCATCCAATTTTTGGGCTCCTGCTGCTGCTGCTGCCAACTTCTGCCAACTCCAGGGTGTGATTCATCCAATTTTTGGGCTCCTGAGGCCAACTCCAGTGTATATTTGGGCTCCTGCTGCTGCTGCTGCCAACTTCTGCCAACTCCAGGGTGTGATTCATCCAATTTTTGGGCTCCTGAAGCCAACTCCAGTGTATATTTGGGCTCCTGCTGCTGCTGCTGCCAACTTCTGCCAACTCCAGGGTGTGATTCATCCAATTTTTGGGCTCCTGCTGCTGCTGCTGCCAACTTCTGCCAACTCCAGGGTGTGATTCATCCAATTTTTGGGCTCCTGAGGCCAACTCCAGTGTATATTTGGGCTCCTGCTGCTGCTGCTGCCAACTTCTGCCAACTCCAGGGTGTGATTCATCCAATTTTTGGGCTCCTGCTGCTGCTGCTGCCAACTTCTGCCAACTCCAGGGTGTGATTCATCCAATTTTTGGGCTCCTGCTGCTGCTGCTGCCAACTTCTGCCAACTCCAGGGTGTGATTCATCCAATTTTTGGGCTCCTGAGGCCAACTCCAGTGTATATTTGGGCTCCTTCTGCCCCTCATAGTGATGCCACTTCAACTCTCTGCAATTGTGCCGCTCTGCGATTCTATTAGCGATGCCTCTGATCTGCATGTGATATTTCTTCAAAGTATTATTTAACTAACCCAGCACGCATCCTGTGCGTGTTACAGCAAGGCTGAATGGTTTACAACCCTATTGAGGCTCTAGGAGGCTCAGAAATAGCCGTTTTTAATAGCGATTCGTCGCGAATTTATTCGGGTCGAAACGATTTTTGTCGGAAAATTCGGCGAATCAGTCGAATCGAATTTTTCAAAAGTTCGCTCATCTCTAGTGAGGACTATAGATAATTTGGCTTGAATAGAAAACTCAAACAAATATGACCCCTCATCACAGTGATATAACCGGTACAGAGGTTTAAAGGTTGATGCTCTCAATGACTTCTCAAGTGATTAATTACTTGCAATATGACATGTCGTGATTCTCTATATGGGCTTTAAATTGATCGATCAAACCTTTGTCTTTTGCTTCCCTTCTTTTTCTGTATTGCAAAACCTCATTAAAATTGGATTGTAAAAAATAAAGGCTATTTTTTGTTAGTTAATTGTATCTAAGTAAATAAAAGTAAATTAAAATGCATGGCTGTAAAACACTGAAAAACTGAAAAAATGAAATTAAGGAATACAAATTCAGGCTATTTTTTGTTGTATTCAACAAAAAATGCCAGAAAAATTACCAAAAAATATTTAAAAAAACCTGCAGGCAGTTTCACTGTTAAATTGCATTCCTGTAATAATTCAGTAAAACACTGAAAACTGAAAAGTACAGTTAAAAAATAAAAAGTCATGTTTTTAGATAAAAGTTGTTTTTAAAGTTGACCAAAACCCAGGATTTTTGACTATCCTCGGTTTTGTCCTTGATTAGGGGTGGCCCGTTGTGTGAAACCCCCCAGATCGCCCGAAGAAACTCACCTCTTCCCGGTTCCACTGCCTATACATGGCCACTCGTCCAATCAGTGCCTCAGAGCGGCGTTGACAGCCGCATCCCCTGCCTTCCTCTAACAGGGAGCATGCACACGCCGGCCATTCACAATTGCCTGGTGTGGGCATGCGCCCTGCTAGAGGGATAGTGGGGATGCGGCCGTGGTCTGCGCATGCGCCGTTGGACCGGGAAGCAAGGTAAGTGACCTGGGGGTTTTACACAGTAGATCATCCCGATTTTGGATCCCCCGGGGGGGAGAGACTGGCCCAGGTTTTGGTCTACTTTAACAAAAATGTTCAAAAAATACCAAAAAATATTAAAAAATCCCCCACATGTAGTTTCAATGTTAAATGTAAAAGCGTTATTCAGTAAAACACTGTTAAAATACACTTAAAAAAACAAGGGTTTTTTTCATTGGATAAAAATTGTACTTAATGAAGAATGCCAAAACGAAAATACAAAAAATATACAAAAATAATAAAGGCCCTGGCTCTGAAACCACCTTCATAGCAGACTTTGTGACAGAGCCCCACATCTTCCCTATAGGAAAGTGTGTGGCAGAACCAACCCCCAAAATCCCTATAGCAGACTGTGTGGCAGAACAACCCCCCAAAATCCCTATAGCAGACTATGTGACAGAACAACCCCCCAAAATCCCTATAGCAGACTATGTGACAGAACAACCCCCCAAAATCCCTATAGCAGACTGTGTGGCAGAACAACCCCCATCATCCCTATAGCAGACTGTGTGGCAGAACAACCCCCATCATCCCTATAGCAGACTGTGTGACAAAGCCCCCATCTTCCATAGCGGATTGTGACAGAGTCCCTATTATCTTCCATAGTAGGCTGTGACAAAGCCCCCCATCTTCCATAGCAGATTGTGACAGAGCCCCCCATCTTTCATAGCAGATTGTCACAAAGCCCCCATCATCACTCATAGCAGACAGTGACAGAGCCCCCTATCATCTTCCATAGTAGACTATGACAAAGCCCCCCATTTACTTCCATAGCAGACTGTGACAAAGTCCCCCATCTTTCATAGCAGACTGTGACAAAGTCCCCCATCTTCCATAGCAACCTGTGGCAAAGCCCCCCATCTTTCATGGCAGACCCGGACACATTTCCCCATCTTCCAGAGCAGGCAGCGCTGTGTGTGCCTGCCTGCTTGCTGACCGGGCTGGGAGCTGACATCCCAGATTGTGGCCATCCCCTTTTGTGGCCTTGCCCCACCTACTCCCCTTCCTAATTGGTTGGGGGTGGGGGCGCAGGGAGATAGTCGGCCTACTGGCTAACCCATTTGGCTGCAGGGAGAGTAGAAGTCAGTCAGCAGCCCATCAACCAGCTTTTCTGGGTTCAAATCAAATGTTGAACCCCTGACACAGACTTCTGGCTGAAGTTTGTCACGAACAACTCACCTTCACACCGGTCCCGCGGCGTCTGTAGGCGGCACGGGCTCCGGCGCCTGTCTGCCTCTGTCCCCGATGGGCGGGCACGTCTCCGGCAGGCGGCGTCGGAGCAAGCGGGGACGAGCAGACACGCCCCCCTCTCCTCCCTGCCTCTCTCTGACAGCTCGTGCTCCCGCACGCGTGCAAGCACGGCTGTCTTATAACCTCTGGCGGCGCTGCTGTCAGCGCGCCCGCCGGAGGTTGATTTAAGGTGGGCCAATGAGCCCTAGTCTTAAGGTTGACCAATGAGTCCTATCTTCTGGGCGGAACGCCCTATAGTGTGAATTGGGCAATCAGCCCAGGGATCATAGTTGCACCAATCATGTCCCTCTCTCCCACCAATCATGTCAGCCCCCATCAAATAAAGGTGTTTCCCTCACATTTGTTCCTTGCCCGTGATAGCGTGCTGCTGGGTGTGATTATCCGTATCTGTATTTCCCGTTTGATCTTGCTGTGTATTGACCATCCCGTGATTGTCGCCTGGACCGACCATTGCCTGTTTCTGACTCCGATTTTGCCTGCTCCCGTGACCTCTCGGCTTGAACCTTGGCTCGACTTCCGTCTCATCCTTTTGTGCCACGCTTGTCTGGACTGATCTCCGTGTATGACCCCTGCTTGCCCGACCTCGCCCAGTCTCGTTCCTGGTTCATCCGCCTTCCTCCCCGTAAGTCCGCATCCTTTGTGCTACCAAGTCCTGGGGGCAACCATGCCCGATGAGGTGTCCCGGCAGACGGGGGCTTGACTATAGGTGAAGCTAGCAGCGGAGATTGGGGGTTGCGGACTGACTCAGAAGGCGGGTGTCCCACGGGACCTGACAAAGTTCTGGTTCAGGGGCCTGAGCTAGCAAAGCACAGTATGAACCCAAACTTTGCAGCTCGGGCTTGCTCAACCCTAGTCACTGGCCATTTAAAAGGCTGCTGGTAAGGTACTCCATGGCGTCCTAAAATGGAACTAAGTGAATGAAACGGTTATCAAAAAGTGGATAAAATTGAAAAACATCTAAGCATGGCTATATTTTGCCAAAACTTATTGCACATGCACAGAAATTTGCACAAAGACACATGCGCAGAAGCGCAAATCTACAGGCACAAATATATGCAAATACTTGCTCTCCCATTGTGACCTCGGCTCAATCTGACTATACTTCTGCGGATTCCTCGTTGTTACTTTGGCCTGCTCACCGACTACTCTTGGACTGATTTGATCCCTGACTTGTACTTTTTACTTTGCACCTCAGCTATCTACCCCAACCTTGGCTTGTGTTTATGGGCTGGAATTGTCTGCTCCTTGTGTGTACCCTCTCCCTAGTTCGTACATCTCCTTGCTACTGCCCGCAGTAACCTACACCAGGAGCTCCACCAAGCTTCCTGGTCGCAGGCTGCAGAAGTGATATTCCAGTGGCGTCACTGGGAACCATGAGTTTCGTGTATCAGCTGCAGTTTTGGCTCTCCCTGTGTAAGTCCTGGATCCTATCCTGATGCCTACATCAAGTCTGCCAAAAGCATGTGAGATAATGTATTAAGGTCTAACTAGACCAAGGTTCAAGTGAGGCAGGATGGAGGTAGACTTATGCTTGGGGTTGTTTTTCTGCAGCTGGGATTAAAGTTTAAGTGAGTCTTTGTGTGGGAGTTTAGCCTCATGGTACAGAAGGGATGAATACATGTTGTAAAAAATTGAAAGGGTAATTCAACAAAGCTGTACCATATTTTTTTGCCCCACAAGTGGGGGGAAAATGTGTGTGCATCTAATGGGGTGAATGTAAAAGAAATAACCAAAAAAAAAAAAAAAAGAAAACTCACATAACCAGCACTCCCACACTGCTGGCCAGGCTGCCAGGAGATTGAGCAGCAGCAACTGATCTTTGCTCGCTGTCCCACCACTGCCACTTCTCGGCGGGGGGGGGGGGGGTCATGCATGCAAACATGCCAGAAC
Organism: Gastrophryne carolinensis; assembly: GCA_027917425.1. Classification (NCBI taxonomy): domain Eukaryota; kingdom Metazoa; phylum Chordata; class Amphibia; order Anura; family Microhylidae; genus Gastrophryne; species Gastrophryne carolinensis. The sequence continues at coordinate 67,802,448 of CM051239.1, read as the reverse complement.
TTGGCTCCGTGCAGTGGGTGGGCATGGCGGCGCCTCAATGGAGGTTTGGCGCAGGCCATGCCCACACACTGCATGGAGCCAGATGTCAGCGTGTGGCATTCGGGACAACAGGCAGGGATCAGTCACCCTGCCTGCTCGCCATCCTTCTAACCTCCGGCAGCTCAGCCAGCAGCATGCGAGCACTGGTTATGTAGGTGTTTTTAAGTTTGTTACATTTTTTTCTGCCTATGGGGAATGGGAGGAGGGGGGAATGCCACGATAACCTATAGGGAATGGTAGGAGGAAATGCCACACTGCCTAAAGGGAATGGGAGGGGGGAATGCCAGATTGCCTATAGGGAAGGAGAGGGGGAACGCCACACTACATATATGGAATGGGAGGGGGAATGTCACACTACCTTTGGGAAATGGGATAGGGGAATGCCACACTGCCTATAGGGAATGAGATTGGTTAAATGCCACACTGCCTATAGGGAATGGGATGGGGGAAATGCCACACTGCCTATAGGGAATAGGATAGGTAGAATGCCACACTGTCTATAAAGGGGAATGGGTGGGGAAATGCCACACTGCCTTTTTGGGGGGACAGTGCTTTAGCACATTTGGTTCAGAATATTTTTCCTCCACCAAATCCTAGGTGCATCTTATATGGCGAAAACTATAGTAGTTTTAGTCTATGCATATTTATGCAAGTGCATCACTTTAGTTCTTTCATTTTATTATTGTACCCCAAGACTGGTTTCACACCAACGTGATCGTAAATCACCATTTTATACAGTGTACTATGTAAAATGAACCATTTCAAAGATTCTTTTCTGAGCATGGCTGGGCAGAGCAGATCTATGAGTGTTGAGCATGCACTGTGGCATGCCATACTCACTTGCACTGAGCGCTACAAGGGACAGAAAAAATGATAGACCATTTTTTTGCATGGGCCTGGGGGAAAGGGATTGAATGGAGGGCAAACTGGTGCTGCTGGAATGGAGGAGAGGCACATAGGTCAGACAACAGGTGAGCTGATTGCTGGCTAATTATTGCCGTTGCCTCATCCCCTTAATTGGCAGGCTGATTCATTACTAGCGCTAGGTATCGGCAGATAAGCATGTACAGAATCCCTAAGAGCGACCGCTAGTATACGCTATGACCGGCTATCGGGCGCTGTAACAGAGTGCCTCAGTCGCTGTAGTAACCTTGCCCACATTGATGAATGAGATGTATGTTGGGTGTTTTAACACCAGTACAGCGCTGCAGGGAGCTAAAGGTATCGCCAGCTCATTGCGACCGACTCTCAGCAACTCACACCATATTCAATAACAAAACAGACTCACACAGCGTAGGCGCTCTGGATCTGGTCGCTATAGCATAGAGCGCTGGACGCTGTGTGATCAAAGTCTGTTTTTGAACACATATCCACCAGTAACAAAGTGAAAACACATGGAATGACATTGTTGTAACACTGTGACATTAATACTTTAATACCAGACCTGTAATGACAATTCTGCATAAAAATATAAAAAATCCAAAAAGTTTTCAAAAATGACTCTTTCTGGGCCAGGCGACAATTATTTGAGATAAAATAAAATAAAAACAAAAAACCCTGTTTAAACAGAAGAAAAGGAACGTCCGTTGAAATGTATGGGAGAGTGACAGGTAGTGACAGGTAATACCTGGCGCTCTGGAAGCTAGAGCGCCAGAACGATAAGCTAAGCCACATGTAATGTTGAATCGGACACTACATGGCGCTGTTTGAGTCGCTCACCAGATTCGCTTTCATAAATGTGGTATTGCGTACAGCGCCCAGGCGCTGCCTGCCGCTACGGGACACTACCTGGCGCTATACCTTGATGAATAAGCCACATAGTATATAGTAAGGTGTTATTTAATACATTTTTTTAACAATGATTGTTTTTCAACCTCTTTATTAACAAATGTTTTTCACAGAGCTCTTAATGATATATCTCTCACTTCATGTTGGAAGCATTTGATTATTACTTCATAGGAAGCTTTTTAAGGTTTAATTTTCTGTCTGAAAGGTTATGAGAACAATATCGGCGCAATACCATTTTGCCGACTAAAAGTATGCCTCTGTTTTTATCTCTTCGATGCTTATCACAGTTGAATGATTCATGCAATCATGAAAGGTTGTTGTTAACAGACTGGGTTTCAGGGAATGTAATTAAAATCCATAATAGCACTTTGTGCAAGAAAGAAAGAAACATCATGAGCATTGAAAAATGAAAGAGAACAATAGGTGTAAATCACCAACACCAGTACCGGATCTGAAGTCTTATACTATACTTCCGTAAGGTCATGGTGTCCTTGAGAGGAAGCAAGAAGATATGATTCAATGCTGAAAATAATGTTGAGCTGATTAAAACTTTCATTGTATTCAAACCATGCGATGTATCACTGTGACATTTTTCATTAATCTTCTTAGTTTTGCAAAAGATTAAAGAAGGAAAGATTCTTATGATGCCAGATGAAAAGGTTGATACTCAATTTAACAGAAGCATAAACATAAGGGTATATTTAGTAGAATATCAAAATGCCAATTGAGAAAGGGTCAGTCCAGTGAAACATTTAATTACAATTAGAGGCAGTTAATACTGTGATATAGTAATCTTCATAAGATAATCTGATAGATCTTTGTAGGGGATAACATCTAATGTAAAGCTTAGCTGTGCATTAAAATATAGCTGATAATTTTATAATAAATATGCATAAGAAACATTTTCTTTAAAAAACAAGCAAACCAAAGAAAAGTCACAAGGCAATCTGTTGTGTGCTTCTGTGATCACAACCTCTAATCACTTTTTAGTGAGGTCCTAACAAAGGAAGCTAAACTAGCTCTGTGATGAAACCACACATCTGAACCTCTGGAGAAATATGGCAACCTCTTACAGTCCATGATTAGGGAAGAGCGAACCCGAATTGTAAAGTTTGGGGTTTGTAATGAACACGTGGTGTCCAGGTCCCTTGCACGAACACAGGCTTCTCCTGGAGTTTAGATGGTGAACAGCGCTGCCGACAGCTAGAATGCAAATTCACTGGAAATCCCCTCCGTATCCTGCTCTCCAGTGATGCACATACTCAGAGGCCCCACTGTCAGAATAACCGTTCCTGTCTGTGGAGAAGGCAGGGGGGTCCCCATGGAGGTACAGGTCAATATAGGTTAAATTGAGAATAATAAAGATTTTTTTTGTTGTAGTCTCTTTATTACTTTACTTATTTGTTCATGGGTGAGGGGTCCAATTAACCCCTAGTTCACAGGGTAGGGGAGATACAAGCCACCTGCCCTGGTACTCTGAGGGCAAAGGGGCTGGTAAGGAACTAGGGCCTGGGAGAGCAGTTTATGTGCCCCTTGCCTTTGGGTTTACCAGCTCCTATGCTTTGTGTGCCAGGCTAGTTAGTGCCTTGGAGTAGGGACCTCATCCTTTTTTCTTACATTTTTTTCAAAAAAATACACAAAATAAAAAAACACCCCACTGAAAGCAACCTAAAGCTGTCCCTACACCCCACGCCACCCACAGTAGCCCACTAGCTCTTACAACAACTATTTTAGAGCCCTTTTAAACCATCAATTGAAATTGAAATTGAAAGGTGGACAAACTGCTACAACTTTCAGACCCCTTTCACGCCTGGTCATTTGCTTCGCATTGGGGTATAAATACTCCAACGCATCACAAACAGCTAGAAAACACCGCCCAATAAATGGACCCTTTCCATGCTGCCCCCGCTGCCGCTACCTCCAGGTAACTGTACCAATGCCCGAGTTAGAGAGACAGTAAACAACGGGTGGTGCAGGGCGTCATGTACATGTGTGCAGTGCAGTGCAGCTCTGCAATGCGTCCATGTGTCTCCACCACTTGTTTATTTATTTAATAAATGTATTTCCTTATTAAACGGTCCTCTTTTCTGTTCAAATGGAAGTATAATCTCATTCTAGCTGCTGTGATATTCACTGTCTAGAGCACCTACATTTAGAAAAGAAGAGCCTTTGCTTTAATAAATTATGCACATAATAAGCGTTGGAGGATAGTCTGTGGAGAAAAGATATCCCCTATACCCAAAATTGGAACCCTAATTAAAGCAGCACAACAGATTAAGCGCTAGAAAATAACATTTGCTAAGTTTTATTATTAGTATAAAGAGCCAAAAAATTACAACAGCCAAAATAATTACATAAGACAAAGAAAGGGGGGAAAGTAGGTTGCCAGTCACTTGTAAAATAGCAAGAAACTGTAAAATGTACAGTAGGTCTAATAAGTTTATCAAGATCTAACCTGAGCAATCAGAACAAAAGGGAACATATGAAAGTGACCAGTGCTACACATGAAATACAAAGCATGTATTATAAATATAGACAATAACAACAGATAAAGTGCTAACTAATAATGGCAATCAAAAATCAACCTCCGAGCTAGTGGGGCCCAAAAAATATAATCAAAGTGAAAAGCCCCTGATGCAAACTACACAAACCTTTTGGAGATAAAAGATAAAAGCTCAGGAGAGATTCAGCGTGATCGTCTCCATGCCCCCCCGCCCACGCTTTCCATGCTATAACCACTGCCTTAGGGTGTTATTTACAGTAATATATTTTGTTATTTTTCTTTAAACTTCTCTGTTAAACACTACACTGGTTTCAAAGCTTAGCAAGTACATTGGATAGGGGGTGGGGCATGCATAAGGAAAAAAGGGACAATTGGAAACAATTAGCACAATCGTTATTTTAAAGGATAGGGATGGAAAATCTGTAGGGGCCAGTTTGAAAAAGCATAATGCCAAGGAATCTATAAACATGTAGAAGAAGCATGATGCCAAGGAATCTATAAACATGTAGAAGAAACATGATGCCAAGGAATCTTTATACCCGTAGAAGAAGGATGATGCCAAGGAATCTATATACCTGTAGAAGAAGCATGATGCCAAGGAATCTATATAGTAGGAGGCATAGTTAAGGTTAACACAATTAGAAAATAAAAAAGTAGGAAATGAACAGTGCCACAATACGAACACTATTCATAGACAGATTGTTTAGAGCACATATGTCAAACTTAAGGCCCGGGGGCCAGATGCGGCCCTCCAAGCCTTTTTACGTGACCCTCTGACATCTGCAAGATGGTGGCAGTGACCAGTGATGTGCCAGTACACTGCACTGCACTCTGGAACTGCTCTGTGCAACTACCTCTCACCACACAAGAGGGAACACCTAACACTAGAGATGAGCGAATCGATTCTGACAAACCCGAATTCGTTTCAGGAAAAATTTGATTCGTTACGATTCCGAATATCGCCGCGTTTCGATCGCTCGTATCGCTTCCTTAAAACTGCATTTACTGCTATCCGGCCCATCTAAAATGGTGGATCCACATGTCAGGACATGACCCATGGGGTAAGGAATCCTGGGTAGGGGTCACATGCTACCTACCAGCAGACAGGCTTACCGATGTCACAGACCTTTATAAGTGGCAGACATTTTGTGGAAGGTCATTCTGACACTGTATTGCGGACAGAGCAGATCAGGCAGGGAGAGACCGAGGGACAGACAGATAGATAGATAGATACAGCGAGGGAGAGATAGATAGAACAAAGAACAGAAGAGAAGAAGCGAGGGACAGATAGAGAAGCAGAGAGGCTGTGATAGTGACAGAGAAAGACAGGGAAAGACAGGGAAAGTTTAAAGTGTTTGCATTAGCTTTCAAGCCTATTTAGTGTTAATAGCACACCTGCCTATTTAGCTTTTCTTTTTCCTGGTGGCATTCTTTAAAGTGGACCAACACACTCCACTGATCGGCCCGGGAATCGGGGTGCCCCACCGAAGTGGACCAAAACCCAGGATAGTCAAAATCCTGAGTGTTGGTCCACTTTAAAAAGCATGCTAGCAATAAATATTTCAAGAGTACCTGTCTACTAACTGGTTGCATTTTGTAATGAAAGTCAATTTTTAAGAAAAAGTCTGCCTTTCGCCGGGTGTGTGTGGGGGGGCATCCCAAACACTAGCATAAATATTTCAAGAGTACCAGTCTACTAACCGGTTGCATTTTGTAAACAAAGTCACTTTTCCACTATATAAGCAGCCAACCTGTGTATTTGAAGAGGGGACATCCCAGAGACTAGCATAAATATTTCCATAGTACCTGTCTACTATCTGGTTGCATGTTGTAAAGAAAGTCACTTTTCCACTATAAAAGCAGGCAACCTGTGCATTTGAAGAGGGGGCATCCCAAACACTAGCATAAATATTTCAAGAGTACCTGTCTACTAACTGGTTGCATGTTGTAAACAAAGTCACTTTTCCACTATAAAAGCAGCCAACCTGTGTATTTGAAGAGGGGGCCTCCCAAACACTAGCATAAATATTTCAAAAGTACCTGTCTACTAACTGGTTGCATGTTGTAAACAAAGTCACTTTTCCACTATAAAAGCAGCCAACCTGTGTATTTGAAGAGGGGGCATCCCAAACACTAACATAAATATTTCAAGAATACATGTCTACTAACTGGCTGTATGTTGTAAACAAAGTCACTTTTCCACTAAAAAAAAGCCAACCTGTGTATTTGAAGAGGGGGGATTCCAAACACTAGCATTAATATTTCAAGAGTACCTGTCTACTAACTGGTTGCATTTTTTTTTTAAGAAAGTCACTTTTCCACTATAAAAGCAGCCAACCTGTGTATTTGAAGAGGGGGCATCCCAAACACTAGCATTAATATTTCAAGAGTACCTGTCTACTAACTGGTTGCATTTTGTAAAGAAAGTCACTTTTCCACTATAGAAGCAGCCAACCTGTGTATTTGAAGAGAGGGCATCCCAAACACTAGCATAAATATTTCAACAGTACCTGTACTACTAGCTGGTTGCATTTTGTAAACAAAGTCACTTTTCCACTATAAAAGCAGCCAACCTGTGTATTTGAAGAGGGAGCATCCCAAACACTAGCATAAATATTTCAAGTGTACCTGTCTACTAACTGGTTGCATGTTGTAAAGAAAGTCACTTTTTCACTATAAAAGCAGCCAACCTGTGTATTTGAAGAGGGGGCATCCCAAACACTAGCATAAATATTTCAAGAGTACATGTCTACTAACTTGTTGCATGTTTTAAACAAGGTCACTTTTCCACTATAAAAGCAGTCAACCTGTGTATTTGAAGAGGGGGCATCCCAAACACTAGCATTAATATTTCAAGAGTACCTGTCTGCTAACTGGTTGCATTTTGTAAACTAAGTCACTTTTTAAGCAAACTTTGCCTTTCGCCGGGGGGAGGGGGGATCCCAAATACTAGCATGTGTCTTTTAATAGTACCTGCCTACTTACCTTTTGTATAAAAAAGTCTGATTTTCAAGTTTAAAGCACCCATTGCCTTTCACCGGGGGCCATTGTCAGTGCTACCACTTATCTTTTAAGAGTACCGGCCCTCTAACCTTTTGCCTTTTGTATAAAAAAAGTCTGTATTTCAAGTTTAAAGCCTTTCACTGGTGGGGGGGGGCACCCCAAATACTAGCACTTAGATTTTAGAGTACCTGCATCTTTACCTTTTTTACATTTTGAACAAAAACCATGTTTTAAAACCGCCTGTGGGGGCATCCTGTGTAAGACCATCTGACAGTGTCTTTTTGCATTAGCTTTTAGCTACAGTGTCTGCCTATTTTTATCTAACTTTTCTACACACCTGCTGTTACAAAAATACTGTTCTAGGTGTAGTGTATTGTTTTCCCCTCCTAAACGCAGTAAAAATGTCAGGCAGAGATGTGCCAGGATGTGCACCGAGGAGAGGCCTAGATTCATCAGGCAGAGGTCGCAGCAGACTAGGGGCGAGTGGCAGCAGGAGTCGCGGTGAGAGGCCTGATCTCCCGGTATCTGCTAGCGGTCGTGTCTTGACCAGCAATGCATCTGCTGTCATCGATTGGTTAACGCGGTCATCGACCTCATCACAAGTGACATCTGACACCCCCAGTCAACAGTCGGTAAGTTCCTCGGACACAACCCTGAGTTGGCATGGCCCGGGAGCAGCCCCTGTCCTTCCATTGCCTCTGTCCTACGCCCCCCTCCAGCCGCCGTATCCTATGCTTTGGGTTCAGCTCCACTATTCAGTGAGGACGATGTGTTAGAGGACAGTCAGCAGCTACTGCCCAGCCAAGAAATGGAGGAGACATCCACCGCTTCTTTCGCTAGGCAGACAAACACTGAGGAGGAGAGTGGCGTGGGAGGTGGTGTGGCGAGCGTTCCGTCTCCTGCAGCACACGCTGTTGTGGAAACCGAGGAGGACATCAGTGACGTGCAGACACAACTCGATGATGATGAAGCCGATCGCACTTGGGAGCCTGGTACAGAAGGGGCTTCATCATCATCAGGAGAAGAGGGTCCCAGGTTGTCCCAGAGTCAGCAGCTGAGGTAGCAAGGTGGCAGTAGGGTTGGCAGTCAGCATGGTGGCAGAATTGGGATGTCTGGAGCCACACTTGGCCGGGGGGGGTAGACCACCTGCTGCGCAGCAGGCTGCCTTCCCGGGAGGTAGTGGAGCAGGGGTTCCTGGAGTTGGCAGCAGTAGCAGTGAATTAGTGCGGACTGTTGGAGGGAAAATAAGCTACTCGGCAGTGTGGCACTTTTTCATCAAGCATCCGCAGGAGGGTAACCTGGCCACATGCAAGATGTGTAGACAGAAGGTCAAGCGTGGCCAGGGCCCCAATGTTGGTACCACGGCCCTGCAGCAGCACATGCAGCGTCACCATAAAGCGGCCTGGGAGAACCGAGGCTCCGAAGTGGGGGTCCAGCCTGCTGCATCAGCCAGTGCCACGCCACTTTCAATTTCACCCAGCCAAGCCTCCAGCACCTCAGCCGAAGGTAGCTGTGCGTCATACCCATCCTCTGCCGCTCCAGATGCTCCTGCTCCTCCTACTAAAAGTCATCCCGCCAGCAATCCATCAGCGAAGCCATGTCCAAGAGACAACAGTATGTGCCCACTCATCCTAAGGCGCAGCAGCTAAATGTGCTCCTGCCCAAGTTGCTGGTGCTGCAGTCCCTCCCTTTTACAGTGGTGGACTCTGCACCTTTCAGAGAGCTGATGGCTAGTGCCGAGCCGAGGTGGAGAGTACCAAGCCATCATTTCTTTGCAAAGAAGGCAGTACCAGCCCTGCACAAATTTGTTGAGCAGCCTGTCGGTGTGCACCAAAGTGCACTGAAGTGCCGACATCTGGAGCTGTAACTACGGTCAGGGACAATACATGTCCTTTATGGCCCACTGGGTGAATGTGGTTCCTGCACAGCAACATGGAGAGGTCACACCGCTTCGGCCTTCATGCTCCTAGGCAGTTTTGCCTGTCGCAGTGTACGACTCCGCCTCCTCATCCTCCGCCGTCTCCTCAGCCTCCACTCTACGGTCAATTCTCAAAGCCCCTTCAGCCTAACATGTGTGCAGGGCACAGCGGTGTCACGCTGTGCTTCACATGGTTTACCTTGGCGAACGGAGTCACACAGGGGAGGAGCTCCTGAAACTCATTCATCAAGAAATCAAAACATGGCTTACTCCACGAAAATTGGAAATGGGAACCATGGTGACTGACAATGGGAGTAACATCTTGTCTGCGCTGCGACAAGGAAGCCTGAGCCATGCGCCCTGTATGGCACACATGTTCAACCTAGTTGTCAAGCGTTTTCTGAAGTCTTCCCCCCATCTGCAAGACATCCTAACAATGGGAAGGAAACTTTGTATGCACTTCAGCCACTCGTACACCGCCAAGCACACCCTTCTTGAGCTACAGCGTCAGAATGGTATCCCCCAACATAGTCTGATCTGCAATGTTTCCACTCATTGGAATTCCACCCTACATATGTTAGATTGACTATACGAACAGAGAAAAGCCATCAATTATTTCTTGATGATCCAAGCGGATAGGGGGACTCCCCTGTGTAACTTTAATGTGAACCAGTGGCAGCTCATACGTGACACCTGCCGTTTGCTCAGACCCTTTGAGGAAGCCACTTTATTTGTCAGTCGCCGGGATTACGGCATGAATGACGTGATTCTGCTGCTTCATGTAATACAACACATGTTGGAAACCATGGCTGGTCAGGGCACTGGAGACATGGCGCATACATTTCACGGCCACATAAACCCCGTGGGAGCTGAGGAGGAGGAGGAGGAGCACAGTGAAGCACAGTTTAGTTTTGGCAAAATGGGCGGTTTATCTAGTCATCTGACAGGAGAGGAGGAGCAGGAGCAGCCAGTGGAGCTAGAGGGTTGTGAGGAAGGCGAGACAGAGGACCCAGACACACCGTGGCAGTATGCAGTGGAGATGGAGACAGGTAGTCCCTCCGAGTCACTTGCACAAATGGCACGATGCATGCTCACGTGCTTGCGTAGTGACCGCAGAATTGTCTCCATTTTTCTGCGGGATGACTTCTGCCTCTCCACCTTATTGGACCCTCGCTACAGGCACAAAATGGGGGCATTTTTACACCCACTGAAAGGGAGGACAAACTGACCTACTACAAAGACATTCTACGTAGTCAGTTGGCCGATGCCTATCTGCGCCATGGTCCATACACTCGCAGGTCTGACTCGGGGGGACCTCTGCGCTCACCTTCCACTGCCATGGCTGCCGGGGGGGGGGGGGGGGTGGCAGCAGCAGCAGCTCCATCAGCAGCAGCCTCAGTCTTCAGTCGCTAATGAGTAGCTTTCTACACCCGCATAGTGAGGCTACCTATGAGCAGCAGAAAGACCTGGAGCAGGGCCTGAACCAGCAGGTCATGTTATACCTGGAAATGACCATGCCAACGCACCTTGCGTTGGCAGGATCCGCTGGACTTCTGAGCAGCCAAACTTGACTTGTGGCCGCAACTAGAGATGAGCGAACTTTTGAAAAATTCGATTCGACTGATTCGCCGAATTTTCCGACAAAAATCGTTTCGACCCGAATTTATTCGCGACGAATCGCTATTAAAAACGGCTATTTCTGAGCCTCCTAGAGCCTCAATAGGGTTGTAAACCATTCTGCCTTGCTGTAACACGCATAGGATGCGTGCTGGGTTAGTTAAATAATACTTTAAATAAATATCACATGCAGATCAGAGGCATCGCTAATAGAATCGCAGAGCGGCATAATTGCAGAGAGTTGAAGTGGCATCACTATGAGGGGCAGGAGCCCAAACATTGCTTTAAAGAGACACTGGAGTTGGCAGCAGCAGGAGCCCAAAAATTGGATGAATCACACCCTGGAGTTGCAAGCAGCAGCAGGAGCCCAAACATTGGCTGAAAGAGACACTGGAGTTGGCAGCAGCAGGAGCCCAAAAATTGACTGACACACCCTGGAGTTTCAAGCAGCAGTAGCAGCAGCAGCAGCAGGAGCCCAAACATAGCTTGAAAGAGACACTGGAGTTGGCTGCAGGAGCCCAAAGATTGGATGAATCACACCCTGGAGTTGCAAGCAGCAGCAGCAGGAGCCCAAACATAGCTTGAAAGAGACACTGGGGTTGGCTTCAGGAGCCCAAAAATTGGATGAATCACACCCTGGAGTTGGCAGCAGCAGCAGCAGCAGCAGCAGGAGCCCAAACATTACTTTAAAGAGACACTGGGGTTGGCAGCAGGAGCCCAAAAATTGGATGAATCACACCCTGGAGTTGACAGCAGCAGCAGCAGCAGCAGCCCAAACATTACTTTAAAGAGACACTGGGGTTGGCTTCAGGAGCCCAAAAATTGGATGAATCACACCCTGGAGTTGCAAGCAGCAGCAGCAGGAGCCCAAACATTACTTTAAAGAGACACTGGGGTTGGCTTCAGGAGCCCAAAAATTGGATGAATCACACCCCGGAGTTGGCAGCAGCAGCAGGAGCCCAAACATTACTTTAAAGAGACACTGGGGTTGGCTTCAGGAGCCCAAAAATTGGATGAATCACACCCTGGAGTTGCAAGCAGCAGCAGGAGCCCAAACATTACTTTAAAGAGACACTGGTGTTGGTTCAGGAGCCCAAAAATTGGATGAATCACACCCTGGAGTTGGCAGCAGCAGCAGCAGGAGCTCGAACATAACTTTAAAGAGACACTGGAGTTGGCAGCAGGAGCCCAAAAATTGGATGAATCACACCATGGAGTTGGCAGCAGCAGCAGCAGGAGCCCAAACATTACTTTAAAGAGACACTGGGGCTGGCTTCAGGAGCCCAAAAATTGGATGAATCACACCCTGGAGTTGGCAGCAGCAGCAGCAGCAGGAGCCCAAACATTACTTTAAAGAGACACTGGGGTTGGCAGCAGGAGCCAAAAAATTGGATGAATCACACCCTGGAGTTGGCAGCAGCAGCAGCAGGAGCCCAAACATTACTTTAAAGTGACACTGGGGTTGGCTTCAGGAGCCCAAAAATTGGATGAATCACACCCTGGAGTTGCAAGCAGCAGCAGAAGCAGCTGCAGGAGCTCAAACATAGCTTGAAAGAGACACTGCAGTTGGCTGCTGGAGCCCAAAGATTGGATGAATCACACCCTGTGGAGAGTCATGTGGAGAAAAAGTAGCTTAGTTAGTAATATCTACATAAAATTATGAATAAACAAATGCAAAAGTATTGCCAAAGTGAAGTTTTGTTTGAGGGTGTGTTTCCACCTTTTAATTAAATCAGAAACCACAAGGTATCATTGCCTCTGACTAATTAGCCCTCAAAAATTCTTGGAATTTTTAATCTTGATGTCTGAGGGATTTCTCCTCTCAGACAGCGTCACCATAAGTCCAGCCTGCTGCATTACCCAGTGGTGGACCTTTCAGAGAACTGATGGCTTGTGCCGAGCCGAGGTGGAGAGTCCCATGGTATCATTGCTTTGCGAAGATGGCAGTACCTGCCCTGTAAAATGTTGTTGAACAGAAGATGGGCCAGTCCTTTAGCCTGTCAGTGTGTACCAAAGTGCACAGTGTTGTCTACGTCTGGAGCTGTAACTATGGACTCATGGTGGACAATATATATCCTTTTAGGCCCCCTTGGTGATTGTGGTTTCACGCTGTTCTTCACATGGTTTTCCTTGAGTCACACATGGGAGGAACTACTAAAAATGAGAACTCAATCCATGAAATCATTGCTTAATCCACGAAAACAGCAAATTTGGACCCATGGTGACTGATACTTGGAAGAACATCTTGTTTGCCCTGTGACAAGGAAGCCAGAGTCATGCGTCCTGACATGGCACACGTGTTCAGTCTAGTTGTCAAGCGTTTTCTGAAGTCTTCCCCCCATCTGAAAGACATCCGAACAACAGGAAAGAAAGTTAGCATGCACTTCTGGCACTCCTACACCACCAAGCACAACCTTATTGAGCCTCAGCGTCAGAACGGTGTACCCCAACATAGTCTGTTTTGCGATGTTTCCACCCGTTGGAATTCCACCCTCCATATGCAGGATCCACTATAGGAACAGAGAAAAGCCATCACGGATTTCTGGATGATCCAAACGGATAGGGGGACACCCCTGTGTAAATTCAATGTAAACCATTGGCAGCTCATACGTGACACCGGCCGTTTGCTCAGGCCCTTTGAGGAAGCTACTTTATTAGTCAGTTGCCAGGACTATGAGATGAACGATGAGATTCCACTGCTTCATGTACTACAACACATGTTGGAAACCATGGCTGGTCAGGGCACTGGAGACATGGCACATACATTTCACAGCCACATGAAGCCTGTGGGGGCTGAAGTGGAGGAGGAGGAGGGGGTGGGGCACAGCAAACCACAGTTTAGGTTTCACAAAATGACCATTTTATCTAGTCATCTGACAGGAGAGGAGGAGCAGGAGCAGCCACAGGAGCTAGAGGGTTGGGAGGAAGGCGAGACAGAGGACCCAGACACACCGTGGCAGTTTACAGTGGAGATGGAGACAGGTAGTCCCTCCGAGTCACTTGCACAAATGGCACGATGCATGCTCACATGCTTGCGTACTAGTGAGCGCAGAATTGTCTCCATTTGTCAGCGGGAAGACTTCTGGCTCTCCAACTTATTGGACCCTCGCTTCCGGCACAAAACGGGGGCATTTTTTACGCCCACTGAGAGGGAGGACAAACTGACCTACTACAGAGACATCCCACGTAGTCAGTTGGGCGATGTCTATCTGCGCCATGGCCCATACTCCCGCAGGTCTGACTCGGGGGGACCTCTGCGATCACCTTCCACTGCCATGGCTGCTGGGGGGGTGGAAGGAGCAGCAGCAGCAGCTCCATCAGCAGCAGCCTCAGTCTTCAGTCGCTAGTGAGTAGCTTTCTACACCCGCATAGTGAGTCTACTCATGAGCAGCAGGAAGACCTGGAGCTGGACCTCAAACAGCAGGTCATGTCATACCTTGACATGACCATGCCAACACACCTTCAGGATCCACTGGATTTGCTGGGAAGCCAAACTTGACTTGTGTCCGCAACTAGCAGAGTTTGCCCTGGAAAAGCTGTACTGGCCGGACAGTAGTTGATTTAGATGGCAACTGGGCTGCTCTATATAATGAAGCAAAATGGCAAATTTACCTCACTATATAAGCTGTTGCCCCTCAGATTTACACAGGGGCTGCTCCATATAATGGTGCAAAACCATGAATTTACCTCATAATATAAACTATTGCCCCTCAGATTTACACAGGGGCTGCTCTATATAATGAAGCAAAATGGCAAATTTACCTCACTATATAAGCTATTACAGCTCTGTATAAATAAAAATAAATAAATAAAAAAAAGGGCCTGTAGAAGCTTATTTAGTATAACAGATAGGGTGACATGTGCTGGTTTGGGATGCCCATATAGGCTAGTGTTTTGACTGCAGGACAAAAACCAATTCAAAATGCAATACTTTGATTAAGCTGAGGAAGGATCAACAAGCGTATTTAGTATAACAGATAGGCTGTTAAGTGCAGGTTTGGGATACCCTGGGGCCTAGTGTTTTGGCAGCAGGACAAAAACCAATGCAAAATGCAATAGCTTAATAAAGCTGATGCTGATCAACGCTTATTTAGTATAACAGATGGGGTGCAACATGCAGGCTTGGGATATCCTGGGCCTGGTGTATTTAAAGCAGACCAAAACCAATTCAAAATGCAATAACTTAATAAAGCTGAGGCTGTAGATGCTTATTTAGTATAAACAGATAGGGTGCAACGTGCAGCTTTGGGGTGCCCTGCGGCCTGGTTAAATGAAAGCAGTCAAAAAGGAAGTGCAAACTGAAGTAGCTTAATAAAGCTGATGCTGATCAACGCTTATGTTGTATACCAGATAGGGTGCAAGGTGCAGCTATGGGGTGCCCTGCGGCCTGGTTTATTAAAAGTAGTCAAAAACAAGTGCAAACTGAAGTAGCTTAATAAAGCAGCTGATGCTGATCAATGCTTATGTTGTATAACAGATAGGGTTAAAATAGCATGTGCCTTGGGATGCCCGAGTGGCCTGGTATATTTCAAGCTGAACAAAAAGTAACAATAATCCAAATATGAGAAATAGTTTAGACCTTCTTTACAGCGCCTTACTTTGAAAAAAAATCCTTAATTTCATGCCGATCAATCCAAAGGTCAATGCCCCTAACAAAAATAGTGTTCGGCATAAGTTTTCCTTCTGGAAGGATGTAACCTTTAGTTTACATGGTTGGGGTAGGTTATCTTACAAATTGGGATACCCCAGCAGTGTCATTGAAAGAGACAGATTGTAATGCAGGCCATACGCAAGCAGAGAAACTCAGGCTGCAACAGGCCTCTTTAGTTTACATGGTTGGGGTAGGTTATCTTACAAATTGGGATACCCCACTGTATATGAAACCGAATATAATGCACACCCAAAAGTGGACAATCAGCCTCCAAGAGGCCTGCTTAGTTTAAATAAGAGAGCTGCTTAGTGTAAATAAGAGGCCTGCTTAGTTTAAATAAGAGAGCTGCTTAGTGTAAATAGGAGAGGTAGGTTATGTTATGTTACAGAATGGGATGCCCCCACAGCAGACTTGAGATCAGTATATATGCACAGCAACAGTGTCTAAGCAGGCTCAAACAGGCCAAATTACTTTAAATAACTGTGCAGCTTACAGTAAATACAGAGGCTAATGTGATGTTACAGAATGGGATGCCCCACAGCAGACTTGAGATCAGTATATATGCACAGCAACAGTGTCTAAGCAGGCTCAAACAGGCCAAATTACTTTAAATAACTGTGCAGCTTACAGTAAATACAGAGGCTAATGTGATGTTACAGAATGGGATGCCCCACAGCAGACTTGAGATCAGTATATATGCACAGCAACAGTGTCTAAGCAGGCTCAAACAGGCCAAATTACTTTAAATACGTTTGCTGCTTAGAGTAAGTACAGAGGCTAATGTGATGTTACAGAATGGGATGCCCCACGGCAGACTTGAGATCAGTATATATGCACAGCAACGGTGTCTAAGCAGGCTCAAACAGGCCAAATTACTTTAAATAACTGTGCAGCTAACAGTAAATACAGAGGCTAATGTGATGTTACTGAATGGGATGCCCCACAGCAGACTTGAGATCAGTATATATGCACAGCAACAGTGTCTAAGCAGGCTCAAACAGGCCAAATTACTTTAAATAAGTGTGCAGCTTAGAGTAAATACAGAGGCTAATGGGATGTTACAGAATGGGATGCCCTACAGCAGACTTGCGATCAGTATATATGCACAGCAACAGTGTCTAAGCAGGCTCAAACAGGCCAAATTACTTTAAATAACTGTGCAGCTTACAGTAAATACAGAGGCGAATGTGATGTTACAGAATGGGATGCCCCACAGCAGACTTGAGATCAGTATATATGCACAGCAACAGTGTCTAAGCAGGCTCAAACAGGCCAAATTACTTTAAATAAGTGTGCAGCTTAGAGTAAATACAGAGGCTAATGGGATGTTACAGAATGGGATGCCCCACAGCAGACTTGAGATCAGTATATATGCACAGCAACAGTGTCTAAGCAGGCTCAAACCGGCCAAATTACTTTAAATAAGTGTGCAGCTTAGAGTAAATACAGAGGCTAATGTGATGTTACAGAATGGGATGCCCCACAGCAGACTTGAGATCAGTATATATGCACAGCAACAGTGTCTAAGCAGGGTCAAACAGGCCAAATTACTTTAAAAAAGTGTGCAGCTTAGAGTAAATACAGAGGCTAATGGGATGTTACAGAATGGGATGCCCCACAGCAGACTTGCGATCAGTATATATGCACAGCAACAGTGTCTAAGCAGGCTCAAACAGGCCAAATTACTTTAAATAACTGTGCAGCTTACAGTAAATACAGAGGCTAATGTGATGTTACAGAATGGGATGCCCCACAGCAGATTTGAGATCAGTATATATGCACAGCAACAGTGTCTAAGCAGGCTCAAACATGCCAAATTACTTTAAATAACTGTGCAGCTTACAGTAAATACAGAGGCTAATGGGATGTTACAGAATGGGATGCCCCACAGCAGATTTGAGATCAGTATATATGCACAGCAACAGTGTCTAAGCAGGCTCAAACAGGCCAAATTACTTTAAATACGTTTGCTGCTTAGAGTAAATACAGAGGCTAATGGGATGTTACAGAATGGGATGCCCCACAGCAGACTCTAGATCAGTATATATGCACAGCAACAGTGTCTAAGCAGGCTCAAACAGGCCAAATTACTTTAAATAAGTGTGCAGCTTAGAGTATATACAGAGGCTAATGGGATGTTACAGAATGGGATGCCCCACAACAGACTTGAGATCAGTATTTATGCACAACAACAGTGTCTAAGCAGGCTCAAACAGGCCAAATTACTTTAAATAACTGTGCAGCTTACAGTAAATACAGAGGCTAATGTGATGTTACAGAATGGGATGCCCCACAGCAGACTTGAGATCAGTATATATGCACAGCAACAGTGTCTAAGCAGGCTCAAACAGGCCAAATTACTTTAAATACGTTTGCTGCTTAGAGTAAGTACAGAGGCCAATGTGATGTTACAGAATGGGATGCCCCACGGCAGACTTGAGATCAGTATATATGCACAGCAACGGTGTCTAAGCAGGCTCAAACAGGCCAAATTACTTTAAATAACTGTGCAGCTTACAGTAAATACAGAGGCTAATGTGATGTTACTGAATGGGATGCCCCACAGCAGACTTGAGATCAGTATATATGCACAGCAACAGTGTCTAAGCAGGCTCAAACAGGCCAAATTACTTTAAATAAGTGTGCAGCTTAGAGTAAATACAGAGGCTAATGGGATGTTACAGAATGGGATGCCCCACAGCAGACTTGCGATCAGTATATATGCACAGCAACAGTGTCTAAGCAGGCTCAAACAGGCCAAATTACTTTAAATAAGTGTGCAGCTTACAGTAAATACAGAGGCTAATGTGATGTTACAGAATGGGATGCCCCACAGCAGACTTGAGATCAGTATATATGCACAGCAACAGTGTCTAAGCAGGCTCAAACAGGCCAAATTACTTTAAATAAGTGTGCAGCTTAGAGTAAATACAGAGGCTAATGGGATGTTACAGAATGGGATGCCCCACAGCAGACTTGAGATCAGTATATATGCACAGCAACAGTGTCTAAGCAGGCTCAAACCGGCCAAATTACTTTAAATAAGTGTGCAGCTTAGAGTAAATACAGAGGCTAATGTGATGTTACAGAATGGGATGCCCCACAGCAGACTTGAGATCAGTATATATGCACAGCAACAGTGTCTAAGCAGGCTCAAACAGGCCAAATTACTTTAAATAAGTGTGCAGCTTAGAGTAAATACAGAGGCTAATTGGATGTTACAGAATGGGATGCCCCACAGCAGACTTGCGATCAGTATATATGCACAGCAACAGTGTCTAAGCAGGCTCAAACAGGCAAAATTACTTTAAATAACTGTGCAGCTTACAGTAAATACAGAGGCTAATGTGATGTTACAGAATGGGATGCCCCACAGCAGACTTGAGATCAGTATATATGCACAGCAACAGTGTCTAAGCAGGCTCAAACAGGCCAAATTACTTTAAATTAGTGTGCAGCTTAGAGTAAATTCAGAGGCTAATGTGATGTTACAGAATGGGATGCCCCACAGCAGACTTGAGATCAGTATATATGCACAGCAACAGTGTCTAAGCAGGCTCAAACCGGCCAAATTACTTTAAATAAGTGTGCAGCTTAGAGTAAATACAGAGGCTAATGTGATGTTACAGAATGGGATGCCCCACAGCAGACTTGAGATCAGTATATATGCACAGCAACAGTGTCTAAGCAGGCTCAAACAGGCCAAATTACTTTAAATAACTGTGCAGCTTACAGTAAATACAGAGGCTAATGGGATGTTACAGAATGGGATGCCCCACAGCAGACTTGAGATCAGTATATATGCACAGCAACAGTGTCTAAGCAGGCTCAAACAGGCCAAATTACTTTAAATACGTTTGCTGCTTAGAGTAAATACAGAGGCTAATGTGATGTTACAGAATGGGATGCCCCACAGCAGACTTGAGATCGGTATATATGCACAGCAACAGTGTCTAAGCAGGCTCAAACAGGCCAAATTACTTTAAATAACTGTGCAGCTTACAGTAAATACAGAGGCTAATGTGATGTTACAGAATGGGATGCCCCACAGCAGACTTGAGATCAGTATATATGCACAGCAACAGTGTCTAAGCAGGCTCAAGCAGGCCAAATTACTTTAAATAAGTGTGCAGCTTAGAGTAAATACAGAGGCTAATGGGATGTTACAGAATGGGATGCCCCACAGCAGACTTGAGATCAGTATATATGCACAGCAACAGTGTCTAAGCAGGCTCAAACAGGCCAAATTACTTTAAATAAGTTTGCTGCTTAGAGTAAATACAGAGGCTAATGTGATGTTACAGAATGGGATGCCCCACAGCAGACTTGAGATCAGTATATATGCACAGCAACAGTGTCTAAGCAGGCTCAAACAGGCCAAATTACGTTAAATAAGTTTGCTGCTTAGAGTAAATACAGAGGCTAATGGGATGTTACAGAATGGGATGCCCCACAGCAGACTTGAGATTAGTATATATGCACAGCAACAGTGTCTAAGCAGGCTCAAACAGGCCAAATTACTTTAAATAACTGTGCAGCTTAGAGTAAATACAGAGGCTAATGGGATGTTACAGAATGGGATGCCCCACAGCAGACTTGAGATCAGTATATATGCACAGCAACAGTGTCTAAGCAGGCTCAAACAGGCCAAATTACTTTAAATAAGTGTGTAGCTTAGAGTAAATACAGAGGCTAATGGGATGTTACAGAATGGGATGCCCCACAGCAGACTTGAGATCAGTATATATGCACAGCAACAGTGTCTAAGCAGGCTCAAACAGGCCAAATTACTTTCAATAAGTTTGCTGCTTAGAGTAAATACAGAGGCTAATGTGATGTTACAGAATGGGATGCCCCACAGCAGACTTGAGATCAGTATATATGCACAGCAACAGTGTCTAAGCAGGCTCAAACAGGCCAAATTACTTTAAATAACTGTGCAGCTTACAATAAATACAGAGGATAATGTGATGTTACAGAATGGGATGCCCCACAGCAGACTTGAGATCAGTATATATGCACAGCAACAGTGTCTAAGCAGGCTCAAACAGGCCAAATTACTTTAAATAACTGTGCAGCTTACAATAAATACAGAGGATAATGTGATGTTACAGAATGGGATGCCCCACAGCAGACTTGAGATCAGTATATATGCACAGCAACAGTGTCTAAGCAGGCTCAAACAGGCCAAATTACTTTAAATAAGTGTGCAGCTTAGAGTAAATACAGAGGCTAATGGGATGTTACAGAATGGGATGCCCCACAGCAGACTTGAGATCAGTATATATGCACAGCAACAGTGTCTAAGCAGGCTCAAACAGGCCAAATTACTTTAAATAAGTGTGCAGCTTAGAGTAAATACAGAGGCTAATGGGATGTTACAGAATAGGATGCCCCACAGCAGACTTGAGATCAGTATATATGCACAGCAACAGTGTCTAAGCAGGCTCAAACAGGCCAAATTACTTTAAATACGTTTGCTGCTTAGAGTAAATACAGAGGCTAATGGGATGTTACAGAATGGGATGCCCCACAGCAGACTTGAGATCAGTATATATGCACAGCAACAGTGTCTAAGCAGGCTCAAACAGGCCAAATTACTTTAAATAAGTGTGCAGCTTAGAGTATATACAGAGGCTAATGTGATGTTACAGAATGGGATGCCCCACAACAGACTTGAGATCAGTATATATGCACAACAACAGTGTCTAAGCAGGCTCAAACAGGCCAAATTACTTTAAATAACTGTGCAGCTTACAGTAAATACAGAGGCTAATGTGATGTTACAGAATGGGATGCCCCACAGCAGACTTGAGATCAGTATATATGCACAGCAACAGTGTCTAAGCAGGCTCAAACAGGCCAAATTACTTTAAATAACTGTGCAGCTTACAGTAAATACAGAGGCTAATGTGATGTTACAGAATGGGATGCCCCACAGCAGACTTGAGATCAGTATATATGCACAGCAACAGTGTCTAAGCAGGCTCAAACAGGCCAAATTACTCTAAATAACTGTGCAGCTTACAGTAAATACAGAGGCTAATGTGATGTTTCTGAATGGGATGCCCCACAGCAGACTTGAGATCAGTATATATGCACAGCAACAGTGTATAAGCAGGCTCAAACAGGCCAACTTACTTTAAATAAGTGTGTAGCTTAGAGTAAATACAGAGGCTAATGGGATGTTACAGAATGGGATGCCCCACAGCAGACTTGCGATCAGTATATATGCACAGCAACAGTGTCTAAGCAGGCTCAAACAGGCCAAATTACTTTAAATAACTGTGCAGCTTACAGTAAATACAGAGGCTAATGTCATGTTACAGAATGGGATGCCCCACAGCAGACTTGAGATCAGTATATATGCACAGCAACAGTGTCTAAGCAGGCTCAAACAGGCCAAATTACTTTAAATAAGTGTGCAGCTTAGAGTAAATACAGAGGCTAATGGGATGTTACAGAATGGGATGCCCCACAGCAGACTTGAGATCAGTATATATGCACAGCAACAGTGTCTAAGCAGGCTCAAACAGGCCAAATTACTTTAAATAAGTTTGCTGCTTAGAGTAAATACAGAGGCTAATGTGATGTTACAGAATGGGATGCCCCACAGCAGACTTGAGATCAGTATATATGCACAGCAACAGTGTCTAAGCAGGCTCAAACAGGCCAAATTACTTTAAATAAGTTTGCTGCTTAGAGTAAATACAGAGGCTAATGGGATGTTACAGAATGGGATGCCCCACAGCAGACTTGAGATTAGTATATATGCACAGCAACAGTGTCTAAGCAGGCTCAAACAGGCCAAATTACTTTAAATAACTGTGCAGCTTACAGTAAATACAGAGGCTAATGGGATGTTACAGAATGGGATGCCCCACAGCAGACTTGAGATCAGTATATATGCACAGCAACAGTGTCTAAGCAGGCTCAAACAGGCCAAATTACTTTAAATAAGTGTGCAGCTTAGAGTAAATACAGAGGCTAATGGGATGTTACAGAATGGGATGCCCCACAGCAGACTTGAGATCAGTATATATGCACAGCAACAGTGTCTAAGCAGGCTCAAACAGGCCAAATTACTTTCAATAAGTTTGCTGCTTAGAGTAAATACAGAGGCTAATAGTATGTTACAGAATGGGATGCCCCACAGCAGACTTGAGATCAGTATATATGCACAGCAACAGTGTCTAAGCAGGCTCACACAGGCCAAATTACTTTAAATAAGTGTGCAGCTTAGAGTAAATACAGAGGCTAATGGGATGTTACAGAATGGGATGCCCCACAGCAGACTTGAGATCAGTATATATGCACAGCAACAGTGTCTAAGCAGGCTCAAACAGGCCAAATTACTTTAAATAAGTTTGCTGCTTAGAGTAAATACAGAGGCTAATGGGATGTTACAGAATGGGATGCCCCACAGCAGACTTGAGATCAGTATATATGCACAGCAACAGTGTCTAAGCAGGCTCAAACAGGCCAAATTACTTTAAATAACTGTGCAGCTTACAGTAAATACAGAGGCTAATGTGATGTTACCAAATGGGATGCCCCACAGCAGACTTGAGATCAGTATATATGCACAGCAACAGTGTCTAAGCAGGCTCAAACAGGCCAAATTACTTTAAATAACTGTGCAGCTTAGAGTAAATACAGAGGCTAATGAGATTTTACAAAATGGTAATGTTCCCACAGCAGACTTGAGATCAGTTCAGTATGTATGCACAACATCAAAAGTGTATAAGCTGCCTGAAACCGCTAAAAAAGCCAGTCAGCCAGCCAGTAACACTCAGGCTGGATGAAAAAAAAAAAATCTCCCTGTGACTGCCTCCGATTTTTCCTAACTTTCCCTGCTTCTCGCTGACTTCCTGCCTGTCTCCTGCCTGTCCCTGTCTGTCCCTGGCTCTCTAACTGTCTCTCCCTGACTACAGCAGCATCCTATCTCTCACGAATGCAATAGAGAAATGAGGAAAAGCAAGATGGCCGCCGCCTTAAATAGCGCTGTGACGTCACCGGGCTTGCTGGCTGCTGATAGGCTGCATGTGACTGCCCCAGCATGCACTGGAGCGGGGTAGATGTCTGGACATGTCCCGTCCACCATCTTAGAATGCCTGTAATGTAAATGAATGGATGTTAAACGAAAACCTCGAGCGATCGAAGCACGGGGAAATTCAGATTCGATCCGAATCGAATTTCTCATGAAATTCGGATCGAATCTGGGTTCGTCCGGATTGATTCGCTCATCCCTAGCCGCAACTGGCAGAATTTGCCCTGGGAAAGCTGTCCTGCCCGGCCAGTAGTGTGCCATCTGAGCGGGTCTTTAGTGCTGCGGGGGCCATAGTAACACCAAGGAGAACTCGTCTGTCCACGAAAAATGTGGAGAGACTAACCTTTGTGAAGATGAATCAGGCATGGATCAGTCAGGATTTCCACCCACCAATAGCTGATGCATGCGAGTAGCTGATGCATGGTAGATCCTTCTGTTGCTGCCAACTCCAGGGTGTGTCTTTCAGGCAATATATGGGCTCCTAATGCTGCTGACAACTACTGGGTGTGTCTTTCAGGCAATATATAGGCTCCAAATGCTGCTTCTGCTGCTGCTGCCAACTCCAGGGTGTGTCTTTCAGGCAATATATGAGCTCCTTCTGCTGCTGCCAACTCCTGGGTGTGTCTTTCAGGCAATATATGGGCTCCCTATGGTGCTGCCAACTCCACTGTGTGTCTTTCAGTCAATATATGGGCTCCTAATGCTGCTGCCAACTCCAATGTGTTTTTCAGGCAATATATGAGCTCCTAATACTGCTGCCAACTCCAATGTGTTTTTCAGGCAATATATGAGCTCCTAATACTGCTGCCAACTCCAATGTGTTTTTCAGGCAATTTATGAGCTCCTAATACTGCTGCCAACTCCAATGTGTTTTTCAGGCAATTTATGAGCTCCTAATACTGCTGCCAACTCCAATGTGTTTTTCAGGCAATTTATGAGCTCCTAATACTGCTGCCAACTCCAATGTGTTTTTCAGGCAATATATGGGCTCCCTATGCTGCTGCCAACTCCAGGGTGTGTTTTTCAGGCAATATATAGGCTCCCTATGCTGCTACCAACTCCAGGGTGTGTCTTTCAGGCAATATATGGGCTCCCTATGCTGCTGCCAAGTCCAGAGTGTGTCTTTCAGGCAATATATGGGCTCCTAATGCTGCTGCCAACTCATAGGTGTGTTTTTCAGGCAACATATGGGCTCCCTATGCTGCTGCCAACTCCAGGGTGTGTTTTTCAGGCAATATATGGGCTCCCTATGCTGCTGCCAAGTCCAGAGTGTGTCTTTCAGGCAATATATGGACTCATCATGCTGATGCCACCTCAAGGCTCTCTAATTGTGCCGCTCTGCGACAGCGAATCTAATCTCTCTGATCTGCATGTCATACTTCTTTACAATGTTATTTCACTAACCCAGCATGCATCCTATGCATGTTACAACCAAGCAAAATATTCTTCAACCCTATGGAGGCTCTCGGAAGCCCAGAAATAGACGTTTTTAATAGCAATTCATCGCGAATAAATTCAGACCGAAACAAATTTTTCCGGAAAATTCGGCGACTCGGCTTAAATCGAATTTTGCTCAAGTTTGCTCATCTCTACCTAACGCACCCAAATTACTGCCACAGCAGAGGGTGCGAAATCTGCTACAGGGGTTATTGCTAGCTGTTGCCAGTGTCTGCAAACTATACATTTGAATGGTCATGTTTGCATCTTTTACGGCCCTTTGAAGTTGTCCAGAATGTTGATGTGGCCCATGGTGAAAATGAGTTTGACAACCCTGGTTTAGAGAAGTACAGTGCTAATCAGTGGTGGATGGAAGGTAAGACCCTGGAACCAGAGGAACCAGATCACTATGTGTCATAGTATTAGTCATTAAAGCAGAACGAAACCCAGGAATCTGACTTTCCCAGGTTTACGCTGGCTCTTGTCTAATGAGAACGCCTGCTGTGACTACATCATTTGGCAAGTGGCCCTCATCGCCTTGAATGGGGAGCGCTTGGAGCATGCACACAACCCCAGGGATTCGGGGGCTCCCTATTCAAAACAATGAGAGCTGTCTGCCGATTGACATAGTCACAACAGACGGCTCTCACTGGACAAGAGCCTGTGCATGCATCATTGGAGCATGGAAAGGTGAGTTTTTATGGCCGAACTGGGGGGTTCACACAGCAGGGCATCCTAATTTGGGATTCTGTAGAAAAAAAACAGTGGGCAGGGCCATTGGGTTTTGTTTGGGTTTAAGTTGAAGGTACTGTGACTCCCTGCATGTTTCCCCACAACAGTCCAGTATACTGTACAGACCAAACAATCCCAGCCTCACCTGAATATACAACAGTCATCATCCATACTGTATATCCTCTTAGAATCCTTCACTTTCATCATTCCAGATATTGCCTGAGACATGATGTCCATGCTAGGAGGTGAGTGACAGGGAGAAACTCCTGCAGGAAAAGGTGCAGGGGAGGAAGTCCAGTGTGTCCAGTGTGTCCCATGTCCAATGTGATTCGCAAGCAACATACCACATTGGCTCACTGGTTAATTCTGGGAAAGGCACTGGGGGGAATCCAAGGTGGAGTACTGCTATCCATTGCTGCCAATCAATCTGCCAGAATCCTTTCTTCATGGGATCACTATTGTGAAACTGTATAATATTAAAAATTCATAAAAACACTTTGGCTAATGAGTGGAGGTGTCAATTATACAGCCATTGTGAATAAAACCTCCACCAAGCTTGTGGTTTTCTTCTACTGCTAGGAATAAAATCCAGGGGTGAGATGTTTTAGAGCCTATCACCCCTGACCACCTCTTCATTCCAATAATTGAAAGTTATAGAAAAATAAGTGACCTCTCCTCCTGTCATCCAGCATATTTATATAGATTTCTATCCTTGGGCCATTTTTTGGCGATAGCTTATTCTTGAAGGTGCACTGTCTGCCCCTACAATCTATAGGGTCAGATAATTCTGGAAGTTTGTTCTTTTTTTCTACAAATCCTATATATATATCTTAAAATCTTTGCCCACAATGGTATTTAGCTTGGCTATTTAAAAAGAAATTACAATGGCAGTACTGTAACGATGTTGAATTTTCATAGCGCATTCAGTATAGTTAATTGGCAGCACAGGACTGCCTACATTCAATATATGATTGTTGATGCAAATATTTTTTTTACTATTTGCCATTGCTATGATATTATTGGTTCAGCAAAGTATTCTAGACTCAATTACAAATTGACAATAGGAAGCACCAAGCTTCATTTCACTTCTTGGCACCAGAATTGTTGCTGGCAACAGATTTCCAAAGACATGAGCAATGCAGAAAGCATAATTTCATTTTGTCCGTGTAATAATCCCTAATGACCTGCTCACAAAATGAAGAAGAAAATGCTTATACGGAACTCCTTATAATTATACAAGGATAGCCTCCATTTCATCTGTGGTTATTAAATTAAAATAAAAAACATTTGTTCGTGAAATACATGGGTTGTGTATTTAATTAGCAGTAATACATGCAAATATGATTTTACACGTTTAATAAAGGAGACAATGTACATCAAATTACATTTTCAGTTATAGATAGTGTTGCTGGAATATGCCTCTTTTCTGCTTTAATGTAGTTCATTTTTTCTGAATTTTCTGGTACCCAAACGTGCGAATCTGAATACTGAATCTGAACAAAACACACCAGCAGCAGACCTGGAACCTAGAAGATTCCAGGGCCGGCCACAGGCTTTTCCCCAATTCCGGATGCTCTGCTGTGTGAAACCCCCAGGGCACCCAAAGGACTCACCTTTTCTTGCTCCAACTGTGCATATGCGGGCTCTCGTCCAATGAGAGCTGCCCAGCGTGACTATGGGGTTTATTCATCAAGTGATAGCGGCAGGAAGGGCCTGGTAGTGGCAGGCAGCGTCTGGTGAATGTCGGGCGCTGTACGCAATACCACATTTCTAAAAACGATTCTGGCGAGCGATTCTAACAGCGCCATGTAGCCTCCGATTCATCATTACAGGTGGCTCAGCGTTAGCCCCGGCGCCTAGCCAGGTTTTACCTATCACTATCCCATACATTTCAATGGACGTTCCTTTTCTTCGGTTTTATTTATTTATTTATTTTTTTCTCTCAAATTTTTGTGTCACCTCTCCTGGCCTAGAAAAAGTCATTTTTGAATACTTTTTTTATTTTTTTATATTGTTATGCAAAATTGTCATTACAGACCTGGCACTAAAGTGTTAATGTCACAATGTTACAATAATGTAGTTCCATGTGTTTTCGCTTTGTTACTGGTGGATATGTGTAGTTTTTTAAAAAGTATGGTGTGAGTGCTGAGAGTCGGTCGCACTGAGCTGGCGCTACCCCTCGCTCCCTGCAGCGCAGTACTGGTGTTACAGCGCCCAACACATATCATATTCATCAATGTGGGCCAGGTTACTACAGCGACCGATATGCTCAGTTACAGCACCCGATACCCGCACATGAGCGTCTACCAGCGGTCGCTCTAAGTGTCGCTATACA
Organism: Gastrophryne carolinensis; assembly: GCA_027917425.1. NCBI lineage: Eukaryota > Metazoa > Chordata > Amphibia > Anura > Microhylidae > Gastrophryne > Gastrophryne carolinensis. Next base: position 67,774,375 of record CM051239.1, on the reverse strand, counting down.
GACGATCTTCCGATACCTGCCGTTAGTAATGAATCAGCCTCCACGTAATTCGGCAGGTGGCTCTTATTGTTTTGAATGGGGAGTGCACACTGCGCACACTGCCACATCCCCTGGATCCGGCGTGCGCACAGCAGCTGAGCCATTCATATAGGCCGGGTTGAGAGAGCTCATGGCGCGGGGGATGCGGCAGCGAGCACTCCCCATTCATTTCCATTAGAGCCCTTTGCCAAAAGGAAGTAAACACGGCAAAGGGCTCTGACTCTATGATCCCGGGCGGGCAAAGGTGAGTTTTAGTGGGCTTTCTGATAGCTGGGAATCCCCCCCCCCCATTTGGCATGCCCCGGAGGCACAGAACTAAACATGAAAAGTCAAATCCCTGAGTTTTGTTACACTTTAAGTCTATGGGGTAAATATTGTGAGTCCTGGGGGCGTATTTCCAAGTTGGCTGCACTGCATCTTTTTAGAAGGCGCAAGCCTCCCCATTGTACATACTAGTGTACTGCTTTTTTTTGCCCCTCGGGGGGATCATGCTAATTATTAAAGGAAGTTCAACTCTAGATGCACATTTGGGTGTGAATTGCAACCTGCATTTCTGTAAACTTTTTAAGTTTAACACACAAGTAAGTACACTAAGTGCAAAAAAAAATTGTTCTAATAGTTTCCCCAAAAATCACCTGCACATGTGATGGGTAGGGATGGGTGACCCCCCCCCCAGAGTTCGTCGAGTTCAGCTGATCGCTGGGGGGGGGGGTGCAGAGTGTGCAGAAGAAACACGCTGCTGTGATTAACCTCTGCCCAATCCTCTGCCAGCGTTAGGCGTGTCTCCTCTCTCATGGGACATCTTTTTGTAGTCATGGCTGGGGCCAAATTTAAATGCTGCTGCCACTGACAGAAGAGGATCAAGCAGAGGTAAGTCACAGCAGCTTGCTTCTGCAACCGCAGGTGAAGACGGTTGACGGGCATCCCATCAACTATCTTTCATGTGTTCGGGGCCAGAGGCTGAACTCTGGCTGAAGTCCATGAACTTGTAAAGATTGTTACGATCCCGAACTTTGCGGTTCAAGTCAACCCATGTCTACTGGGGCATTTTTAAAGGTTAGGTTATTCTTTGCATCTACCTAGAATTTAATAAGAGAAAAAATGAGATTGCACTGACTGATAACTACAGATATTATGTAGTGTGCACACGGGGGTGTAATTACTATATATAAGAGAAATTGAAGGTCCCACACCTTCAAAAAGCCCCTCTACAAAATGTGGCACCACTACCAATAATATAGCAAAATATATAAATGTTTATTAATCACTATAAAATCATGATTACATACGTATAAGACTCTTTAAAAACATTGACACAAACATTGTACATACAAGGAAGGGCAGGATCTTTAACAGAGGGGCAAAGGGCTGGTGTCTAATAGTCCTAATTACCTCAATATTATAAAGATTGTTTCAAATGACCGGCTAATATTATATTAAAGTGCCATAGTGCAATTGATAAACAAGATAAACACTAAACTTCTATATCTAATTCCCTATTAAGTGCTACTGCTACCTAAACACATACCAAACTATAATATATATACACATGAAAAACTATTTAAGTGAGGACAAGCCGGGAGAAACCAAGAAAAAACTGTTATCCACAAGTGTATTTTCTTGCACTTGTGGATAACAGTAGAAGTTTAGTGTTTATCTTGTTTATCAATTGCACTATGGCACTTTAATATAATATTAGCCAGGTCATTTGAAACAATCTTTATAATATTGAGGTAATTAGGACTATTAGACACCAGCCCTTTGCCCCTCTGTTAAAGATCCTGCCCTTCCTTGTATGTACAATGTTTGTGTCAATGTTTTTAAAGAGTCTTATACGTATGTAATCATGATTTTATAGTGATTAATAAACATTTATATATTTTGCTATATTATTGGTAGTGGTACCTAGAATTTAAGTTTAAGGTTCTAGTAACTAACATATAATATAGAGCTTGAATTCAGTCCTTATTTTTAGGAGCTCATGGATAGAATGTGTCCCTTGTGTTCCTTTAAAGGTTTTAGTTTAAATAGCAGGTGCAGTGCTCGGTTTATTAGATGAGTGAATCATTTAAGGGCAATAAAATAGAGAGCTTTAACAATAAACAGAAAACAGGGGGCAGAACAACATGGTCAAACCATGAGCCAGAGCAACTCATTTTCTAATTGTAAGTCTTTGAATGCCCTCAAAGTCTATATAATGATTAAAAATGTTACTTACAGATCACAGAGGGGCCAAAGCAAATAAACACTCGGATCACATTTTTAGCACATGGAGTTTATCCCTCTGAATTTAACACCATTTTTTAGTTTTCTCCTAAAATTCTAAATTGTAATTTTAATATTTTGTTAAATCCACTTTTGGCATTTAACACTGGCTAAATCCTTCTGGGCATGTTATTGAGTAACACGTCTTCCTTTTCAAACTCATAGTACTTGAGTTATAAAATAACTTGTCACGTAGGACACATATATATCTCAGCATTATGACCACCATTGATCCTGGCTGTGCAACACCCCCATATCATCAGGCTTCCTCCACTGAAACAGTTCCTTCAATTTCTCGATCCATTAGCCCCCTTCCTTTGAAGTGTTGTAAGCTGTTTACAGACCACCGCGTTTGTTATAAAATGTCACAAAGATAAGGAAAATCCTAGCACAACAGATGAACTTCCAATGGTGTTTATCAGAATCACATTAATCAATAGCAGCTGTGTACTGATTAATATTTCATTTTACTGATTAATATTTAAGTTTAAATGCTTGCTCACACTCATGCAACCACATTATTTGAGTTTTGTTATTTAGATTTTTCCCCTCTAAATGATTTCAGTTTGTTTTTCAATGGAATTGTGCGAATTATAGGTCAAATTGAAGGTGGAAAGTTCTGAAATTGTTATTCTTGTGTATAGTTCAAACTGTAATAACTATATGCAATCCCTGTTACAACCCTTGTGCATGACCCAAACAGCAACCCCTTATATACTGCAGTTTCTGTGTAAACCCCTATGCTGTAATCCCTGTTTAGGGAACAAAATTCAGCCCCTGTAAACAGTTTATAATGCTTTCTTAGGCATACTCCATGTGCCCGACTGCCACTAAGGGGCTTAAACCGGACCAACAGCCTGGCGCAGTTGGAAAAGAAAGGTAGCGGCCATTTTGGAGCTTCCTCTTCCAGCATCTCAGCCATGCTACTGCCTGGATTCAACTGACATAACTGACAATGTACATTAACAGGAGGCTCAGCAGCACTCTCTGTTTGCAAATGCATGAGCTGCCATATTGTTCTAAAATTTACTACAGCAGGAAAAAGGTCAATTCATTTTTTAGCATTCTAAATTGCCCTGGGGAGGGATGCACATGAGCACTGTTTGTTGTGTTGGTCTGGTTTAAGTAATTTGAAGTGTGGCCATGTTGCCCTTGGAAGAGCTGCTGAGAGATCATGATCCCAGTAAAACAACTATTATTACCAATAGAGGAGGCCTTTATGAAGTGGCAATCAAATATCCCATATTTGGATCAGGAGGACTGGAAGGGGGTTTCTGACCACCGGTATACTTCTGTTTGTCTGCTTACTAAGTGTAATGGAACGAATGGTGAAAAAAGCGCCCTGGTAAGATGGTTCTCATGTTTATGCCAGGAAACCATTTGAGATTTCACCTCCTGATTCTGTCAACCGGGTAAGCTCCACTCAGGCAGCATATATGTGGTTTAATTGTGATTGTCTCATTGTCTCATATCTCTGCGCAAGAGTTATGGTGGCTGCCTCTTCCTGGCGGCCTTACTAGAAGCCATGTAGGAGGTCTGATGCAGGCCCCATATGCTTCCCTCCATGTGGGGTGAGTGACTGGGGAATTAGTCGGTAGATGCAGGCAGTGGTGGCAGGTCTGGTGGGTGGAAAATGCAGCAATATACTTTCTCCTTTCAAACAGTGTGCTCTCCTAGTGAATAATCCCTGCACCAGTTAACACTGTCTACTAGAAAGATTGGGGAAGTCTATAGACTATAGGACTTGATGAGATAAAGCGAGGCTGACCCTTGAGAAAATACCATTTTGTGAATACTCACCTGTAAAATGGGTATTATAAGTATGTCACACACCCCACTTCAATCATTAATTATTACACTTGGGGTAACTCCACCAGCAGGTGGCGACGTGCAGAGAAGTCATGAAAAAAACAAGCCCCTCCTGGTCTATACATTCCTGGCACCTCTCACTCATTCCCCAGTATTCAAACAGCAGTAAAGACAAGGTACCAGGAAAAAACCCTCAAACTGTAAACGAAAACTTCACCCTATAAAGAAACCGGGATACCAAAAGGGCGGGTGAAGTGGGGTGTGTGACATACTTATAATACCCATTTTACAGGTGAGTATTCACAAAATGGTATTATTCTAAGTATGTCACACACCCCACTTCAATCATTAATTATTACACTTGGGACATCCAACAGCAGTGTCCAAAAAGGGCGGGTATCCAACCAGGCAATAATGCAGAAAACTCAAACCACTGCAGCTTGCAGAACCCTGCGGCCAAAAACAGCATCCGCTAAAGCTCGCACATCAACCTTATAAAACTTGGAAAAAGTGTGAACCGAAGACCAAGTAGCAGCCTTACAAACTTGTTCAACAGAAGCCTGGTGCTGAAAAGCCCAGGACGCACCAACCGCACGAGTAGAATGAGCAGTGACCCGAAAAGGGGGATCCTTCCCCTTGGCAGAGTAGGCCCCAACAATCGCCTGACGAATCCATTTACTAATGGAAGACTTAGCCGGAGCCAAACCCTTCCTAGCCCCACAGGGCACCACAAAAAAAGGCATCAGTCTTACGAAAAGAAGACATAATACGCAAGTAGTACCTGACACAACGTACCACATCCAAACAACGCAACGCCCTCTCCTTGTCATTCCCAGGTCTAGGACACAAGGAGGGAAGAACAATGTCCTGATTCAGATGAAAAGCAGAAACCACTTTAGCGAGAACCGAAACGAAAAACCACTTTGTCCTGATGTTTCTCAAAATAAGGAGCCTGAATAGACAAGGCTGCCAACTCCGAAACACGCCAAACCGAAATGATGGCCACCAAAAAGACAACCTTCTGAGTCAACATGGATAGAGCAATATCCTGCAAAGGCTCAAAAGGAGGAGCCTGAAGAGCAGAGAGGACCAAATTCAAATCCCAAACAGGGAGCAAAGGCTTCCTAGGAGGCCGCAGATGTGAAACCCCCTGGAAAAAAGTCTTGACCAAAGAAAGAAGAGCAAAAGACCTCTGAAAAAAGATAGACAAGGCCGAAACCTGCCCCTTCAAGGCACTAAGCTGCAGACCAGAGCCCAGCCCAGATTGAAGAAATTCCAAAATCCTAGAGATAGAAAAGACCCGGCAGGGCAAAGATCTCGCCTCACACCAATCAATATAAGATCTCCAAGCCCTATAATAGATGGAAGAAGAAGATCTCTTCCTGGCACTGATAAGAGTCCGAATGACCGAATCCGAAAGGCCTTCCTCCTTCAAGATGGAGGTTTCAGCAGCCAAGCCGTCAAAGCCAACGTTGGTAAACTGGGGTAACACAGTAGACCCTGAGTGAGAAGATCCGGCCGAAGAGGCAGCTCGAACTGAGCCACCGCCAGACGAACGATGTCCGTGAACCACACCCGCCTTGGCCACCTTGGGGCCACGAGAATGGTCGGGAACTCCTTCCAGAACCAGCTTTCGCAGAACCCTGCCTAGCATGGGGATCGGAGGAAACAGATAAAGAAACCCCAGGTCCCTCCAGCTCAGAGCCATGGCAACCGCCGCCAGAGCCAGAGAACCCTGAGATAGCGACACGAATGTCGGAAGCTTGTGATTGTGACGAGAGGCAAACAGAACCACCTCCGGCGTCCCCCACCGAAGACACATCGACCGAAAAACCTGGGGATGGAGAGACCATTCCCCCCGGCGGGACGAACACCGGCTCAGAAAGTCCGCCTCCGTGTTTTCCACTCCTGGAATGTACACTGCCGAGATGCAAGGGACATGAGTCTCTGCCCAAACTAGAATCAGAGACACCTCTCTGTGGGCACCCAGACTGCGAGTCCCTCCTTGGTGATTGATGTAAGCAACCGCCGTCCGATTGTCCGATCGAACCTGAACCGGCAGGCCCTGTAAATGATGCATCAAGTGAGACAGAACCAACCTGATGGCTCGCAACTCCAGAACATTGATGGGCAAGTGAGCTTCCTGAGGGTCCCACTGCCCCCGAAACCGAAGATCCTTCCAGAAACCTCCCCATCCTGACAAACTGGCATCCGTGGTGACAGTTTCCCAAAGCGGGGTCAGAAACGACCTGCCCTTCAGAAGATTGTCCGAGACCATCCACCACAGAAGAGACTGCCGAACCCGGGGGGACATCCGGAAGGACCGATCCAACGACCGCGGTCGCCGGTCCCAAGACGCCAAAAGATGAAGCTGAAGCGTCCTCGTGTGAAACTGCGCGAAGGGAACTGCCTCGAACGAGGCCACCATCAACCCCACCAGTCTCATCCCTAGCCGAATGGACGGGCGATGATTGGAAAGAAGAAGCTGAGCCAATTCCTGAATCAAAAGAACCTTGGCCTGAGGGAGAAAAACTCTGTGCTGGCAAGAGTCCAAGAACATCCCCAGAAAGGTCACCACCCTGGCCGGAACCAGAGAGGACTTGGGGTAATTGATCACCCAGCCGAACCTCTCCAGCATAGACACCACCATGCTGGTGTCCCCTTCCGCTTGACTGAAGGAAGGTGCCATGATGAGAAGATCGTCCAGGTAAGGCACAATGCGAATCCCCTGAGCTCTGAGCAGGGCCATCACTCCCGCCAACACCTTGGTGAACACTCTCGGAGCCGAGGTGAGGCCAAATGGAAGAGCTACAAACTGGAAATGCCGATCCTCCCCCACAAAGCGAAGAAACCTCTGATGAGCCGGAAAAATCGGAATGTGAAGGTAAGCATCCTTGATGTCTATGGACGTCATAAAGTCCCCCTGCCGAAGCGAACCGATCGCAGACTGCAGGGTTTCCATGCGGAACTTCCGGGGACGAATAAACCGGTTGAGAAACTTCAAATCCAGGATGGGACGGAACGACCCATCCCTTTTGGGTACAGTGAAGAGATTGGAATAATACCCGCGCCCCACCTCCGAAAGAGGGACCGGGCAGATGACTGCCAATTCCAGAAGATTCCTTACCGCCGCCAGGAGCCCCTGCGCAGCCAACGGATCTGAAGGTACCCGAGACCTGAAAAACCTTGAAGGAAGGTGGGACTCGAACTCCAGCTTGTAACCGGCCGACACCACCTCCCGGATCCACCTGTCCGAGACCTCCTGGTCCCAAACCCGGGAGAAGAGTCGCAACCGCCCCCCCACCCGTACGGGAGAGGGCGCCACCTCATTGCTGAGCAGACTTGGCAGCTGACTTGGACTTGGCGCCCCAGGCGTGAACGGGATGGCCACGGCCTCTACCCCTATTCCAACCTGCACCCCTGGAAGCCGAGAAGCCCGCACCCCTGCCGGCTCTGGCTCCCTGAAAGGATGGATTGAAGGGGGCCGCCCCCCGAAAGGAACGGCGAAATTTCTTGCGCTGAGGAAACTTACCTCCCTTGGCAACAGAATCCAGCTTTTCACCGAAAAGCCTCAAACCCAAAAAGGGAAGAGCTGTGAGCGATCTTTTAGAATTAAAGTCAGCCGTCCACTGTCTCAACCACACAGAGTGGCGAATAGCCACCAACAGAGCAGAAGCCCTGCCACACATCAACATGGCATCATCCTGAGCGGCCAGAATAAACGACAAGAAGGAGTCACTACGCTTAAGCGCAAGAAACTCATCACCAGAGGGATCAAGATCCACACATAAATCCCTGACAATAGACCTAACCGCCAAAGTCAAAAGAGCCGAAGCACAAACAGGCCTCAAAACCAAACCCGCACAGACAAAACCATGGCGGGCCAGCGGATCAATCCGGCGAACCTCGCCGTCCTTGAGAGAAGTAGTGTCAAGAGAATGAACAACCGCCGTATTAGACAGTCCCAAGACCGGAGCATCCACCTCGGGAGGGACAGACCAACGCTTCATCAAGTCCGCCGGAAAAGGATATTTTTTATCCCAGCTAGGCGGTACCCCGACGAGCCGTGTAGGTTGCTCCCATTGCTTAAGGACAACGTCCTCGAAATGCTGTTGACTGGGAAACTCCAAGCGCTGCTTGGATCCCCCAAAAAGCTGGCCCTTAGGCCGAGGAGCAGCCTCGGGAGGGTCCAAATCCAAAACCTCAAACATTTGGGCCAAAATGGAAGACGTATCAGGAGCGGGACCTTCAACCTGGTCCCCCTCAGCGCCCAGCACCTGCTGGCCCTCTGAATCAACCAATTCCTCCACAAGCTCACCCTCTTCAAGGGGACGATCTGACCAATCCAGATCCTCAACAACCTCCTCATCAGAGTCCGGCGGAGGCGGAGATAGGTGTTTACCCTTACCCGGAGCCTTCTGAGCGGACATAGCGGAAAACATTTTCTTGAGGTTGGCCAAGCGGACGCACACCTCAGATTGCGAATCCCCACCCATGACGTCACACGGGGTCCGGAACAGGCGAGGAGGAGAGGGAGATGGTGCGGCCGATGAAGTACCAGGCACCGGGGTGCCAGACTGGCGCTCAATGTTCCGCTGTGCACATGGAATACATAATGACATCATCCCCCGGGAGCGGAGTCCCACAACCCCCACACAGCCTGGATTGTCCCGAAGGACCGTTTCCGGTATCTTTGGCAGCCTCCATATGGTGAAATTTATGGTATTCGCAGAACCCAGGGATTTACGCAGTAAGCGACCCGGGATGCCCCTTTAAATACTATATAACTATAATTCTATATAACCTTGACCATGGGAATTTAGCAAAAAAATTGGAGTAATGGTCAAAAAATCCCAAACTAGCCAGGTATATAAGACCGGGAGAGCCCTGTAAGATGGGGTCCCAGGATCAGAAAGACAAAAAACAGGGACAACAATCATTCCGGGCACAACAGCACATGGAAATACAATGCTCATAACCCATAAAGGCCGTCTTCCGCCTTTAACCACAAGCCCTATAATGATGGTTAAATGGTCCTGCCATCACCCCCAAACAGTGGGAGCGAGGGGGAGGGGGAGGGGGGATAAAAATGGGGGAGTAAGAGAAAAGCCATACTACAATAAAATCACCACGGGGCTACCTCAGCCCCAACATCAGGAACAAAAAAGAGCCTACCTGAAGAGAAGGCTACCTCAGCGCGACTACCACACCGCGGCGAAATGGCGGCCAGTAACTCCGCACCGCCCAGGAGAGGAGAGAAGGAAGGCGGGCCCATGGAAACGCGGGAGCCGCATTAGCCACGCCCCTCCCCAAAAACGACCAACCACAGCGCGGACCACGCAAAACGCGGTCCCGCCCCTCTCCTGCATTGCCGAGCGGTAGGCGCCGGCGAGGATAATGCCCGCATCCCCGCTTAACACAGACCAGCGGCACGACCGTCCGGTCCCCCCCAAGTGAAAGCAATAGCCACAAGGCACACACACACGTTGACAGACACGCTGACAGACACCGCAGCAAGCGCCGACCTCGGCGCTTCACAACCAGGCGGGCCCGCGGCGCACAGCGCCGCGCGACCCCGCCCATCGCCTTCTGACAGGAATCCAGCGCTAACGGGCGCCACCATGACACCCCCAAGTAAAACACAAGCGGCGGGCCGGCAACACTCGCCCAACCCGCCCATTTGTAAAGCAGTGCCAAGGCAATAAAGCACAAACGCCACGCACAGACCACCCGTCCAGGCGCACACATAAACACACACAGAAAGAGTTCACCGCCCAGAAGGTGGAATTGAACCACTCTGTCAATAGACAGATTGTCACATTGTCACTCACGCAAGGGGAGTATAGCTAGCTGGGAAGGGAAAAAACTGGTCCCATAACACGTATCACCTCATGTTTTTAATAAGGCAAACAGGCTCGCTCTATGAGCCGACTATCTAGCTGCTATGTAAATAGGGGCATCCCACATCCGGATCACCTCTCCGGGATACCGCTATGCCCCATAATATGGCGTCGAGTGGAGGAGCTAATCTCCTAGGCACCAAGGGTGCCATCTACCCTCGCCCGGCCTACAGCCTAAGCTGGGAGGCTGCCAGTTACATGTGAGAATTGAAACAAACGGAGCCGGGCAGAAATAGACCATGGGGGGGGGGGGGGGCCGGGGTGAGACTTCTTTCTTCTGTCTTGTCGCCAACTTGCAGAGAAGAAAAACTGGGGAATGAGTGAGAGGTGCCAGGAATGTATAGACCAGGAGGGGCTTGTTTTTTTCATGACTTCTCTGCACGTCGCCACCTGCTGGTGGAGTTACCCCAAGTGTAATAATTAATGATTGAAGTGGGGTGTGTGACATACTTAGAATATATATTTCCTTTTATGTATTACTGTGAACACAATTTGTGTCACCACACTGGCAAAACCTGTATAACAACAAAGACTATGGGGTCGATTCAAAGAAACATGTAACAGCTTTGATTTTGGTGCCGATCATCCTATTTTTCCCGAACGCTTGTGCGCTCGTATGGACTTGCGAGTGATTCTATAAGCAAATACGTTTCTATCCTAAAATGTACGTCCGTTCGTATGGCAGTTCGCAAATCAGACCTATGTCAGTTTCCATCCTGATTTTTCTGTTTCATTTCTCAGGTTGCAACATTGGTTTTGCCCTTTTTCCTTTTTTGTCTGGACGTAAATCCTTCTGATCTTGCGGCTGCGCACTACAAACTTACCTCATTAAAGTGCATTCTAAATATTTGGTCTTTTATTTTTCTTTATTTCATTCATTTTGTAGTAACCAACCATTAATGAATGCATTTGCATAAGTAAATCTTACTTTGTTTAGTTTTTAGTTAACTTGCATTTTTTACTTGTGGATTTAATTTTAATATTTTGGCTTCAAATGGTACAACTTAAAATTTTGGGTGTGGTTACCCACACCCTCTACATACAGATTGCTCTCAAATATAAAAAAACACCCAGCAACTTCTGCATGTTATGAGTCTAGAAACAGCCAAGATGGCGGGTGAGGTATTATCGGGCAGCCTGCAAACAGAAAGGGCCTTGTGACTGTGTTGCTCTGCATTCTTTGATTTCTGACCTTTCCGTGCCCCCAGCTCTGCTGTGTCTGTGCAAAATACAGCAGTAACCCACATCCTGCACTTTATCCCGCTCTCCTCTCCTCAGTAAGTGTGATGCATCTGACCAAAGATGAGCTAAAATAATTAAACAAAGCAAAGGTAAACAACTACACCAATAAATTCAATCTAAAAATATTATTCTAGTACATCAATTTAAAAATAAATAACAAAGGACATAAGTTTCTTTAATTAACGCAAATATATGGATGTATTGCAAAATAAAGGTTTACATGCAAAGGACTAATTAAGGTCCACATTAAAATGCTTTTATAAGGCATACATGAAATGTATTGAATCAGGTATGCATTGCCATACAATTTATGGCCTCGGCCATGCTGATACATGCAGTTCATTGGAGCTCAAGACGCGCAGACTCCTCCACATAGCCAAAAACCTGTTCAAGAACAGCAATCCGACTGCTAAAAGGTGTCGGAAGTGGCTTTCTTTTAAAACGTATTTAGAGGTTGGAAAACTGCTCTCTGAATCACACCTAAACACATCCGATTATCCTAAGTTTTACGTTTTGATCCTAAGTTTTAGGATTTGATCCTAAGTTTTACGTTTTGATCCTACAATTTAGGAACGAACTTCCGATGATCGTAAGAGCATATACGAATTCGTACGTAGGCTCGTGCGAGTCGGAAATGGCCAAAAAAACAGGAAAAAATGACTAACACCCACCCAAACTTACGATTCTCGATCCGAAATCAATTAACTTTTGCTCTTTGAATCGAGGGGTATAAGTAAGCATGCAGTGATATAGTGGAACAATGCAATACCAAAAAAAACATGGGGTGGCCCCAAAACCTCCACACAACCACACCAAAAACCTCTGCACCGCTATGTATGTTCCAAAGCAATATAAATTTTATTGTTTAAATCGGGCAAAGACACAATTAAAAAACATTAAAATACATATAACACATGACTGACACCATAAATTCTCTAGGGCACCGCACAATAAAGTGCAATTGCTGATGAGTAGAAGCTAAATGGTCCCTCTTGATAATCTCTCCCAAATCCCCAATAAAGTGCATAACATGTAAATAAAGCAATGTGCAATACAATTACAATGCATCCCTTACTAATAACAAACTATATATTATATACACTCTACAATAAATTACTAAATAACTATAATACTATAACCAAGCCTTATATCCTATATCATCATCCCCTCTAAAGTAAAGTGCCTGTGCTTAATTGATTATCCCCACAATATCCCCACAGTGAAAAAGGACTCAGAGGGGACCCACAAGCCATAAACAGTATAATGAGTAAAAAGTTACCAGTCCTCTATGTTGCAGTGCCCCTGCCTCCAATCATTAAAATGGAGCAGGTTAACAATAGTTACCATATAAAGTGCTATAAAGCAGGGGTCTCCAACTCTCCTCAAGGCCCACAGACAGCACAGGTTTTGTGGATATCACAGGCTCACAGGTTATTGAATTCATTAATGTGAGGAGGAGCTATAAAGGATTAAAATGGAAAACCAGTGTTCCAAAGACATGAGCAATGTAGAAAGCATAATTTTATTTTGTCCGTGTAATAATCCCTAATGACCTGCTCACAAAATGAAGAAGAAAATGCTTATGCGGAACTCCTTATAATTAAACAAGGATAGCCTCCATTTCATCTGTGGTTATTAAATTAAAGTAAAAAACATTTGTTCGTGAAATACATGGGTTGTGTATTTAATTAGCAGTAATACATGCAAATATGATTTTAGACGTTTAATATAGAAGACAATGTACATCAAATTATTTTTTCAGTTATGGATAGTGTGCTGGAATATGCCTCTTTTTTGCTTTAATGCAGTTCATTGTTTTTGAATTTTCTAGTAGCCGAGCGCGCAAATCTGAATACTACTTAAAGCCAAACCAAACCCACCAGTGGCCGGCCTGGAATCTAGAAGGGCACCCATAAGAACTCATCTTTTCTTGCTCCAACTGTTCATATGTGGGCTCTCGTCCAATGAGAGCTGCCCAACGTGACTATGGGGTTTATTCATCAAGTGATAGCGGCAGGTAGTGCCTGTAAGCGACAGGCAGCGTCTGGGGAACGCCGGCGCTGTACGCAATACCACATTTATGAAAGCAATTCTGGTGAGCGATTCTAACAGCGCCATGTAGCGTCTGATTCATCATTACAGGTTGCTCAGCGTATAGCGTCAGCACTCTAGCTTCCAGAGCGCCAGGTATTACCTGTCGCTCTCCCATACATTTCAATGGACGTTCCTTTTCTTCTGTTTTATTTATTTATTTTTTTCTCTCAAATAATTGTGTGACCTCTCCTGGCCTAGAAAAAGTCATTTTTGAAAACGTTTTTGATTTTTTTATATTTTTACGCAGAATTGTCATTACAGGTCTGGCACTAAAGTGTTAATGTCACAATGTTACAACAATGTCATTCCATGTGTTTTCGCATTGTTACAGGTGTATATGTGTTCAAAAACAGACATCACACGGCGCCTGCCGCTCTATGCTATTGCGACCAGATTTAGAGCATTAGTGCTGTGTGTGTAGTTTTTTGATAAGTATGGTGTGAGTCGCTGAGAGTCGGTCGCACTTAGCTGGCGCTACCTCTCGCTCCCTGCAGCGCAGTACCGATGTTACAGCGCCCAACACACACCATATTCATCAATGCGGCCAGGTTACTACAGCGACCGATATGCTCAGTTACAGCGCCCGATACCCGTACATGAGCGCCTACTAGGTCACTCTAAGCGTCACTATATAGACGCTCATCTGCCGATACCTGGTGTTAGCCTCCTTGTAATTCCGCAGGTGGCTCTTATTGTTTTGAATGGGGAGTGCACACTGCGCACACTGCCACATCCCCTGCATCCGGTGTGCGCACAGCAGCTGAGCCATTCATATAGGCCGGGTTGGGAGAGCTCATGACGCGGGGGATGCGGCAGCGAGCACTCCCCATTCATTTCCATTACAGCACTTAGCCAAAAGGAAGTAAACACGGCAAAGGCTCTGACTCTATGGGCCCGGGCGGGCAAAGGTGAGTTTTAGTGGGCTTTCTGGGGGGGGGGGGGGGGGGTGGTTCAGATAGCTGGGAATCCCCATTTGGCATGCCCCGGGGGCACAGAACTAAACATGGAAAGTAAAATCCTTGAGTTTTGTTACACTTTAAGTCTATGGGGTAAATTATTGTGAGTCCTGGGGGAGTATTTCCAAGTTGGCTGCACTGCATCTTTTTAGAAGGCGCAAGCCTCCCCATTGTACATGCTAGCGTACTGCTTTTTTTTGCCCCTCAGGGGGGTCATGCTAATTATTAAAGGAAGTTCAACTCTGGATGCACATTTGGGTGTGAATTGCAACATGCATTTCTGTGAGCTTTTTAAGTTTAACACACTAAGTAAGTACACTAAGTGCCAAAAAATTGTTCTAATAGTCTCCCCAAAAAATCACCTGCACATGTGATGGGTAGGGATGGGTGAACCCCCCAAAAGCTAGGCTGACCCTTGAGAAATATATTTCCTTTTATGTATTACTGTGAACACAATTTGTGTCACCACACCGGCAAAACATGGTTAACACCAAAGACTATAAGTAAGCGTGCAGTGATATGGTGGAACAATGCAATACCAAAGAAACCATGGGGGTAGCCCCAAAACCTCCACACAACCACACCAAAAACCTCTGCACCGCTATGTATGTTCCAAATAAATATACCTTTTATTGTTTAAACTGGGCAAAGACAAAAGACACAATTAAAAACCATTAAAATACATATAACACATGACTGACACCATAAATTCTCTAGGGCACTGCAATACAATAAAGTGCAATTGCTGATGAGTAGAAGCTAAATGGTCCCTCTTGATAGAGTCCCTCTTAATAATCTCTCCAAATTCCGCAATAAAGTGCATAACATGTAAATAACAAGCCCTGTGCAAAAAAGCAATGTGAAATACAATTACAATGTGTACAATAAATTTATTGTACACTCTACAATAAATAATACTATAACCAAGCCTTATATCCTATCTCATTATCCCCTCTAAAGTAAAGTGCCTGTGCTTAATTGATTATCCCCACAATAGGGGTCTCCAACTCTCCTCAAGGCCCACAGACAGCACAGGTTTTGTGGATATCACAGGGTCACAGGTGAATTAATTAATTAGTGTAGCAGTAGAGTAATGCCAGCTATGTGGAGATCTACAAATATGACTACAAATATGCTATAAAGGATTAAAATCCAGTGTTAGGATGACCCCCCCACCCTTCTTTACTCCCCTAAGGCAGAGTGTGTGTGTGTGTGTGTGTGTGTGTGTGTGTGTGTGTGTGTGTGTGTGTGTGTGTGTGTGTGTGTGTGTTTACAAAAAAAAATAAAATTTGAGGATTTTCTGGAGAGGCTGGATTTTGAGGGGGTGGTTAGAGCTTTTCTCAAGTAGCACACAAGAAAAAGAAATAATAAATGTTTTTTTACTCTATTTTTAATAGGAAAGATATCTTAGATATTTAAAATTAACAGCAACCTATGGGGTATCCAAGCACATTAAAATTTGACTCCCCAAATGTGCACCCCATAGGCTGCAGTTATCTTATAATGTCTAAAATGAACTATCTACCCTAGAGATGAGCAAACTTTTTAAAATTTCGATTCGACTGATTTGCCGTATTTTCCGACAAAAATCGTTTCGACCCGAATTTATTCGTGACGAATCGCTATTAAAAACGGCTATTTCTGAGCCTCCTAGAGCCTCAATAGGGTTGTAAACCATTCTGCCTTGCTGTAACACGCATAGGACGCATGCTGCGTTATTGAAATAATACTGTAAATAATTATCACATGCAGATCGGAGGCATCGCTAACAGAATTGCAAAGCGCCACAATTGCAGAGAGTTGAGGTGGCATCACTATGAGGGGCCCCTATAGTGCCTGAAAAACACACCCTGGAGCTGGCAGCAGCAGGAGCCCAAGAATTAGCTGAATCACACCCTGGAGTTGCAAGCAGCAGCAGCAACTGCAGGAGCCCAAACACAGCTTGAAAGAGACACTGGAGTTGGCTGCAGGAGCCCAAAAATTGGATGAATCACACCCTGGAGTTGCAAGCAGCAACAGCAGGAGCCCAAACATAGCTTGAAAGAGAAACTGGAGTTGGCAGCAGGAGCCCAAAAATTGGATGAATCACACCCTGGAGTTGCAAGCAGCAGCAGGAGCCCAAACATAGCTTGAAAGAGACACTGGAGTTGGCAGCAGGAGCCCAAAAATTGGATGAATCACACCCTGGAGTTGCAAGCAGCAGCAGGAGCCCAAACATTGCTTTAAAGAGACACTGGAGTTGGCAGCAGGAGCCCAAAAATTGGATGAATCACACCCTGGAGTTGCAAGCAGCAGGAGCCCAAACATTGCTTTAAAGAGACACTGAAGTTGGCTGCAGGAGCCCAAAAATTGGATGAATCACACCCTGGAGTTGCAAGCAGCAGCAGCAGGAGCCCAAACATAGCTTGAAAGAGAAACTGGAGTTGGCAGCAGGAGCCCAAAAATTGGCTGAATCACACCCTGGAGTTGCAAGCAGCAGCAGCAGCCCAAACATGGCTTGAAAGAGACACTGGAGAGCAGCCCAAACATGGCTTGAAAGAGACACTGGAGTTGGCAGCAGGAGCCCAAAAAATGGATGAATCACACCCTGGAGTTGCAAGCAGCAGCAGGAGCCCAAACATTGCTTTAAAGAGAAACTGGAGTTGGCAGCAGGAGCCCAAAAATTGGATGAATCTCACCCTGGAGTTGCAAGCTGCAGGAGCCCAAACATAGCTTGAAAGAGACACTGGAGTTGGAAGCAGGAGCCCAAAAATTGGCTGAATCACACCCTGGAGTCGCAAGCAGCAGCAGCAGCCCAAACATAGCTTGAAAGAGAAACTGGAGTTGGCAGCAGGAGCCCAATAATTGGCTGAATCACACCCTGGAGTCGCAACCAGCAGCAGCAGCCCAAACCTAGCTTGAAAGAGACACTGGAGTTGGCAGCAGGAGCCCAAAAATTGGATGAATCACACCCTGGTGTTGCAAGCAGCAGCAGCAGCAGGAGCCCAAACATAGCTTGAAAGAGACCCTGGAGTTGGCAGCAGGAGCCCAAAAATTGGATGAATCACACCCTGGAGTTGCAAGCAGCAGCAGGAGCCCAAGCATTGCTTTAAAGAGAAACTGGAGTTGGCAGCAGGAGCCCAAAAATTGGATGAATCCCACCCTGGAGTTGCAAGCAGCAGGAGCCCAAACATAGCTTGAAAGAGACACTGGAGTTGGAAGCAGGAGCCCAAAAATTGGCTGAATCACACCCTGGAGTCGCAAGCAGCAGCAGCAGCCCAAACATAGCTTGAAAGAGAAACTGGAGTTGGCAGCAGGAGCCCAAAAATTGGCTGAATCACACCCTGGAGTCGCAACCAGCAGCAGCAGCCCAAACCTAGCTTGAAAGAGACACTGGAGTTGGCAGCAGGAGCCCAAAAACTGGATGAATCACACCCTGGTGTTGCAAGCAGCAGCAGCAGCAGGAGCCCAAACATAGCTTGAAAGAGACCCTGGAGTTGGCAGCAGGAGCCCAAAAATTGGATGACTCACACCCTGGAGTCGCAAGCAGCAGCAGGAGCCCAAACATAGCTTGAAAGAGACACTGGAGTTGGCAGCAGGAGCCCAAAAATTGGATGAATCACACCCTGGAGATGCAAGCAGCAGCAGCAGCCCAAACATAGCTTGAAAGACACACTGGAGTTGGCAGCAGGAGCCCAAAATTGGCTGAATCACACCCTGGAGTTGCAAGCAGCAGTAGCAGCAGGAGCCCAAACATTGCTTTAAAGAGACACTGGAGTTGGCAGCAGGAGCCCAAAAATTGGATGAATCACATCCTGGAGTTGCAAGCAGCAGGAGCTGAAACATTGCTTTAAAGAGACACTGGAGTTGGCAGCAGGAGCCCAAAAATTGGATGAATCACACCCTGGAGTTGCAAGCAGCAGCAGGAGCCCAAACATTGCTTGAAAGAGACACTGGAGTTGGCAGCAGGAGCCCAAAAATTGGCTGAATCACACCCTGGAGTTGCAAGCAGCAGCAGCCCAAACACAGCTTGAAGGAGAAACTGGAGTTGCCAGCAGGAGCCCAAAAATTGGATGAATCACACCCTGGAGTTGCAAGCAGCATCAGGAGCCAAAACATTGCATTAAAGAGACACTAGAGTTGGCAGCAGGAGCCCAAAAATTGGATGAATCACACCCTGGAGTTGCAAGCAGCAGCAGCAGCAGCCCGAACATAGCTTGAAAGAGACACTGTTGTTGGCAGCAGGAGCCCAAAAATTGGATGAATCACACCCTGGAGTTGCAAGCAGCAGCAGCAGCAGCAGCCCAAACACAGTTTGAAAGAGACACTGGAGTTGGCAGCAGGAGCCCAAAAATTGGATAAATCACACTGTGGAGTTGCAAGCAGCAGCAGGAGCCCAAACATTGCTTTAAAGAGACACTGGAGTTGGCAGCAGGAGCCCAAAAATTGGCTGAACCACACCCTGGAGTTGCAAGCAGCAGCAGCCCAAACATAGCTTGAAAGAGACACTGGAGTTGGCAGCAGGAGCCCAAAAATTGGATGAATCACACCCTGGAGTCGCAAGCAGCAGCAGCCGGAGCCCAAACATTACTTTAAAGAGACACTGGAGTTGGCAGCAGGAGCCCAAAAATTGGATGAATCACACCCTGGAGTTGCAAGCAGCATCAGGAGCCCAAACATTGCTTTAAAGAGACACTGGAGTTGGCAGCAGGAGCCCAAAAATTGGATGAATCACAGCCTGGAGTTGCAAGCAGCAGCAGCAGCAGCAGCAGCAGCCCAAACATAGCTTGAAAGAGACACTGGAGTTGGCAGCAGGAGCCCAAAAATTGGAAGAATCACACCCTGGAGTTGCAAGCAGCAGCAGCAGCCCAAACCTAGCTTGAAAGAGACACTGGAGTTGGCAGCAGGAGCCCAAAAACTGGCTGAATCACACCCTGGAGATGCAAGCAGCAGGAGCCCAAACATTACTTTAAAGAGACACTGGAGTTGGCAGCAGGAGCCCCAAAATTGGATGAATCACACCCTGGAATTGCAAGCAGCAGGAGCCCAAACATTGCTTTAAAGAGACACTGGAGTTGGCAGCAGGAGCCCAAAAATTGGATGAATCACACCCTGGAATTGCAAGCAGCAGCAGGAGCCCAAACATTGCTTTAAAGAGACACTGGAGTTGGCAGCAGGAGCCCAAAAATTGGATGAATCACATCCTGGAGTTGCAAGCAGCAGCAGCAGCCCAAACATGGCTTGAAAGAGACACTGGTGTTGGCAGCAGGAGCCCAAAAATTGGATGAATCACACCCTGGAGTTGCAAGCAGCAGCAGGAGCCCAAACATAGCTTGAAAGAGACACTGGAGTTGGCAGCAGGAGCCCAAAAATTGGATGAATCACACCCTGGAGTCGCAAGCAGCAGCAGCAGGAGCCCAAACATAGCTTGAAAGAGACACTGGAGTTGGCAGCAGGAGCCCAAAAACTGGATGAATCACACCCTGGAGTTGCAAGCAGCAGCAGGAGCCCAAACATAGCTTGAAAGAGACACTGAAGTTGGCAGCAGGAGCCCAAAAATTGGCAATCACAACCTGGAGTTGCAAGCAGCAGCAGCCGCAGCAGCCCAAACCTAGCTTGAAAGAGAGAGACACTGGAGTTGGCAGCAGGAGCCCAAAAATTGGATGAATCACACCCTGGAGTCACAAGCAGCAGCAGCAGGAGCCCAAACATTACTTTAAAGAGACACTGGAGTTGGCAGCAGGAGCCCAAAAATTGGATGAATCACACCCTGGAGTTGCAAGCAGCATCAGGAGCCCAAACATTGCTTTAAAGAGACACTGGAGTTGGCAGCAGGAGCCCAAAAATTGGATGAATCACACCCTGGAGTTGCAAGCAGCAGCAGCAGCAGCAGCACAAACATAGCTTGAAAGAGACACTGGAGTTGGCAGCAGGAGCCCAAAAATTGGAAGAATCACACCCTGGAGTTGCAAGCAGCAGCAGCAGCCCAAACCTAGCTTGAAAGAGACACTGGAGTTGGCAGCAGGAGCCCAAAAACTGGCTGAATCACACCCTGGAGATGCAAGCAGCAGCATCAGGAGCCCAAACATTACTTTAAAGAGACACTGGAGTTGGCAGCAGGAGCCCCAAAATTGGATGAATCACACCCTGGAATTGCAAGCAGCAGGAGCCCAAACATTGCTTTAAAGAGACACTGGAGTTGGCAGCAGAAGCCCAAAAATTGGATGAATCACACCCTGGAGTTGCAAGCAGCAGCAGGAGCCCAAACATTGCTTTAGAGAGACACTGGAGTTGGCAGCAGGAGCCCAAAAATTGGATGAATCACACCCTGGAGTTGCAAGCAGCAGCAGCAGCCCAAACATAGCTTGAAAGAGACACTGGAGTTGGCAGCAGGAGCCCAAAAATTGGATGAATCACACCCTGGAGTTGCAAGCAGCAGCAGGAGCCCAAACATAGCTTGAAAGAGACACTGGAGTTGGCAGCAGGAGCCCAAAAATTGGATGAATCACACCCTGGAGTCGCAAGCAGCAGCAGCAGGAGCCCAAACATAGCTTGAAAGAGACACTGGAGTTGGCAGCAGGAGCCCAAAAACTGGATGAATCACACCCTGGAGTTGCAAGCAGCAGCAGGAGCCCAAACATAGCTTGAAAGAGACACTGAAGTTGGCAGCAGGAGCCCAAAAATTGGCAATCACACCCTGGAGTTGCAAGCAGCAGCAGCCGCAGCAGCCCAAACCTAGCTTGAAAGAGACACTGGAGTTGGCAGCAGGAGCCCAAAAATTGGATGAATCACACCCTGGAGTTGCAAGCAGCAGCAGCAGGAGCCCAAACATAGCTTGAAAGACACACTGGAGTTGGCAGCAGGAGCCCAAAAATTGGATGACTCACACCCTGGAGTCGCAAGCAGCAGCAGGAGCCCAAACATAGCTTGAAAGAGACACTGGAGTTGGCAGCAGGAGACCAAAAATTAGCTGAATTACTCCCTGGAGTTGCAAGCAGCAGCAGCAGCAGCAGCTGCCGGAGCCCTAACATTGCTTTAAAGAGACACTGGAGTTGGCAGCAGCCGCAGCAGGAGCCCAAAAATTGATTGACACACCCTGGAATTGGCAGCAGCAGCAGCAGGAGTCCAGAAATTGGCTGGAAGGCACCCTGAAGTTGGCAGCAGCAGGAACACAAACATTAGCTGGAAGGCACACCCTGGAGTTGGCAGCAGCATAAGCAGGAGCCCAAACATTGCTTGAAAGACACCCTGGAGTTGGCAGCAGCAGCAGCAGGAGGCCAAAAATTGGCTGAAAGGCACACTCTGAAGTTGGCATCAGCAGGAGGCCAAAAATTGGCTGGAAGGAACACCCTGAAGTTGGCATCAGCAGGAGCCCAAAAATTGGATGAATCACACCCTGGAATTGCAAGCAGCAGGAGCCCAAACATTGCTCTAAAGAGACACTGGAGTTGGCAGCAGGAGCCCAAAATTAGATGAATCACACCCTGCAGTTGCAAGCAGCAGCAGGAGCCCAAACATTGCTTTAAAGAGACACTGGAGTTGGCAGCAGGAGCCTAAACATTGGATGAATTACACCCTGGAGTTGCAAGCAGCAGCAGCCCAAACATGGCTTGAAAGAGACACTGGAGTTGGCAGCAGGAGCCCAAAAACTGGATGAATGACACCCTGGAGTTGCAAGCAGCAGCAGGAGCCCAAACATAGCTTGAAAGAGACACTGGAGTTGGCAGCAGGAGCCCAAAAATTGGATGAATCACACCCTGGAGTCGCAAGCAGCAGCAGCAGGAGCCCAAACATAGCTTGAAAGAGACACTGGAGTTGGCAGCAGGAGCCCAAAAACTGGATGAATCACACCCTGGGGTTGCAAGCAGCAACAGGAGCCCAAACATAGCTTGAAAGAGACACTGAAGTTGGCAGCAGGAGCCCAAAAATTGGCAATCACACCCTGGGGTTGCAAGCCGCAGCAGCCCAAACCTAGCTTGAAAGAGACACTGGAGTTGGCAGCAGGAGCCCAAAAATTGGATGAATCACACCCTGGAGTTGCAAGCAGCAGCAGCAGGAGCCCAAACATAGCTTGAAAGACACACTGGAGTTGGCAGCAGGAGCCCATAAATTGGATGACTCACACCCTGGAGTCGCAAGCAGCAGCAGGAGCCCAAACATAGCTTGAAAGAGACACTGGAGTTGGCAGCAGGAGCCCAAAAATTGGAGGAATCACACCCTGGAGTTGCAAGCAGCAGCAGGAGCCCAAACATTACTTTAAAGAGACACTGGAGTTGGCAGCAGGAAACCAAAAATTAGCTGAATTACTTCCTGGAGTTGCAAGCAGCAGCAGCAGCTGCCGGAACCCTAACATTGCTTTAAAGAGACACTGGAGTTGGCAGCAGCCGCAGCAGGAGCCCAAAAATTGATTGAAACACCCTGGAATTGGCAGCAGCAGCAGCAGGAATCCAGAAATTGGCTGGAAGGCACCCTGACGTTGGCAGCAGCAGGAACACCAACATTAGCTGGAAGGCACACCCTGGAGTTGGCAGCAGCATAAGCAGGAGCCCAAACATTGCTTGAAAGACACCCTGGAGTTGGCAGCAGCAGGAGGCCAAAAATTGGCTGGAAGGAACACCCTGAAGTTGGCATCAGCAGGAGCCCAAAAATTGGCCTAAAGACATAAATATGTTTTGCATATAAACGTAAAACGTGGCACCATGCTGAATCTAGTCGCATGCATCAGCCATTGGTGGGTGGAACTCCTGGCTGATCCATCCCTGATTCATTCTGACAAAGGTGAGTCTCTCCACATTTTTAGTTGACAGACGAGTTCTCCTCGCCGTAACTATGGCCCCCGCCGCACTAAACACCCGCTCAGATGGCACGCTTCTGGCCGGGCAGGACAGCTTTTCCAGGGCAAACTGTGCTAGTTGCGGCCACAAGCCAAGTTTGGCTGCCCAGAAGTCCAGTGGATCCTCAAGGTGTGTTGGCATGGTCATTTCAAGGTATGGGGTCCTGCTCCAGGTCTTCCTGCTGCTCATGAGTAGCCTCACTATGCGGGTGTAGAAAGCTACTCATTAGCGACTGAAGACTAAGGCTGCTGCTGATGGAGCTGCTGCTGCTGCTCCTGCCAACCCCCCCAGCAGCCATGGCAGTGGAAGGTGAGCACAGAGCTCCCCCCGAGTCAGACCTGCGAGAGTATGGACCATGGCGCAGATAGGCATCGGCCAACTGACTACGCAGAATGTCTTTGTAGTAGTTCAGTTTGTCCTCCCTCTCAGCGGGTTTAAAAAATGCCCCCATTTTGTGCCGGAAGCGAGGGTCCAATAAGGTGGACAGCCAGAAGTCATCCCGCCGACAGATGGAAACAATTCTGGGGTCACTACGCAAGCACGTGAGCATGCTTCCTGCCATTTGCGCAAGTGACTCGGAGGGACTACCTGTCTCCATCTCCACTGCATACTGCCACGGTGTGTCCGGGTCCTCTGTCTCGCCTTCCTCAAAACCCTCTAGCTCCTCTGGCTGCTCCTGCTCCTCCTCTCCTGTCCGCTGACTAGATAAACCAGCCATTTTGCCAAGCCTAAACTGTGTTTCACTGGGCAAATCCTCCTCCTCTTCCTCCTCCTCCTCCAGTTCAGCTCCAACGGGGTTCATGTGGCCGTAAGATGTAGACGCCATGTCTCCAGTGCCCTGACCAGCCATGGTTTCCAACATGTGCTGTAGTACATAAAGCAGTGGAATCACGTCGTTCATCCCGTAATCCTGCCGACTGACAAATAAAGTGGCTTCCTCAAAGGGCCTGAGCAAACGGCAGGTGTCACGTATGAGCTGCCACTGGTTGACATTGAAGTTACACAGGGGAGTCCCCCTATCCGCTTGGATCATCAGGTAATCCGTGATGGCTTTTCTCTGTTCATATAAACAGTCCAACATGTGAAGGGTGGAATTCCAACAGGTGGAAACATTGCAAATCAGACTATGTTGGGGGCTATCGTTCTGATGCTGTAGCTCAAGAAGGGTGTGTTTGGCGGTGTATGAGTGGCTGAAGTGCATGCAAAGTTTCCTTGAAGTTGTTAGGATGTCTTGCAGATGGGGGAAAGGCTCCAGAAACCGCTTGACAACCAGATTGAAGATGTGAGCCATGCAGGGGGCATGGGTCAGGCTTCCTTGGTGCAGCGCAGACAAAATTTTCTTCCCATTGTCGGTAACCATGATTTCCATTTTAAGTTTTCTTGGAATAAGCCATGTTTGGATTTCCTGATGAATACATTTAAGCAGTTCCTCCCCTGTGTGACTCCGTTCGCCAAGACAAACCATGTGAAGCACAGCGTGACACCTCCGTGCCTGCACACATGGTAGACTGGAGGGGCACTGAGACTTGAGCCTACAGTGGAGGGTGAGGAGATGGCGGAGGATGAGGAGGCCGAGTCGCACGGTGTCACAGGCCCAACGGGCAGGGAGCGCGGAGGGTGAAGCGGTGGGCCGTAAACCACATGTACTGTCCCTGACCGTAGTTACAGCTCCAGACGTCGGCGCTGCCATGCACTTTGCTACACACGGACAGGCTCAAGGACTGGCCCACCTTCTGTTCAACAAAAGTGTGCAGCGCTGGTACTGCCTTCTTGGCAAAGAAATGACGGCTTGGGACTCTCCACCTCGGCTCGGTACAAGCCTTCAGTTCTCTGATAGTCCACCAAATGAAAAGGGAGCGACTGCAGCGACTGCAGCACCAGCAACTTGGAAAGGAACACATTCAGCTTCTGCGCCGTAGGATGAGTGGGCGCATACTGCTGTCTCTTGGACATGGCTTCGCTGATGGATTGCTGGCGGGATGCATGACTTGGAGGAGGAGCAGGAGCGACAGAGGATGGGTATGACACACAGCTGCCTTTGGCTGAGGTGCTGGAGCCTTGGCTGGCAGAAATTGGGAGCAGCATGCCACTTGGTGAGGAAGCAGGCTGGACCACCTTTTCAGAGCCTCGATTCTCCCAGGCCGCTTTATGGTGACACATCATATGTTGACGCAGGGCCGTGGTGCCAACATTTGGGCTCTGGCCACGCTTCACCTTCTGCCTACATATCTTACATGTGGCCATGTTACCCTCCTGCGGATGCTTCAGGAAAAACTGCCACACTGCCGAGTAGCTACTTTTCCCACCAACAGGCCTCACTGATTCACTGCTACTGTCACCAACTCCAGGAACCCCTGCTCCACTACCTCCCGATAAGGTAGCCTGCCGCACAGCAGGTGCTCTACCCCGGCCCCGGCCCCGTTTGGCTCCAGGCTTTACAATTGTGCCCCCATGCTGACTGCCAACCATGCTGCTAACACCTTGCTGCCTCAGCTGCTGACTCCGGGGCAACCTGCGCCCCTCTTCTCCTGATGATGATGATGAAGCCCCTTCATCACCCGGCTGCCAAGTGCGATCGGCTTCATCATCATCATCATCATCATCATCATCATCATCATCATCATCATCACGAGTTGTGGCTGCACGTCACTGATGTTCTCGGTTTCCTCAACAGTGTCTGGCGCAGGAGCTGGAACGCTCGCAACACCCACGACACTGTCCACATCACTATTTGTCTGCCTAGCTAAAGAAGCCACCTCCATTTCTTGGCTGGGCAGTAGCTGCTGACTGTCCTCTATCTGATCTGAACCCAAGGCATAGGATACGTCGCTGGGGAGGGAACGGCGTAGGACAGAGGCAATGAGAGGACAGGGACTGCTCTCGGGGCATGCCAACTCAGGGTTGTGTCAGAGGAACCTACCGACCCTAGACTGAGGGTCTCAGATGTAACTTGTGATGATGTTGATGAGCGCGTTAACCAATCTACCACGGCAGATGCGTTACTGGTGGAGACACGACCGCTAGCAGATACTGGCAGATCAGGTCTCTCACTGTGACTCCTGCTGCCACTCGCTCCTAGTCTGCTGCGACCTCTGCCTGCTGAATCTTGGCCTCTGCCACTCCTCTTTGAACATCCTTGCACTTGTCTGCCTGACATTTTTATGTATTTGAAATGCGCAATGTAATTTGAATGCAATGTATTTGAAAAATGTGTTTACTTTAAAAAGAAGAAGCTAAATAAAGTGAGGAACTGCTTCTCTGCACCAGATACTATGAAAATTGGCAATATGAGATACCCTGCGGCCTAGTGTTTTGGCAGCAGACCAAAAACCAATTCAAAATGCAATACTTTGATTAAGCTGAGGAAGAATGAACAAGCGTATTTAGTATAACAGATAGGCTGCTAAGTGCAGGTTTGGGATGCCCTGCGGCCTGGTGTTTTTTTTGTTAAAGGCAGACCAAAAACCAATTAAAAATGCAATACTTTGATTAAGCTGAGGAAGGATCAACAAGGGAATTTAGTATAACAGATAGGCTGCTAAGTGCAGGTTTGGGATGCCCTGCGGCCTGATGTTTTTTTTGTTAAAGGCAGACCAAAAAACAATTCAAAATGCAATACTTTGATTAAGCTGAGGAAGGATCAACAAGCGTATTTAGTATAACAGGTTGCTAAGTGCAGGTTTGGAATGCCCTGCGGCCTAGTGTTTATTCTGTTAAAGTCATACCAAAAACCAATTCAAAATGCAATACTTTGATTAAGCTGAGGAAGGATCCACAAGCGTATTTAGTTTAACAGGCTCCTAAGTGCAGGTTTGGGATGCCCTGCGGCCTGGTGTTTTTTTTGTTAAAGGCAGACCAAAAACCAATTCAAAATGCAATACTTTGATTAAGCCGAGGAAGGATCAACAAGCGTATTTAGTATAACAGATAGGCTGCTAAGTGCAGGTTTGGGATACCCAGGTGGGCTGGTGTTTTTTTTGTTAAAGGCAGACCAAAAACCAATTCAAAATGCAATACTTTGATTAAGCTGAGGAAGGATCAACAAGCGTATTTAGTATAACAGATAGGCTGCTAAGTGCAAGTTTGGGATGCTCTGAGGCCTGGTGTTTTTTTTGTTAAAGGCAGCCCAAAAACCAATTAAAAATGCAATACTTTGATTAAGCTGAGGAAGGATGAACAAGCGTATTTAGTATGACAGATAGGCTGCTAAGTGCAGGTTTGGGATTCCCTGCGGCCTGGTGTTTTTTTTGTTAAATGCAGATCAAAAGCCAATTCAAAATGCAATACTTGATTAAGCTGAGGAAGGATCAACAAGCGTATTTAGAATAACAGATAGGCTGCCTAATGCAGGTTTGGGATGCCCTGCGGCCTGGTGTTTTTTTTGTTAAAGGCAGACCAAAAACCAATTCAAAATGCAATACTTTGATTAAGCTGAGGAAGGATCAACAAGCGTATTTAGTATAACAGATAGGCTGCTAAGTGCAGGTTTGGGATTTAAACTAATCCAGTTATATATTATGATAAATGCTTGTGTGTAACAGATAGGGTTAAATAAGCCACTGCATAGATGGCACGCACAGTGGCAAGGCAGATTTACAGCACAAATAACTGAAATCGAATTGAAAACTGATCTGGCTAATGAAAAAAAAAAATTTTCACTGTCACTTCTAAGCTGTCCCTGGCTGGATGGTTCCGGTTTTTCCTATCTTTCCCTTTCTTTCCCTGGCTCTGTCTACCTCTCTGTCTGCCTCTCTGACTCTCCCTACCTATCTCTAACTCTCTGTCCCTGTCTCTAACTAGCTGTGCTCTGGCCGCAATGCAAGGCTGAAATGCGCACAAGCAAGATGGCCGCTGCTTTATATAGCACGGTGACGTCACCGGGCTTCCTGGCTGCTGATAGGCTGCATGTGACTTACCCATGATACCTTGCCCCAGGGGGTATGTCTGGACATGTACATCCACCATTTTAGAATGCCTGTAATTGAAATAAATGAAGTTTAAAGGAAAACTTCGATCGATCGAATCGCGGGGAAATTCGGATTCCTTCAGAATCGAATTTTCCATGAAATTCGGAACGAATCCGCGTTCGTCCGGATCGATTTGCTCATCCCTAATCTACCCCATAATAATTCATTTGCATCTGTAGAACTGTCCCATCGCAATAGACCTAATGTAATTATTTAACTTTTTTTGTATGGGAAGCGTTTAAATCTCTAAACTCAGCCACTCAAATTTGTATAATCCCCAATGTAAAGAAGATAATTATTAGCTTATCATGTCAATATGTTTTGAAAACCTATATTCATGTTTTTAAACATATTTTTTTACTTTTTTAAAACAGTATAGCAATATATAATTGCAAAAAAACATTCTGAACTCAAGAAAAGTACAGCATATTAGACATTTCCATTCCAGTTCTAATTTTTGGCAATTTCAAACTTACAACTAGCTATTTTTTCATCATCCTTCTTTTGGTGTTGTCAGCCACAACCTTAGAAACACCATTTAAAGTGTAAAAGGCATTTTCATTGCCCATTTTCTTTCTGAAAGTACAATTTAATAATACTAAAGAGAACAAATATTTTTGAAAATAATGACTTTACTCTTATATGTGACATTATGATTACTACTTTTAAAGTGAAATACTTGTATATGGCGAAATCTGAAATACGGAACCTTGTTCCAATCTGCGCCTGCAGATCTGTGCTTGATATTTTCAGGAAAATTATTATGAAAAGGATTCAGTAGTTTATCATGTCTTGATGTTGGCTCAAAGTTTTAATAGAGCAGGGACCCATAGCTTGTAGTTTTGAAACTGAATGTGGCTCAGGTAGGAGTAAAAGTCCTGCTTATCTATCTCTGAAGCTCCCAGAACTGCATGAGTAAGTAACTTTCTCCCTGAAATACAGCGCACTGACAGAGGCTCCTTTGTGCTTTAAGCTACCTTTTCCCTATGTTACTTGGACATATGTTGGAGGATATTCACCTAAGATGCATTGCGCTATCCTGACCTATTCCCCAAAGATTTAGAGCAGACCAAATACCAATTTTTTTATTAGTATCCCCTGATTTGAACCCCCCCCCCCCATACGGAGCACCTTTTGGCAATTTTCGCTGCTCTTGCATCCTCAAGTAATTGCCATTGCTGTGAATGTCATTACCACACCTTTGCAATGGTCGATCGCCTGTCAAATCGCAGAAGGGGACAGCAAAAACATCAGTGTGCCATGACAATTTGGTAAGAAAAAATATACACTTCTGGTTCTAGACCTTAAAGGAACACTATCACGAACTTGTGTAATATTAAAAATCCAAATAAAGGCATCGGCTAAGAAGGGGTCACTTATACACCCAAACTGAATAAAACTCCCGTCAAGCTTGTAGTTTATTCTCTCATGGTAGGAATAATATCCAGGGGTGACAGGTTTAATCTAGAACCTGTCACCCGAGATGTCCTCTTTCTTACATTAAAATTAAAAGAACAAGCATGGCTGGATATTTCTTGATATCGGGTATATAGGTGACCGCTCCTACCACCATCCAGCATATTTATATGGATTTTTATCATCAAGCCATTTTTTCGTGATAGGATTCCTTTAAGAAGGAAGTATAGGCATGGGCTTTAACTAAATTTATTTTACATATTTTAGATCTTGAATGATTGCAAAAGATACATGCACTACATCTTTTGTACATAATATTCTCTGGTTCCCTTGGTTCATGCTAAGTTGAGTTTTCTGTACACTTCTTTAAACCATCCATTCAAGAGAGTTTACTTTATTTTACCTTTAGTGGGGGTCGGAAAATTATATGTCTTCTATTCTCTAGTCTGGATTTTAGACAGTAGGGTTCCACAAGGGTTCCACAAGGGTGATCATCACACTCTCATGGATTGTAAATAGAACAAGGATTGGCTCTACTGGTAGATATGTATAACACAATCAACTTTCATCTACTGGTTTAGTTACTGAGAGTCAACATTCGTTGAAAATTAAACAACAGCCCTAAACTTCTAAGAAAGCTTCTAAGAAAGCTTCTATTCCTTCTTCTTACATACACAGATGTGTATACATTGCTTCTACTTAATTCTGGGCAAGGGACTGGGAAGTGATACAGCCCCACTGGCAGATATAGTTTGTAACAGAAGACCAGATCTTCCTTGGTTTTATAGGAGCTTAAATAATAATTTAGAAGACTCTATAATCTTATAGTTGTTTGGCTGAAGCGCAGACCAATACAGTTCCACCCGAAGGGCCCATGCCAATGCCATGATCAGGATCATAAGCAGATTTACAGTTCTTGAGGAGAACTATGCACCTATACCACCTTTGATCTCATGGTTGCATCAAACCCAAAATACTTTTGTGCCTGGAGGTTTTGGTTTGGTGAACCATGAATCTGCAACCAGAAGGTAAAAGCCTAAAGAGGGAATCTCCAATGTGTATTAATATTTTGTTTGCCTTTCATGTGATTCTGCTACTGCTATCTTTAAGGGACGGTAAAAAAGCAACCAATCTTGATATCACAACATCAGTAGATGTTCTTGATAGAAGTCAGAAGTCAGTTGCAAGTTCTGCAGTTTATGTATGTTCATAATAAGTTTTCCTTGCACAATGATCCTAGCATGTTCATTTGAGACCGATAAGCAGTTTAATTGTTTTCACTAAATAAAGCCCACTACAATGGTATCATCTGCAAATGCAGGCACACTCCCGCCCCAGCATATCTCAATGGCTGAGCATGGGAGCATCCAAATTCCAGAGATGCTGGGGATGTGGCCACTCTCATTCCCCATTGTTTACCTCGCCAACGGAGCAACCAGAAAAGGTCCCCTGGCCCCCTTACTAGTTCAAGACAGTGAAAGTTAAAAAAAACACACCCCACGGAGATTTCAGGGCTGCTAGATTCCTTCAGCCCAGGGAATCCAAAATCAGGATTGCTCTGTTTACTCACCTTCTACCCCTGTTCAATGGTGCAGCAGAGGCAAGGACCAAAACCAGGGATAGTCAAAAATCCTGGCTTTTGGTCCACTTTAATTAGAAGGAATGTATACACCTCTGTGTATACAAGAAGCAGGAGCATTATTTAATACTTGGTTTTGTTGAAATTATGACTCCCAGGACCTCAACCAGAAAGTAGACACTGGGTCAAATGAAAGCAGAAGGTCATTTTCTCTGCTCTTTTTTCTTATAAGCGACTGCGGGCCATTCGTATAAAATGGCATTAGTCTTATTGGCTGTTCACCTTTTTCTTTAAGTGGATAATAGTAAAATATTGTATCCTTTTCATCTACTAATGCTGCATAGGTATAAACATTCATATTTTTTGCGTCTGTAAATTAAAAACCTACTGAAATAAAAGGACATATGCGATTATGTATTTCCCAATGTTCAGCTTTAAATAGTGCTCTTAAATATTTATACAAAGACGTATTATTAAAATGTGTACACAAGGCAGTGTTTGAAATTATATAAAGTAACACACACTGTGGTTTTAGTCCTTCCCTGCAGAGCTTGTGGGGCTGGACGGCATTCAGTCTCTTCATTACACTTGACTTGCCCTGAATACCTCTGTTTCCTCTGTAACTGTTTCCAAGAGGGACAATAATACTATGTTAATTAGCTATTGCATTCTAAGCAAGTCCAGGGTCCTTTATGTCCTAAAATAGTTCCTATGAAAATGTATGAACTGAGATTTGTAGGTTTCACAAAATGATGATAAGTGGAGCAAAAGGCGTGTATCCAGAGTATCTTCAATATAATTAGGAGGATAAACTGGATGCCAAAAAGTTCTTAAATTAAATATATTTAGAATGTGTTTTGTAATTAAAGAAGACCAACACCCAAAGTGGGCACCAGTGTTGGTACTGCTGCTATAATTGTAGAGGGGCATCCAGAGTGAGTGCCGGGTGGCCAATTGTTACGATGGATTCCCATCAAGAATTGAGATGAAGGTAAGGATTACAGGTGTTCTGGAGGGTTATGTGCAGGGAGGCTCCAAAGTTGTTGATTCCCCCGTACTTTGTCATAGCGGCAGGGCCAGCATAGGTGTTGGTCCCCTTTAAATTCACTTAGTCAGTTACAAAGAGTCATTGTGATGATGTAGTTAGAGCTATTGCTATATCAGCAGAAGGCCACCAAGTTTCTGGATCAAACAAAACAAAGGAGGGGTGGCAGACGCTCAGACCATTTTATAACTAACCTGGGAGGTGCACGTGAGCAGGACAATTAGGATAAACAAGCCCACAGCACTCAACCCTGTTAGCTTGCAGACAAACCTTACCTGAGGTTGCCCTGGGGTCTAGGCTGTACTGCGAGGTCTTCGACCCTTCCACCCCATGGGCTGCCCTCAATGTTATAGGGCAACCTCAGGTAAGCCTGCTCCCAATTTATCTATTGCAATGTATGTCCTAAAGTGGACTCCCAGTGATTAGAGGTAGGCCTGCACCTCACAGAGGCACCTTGGCGGTTGGTGGTGCAGTTTCAGCATAATTCTGCAGATGTGTGTGGACCGAGACCTTTGTTTTTAACCAGATTTAGAGACAGATTATAGCTTTGTCTGCAAGCTAACAGGGTTGAGTGCTGTGGCCCCTTTAAGACAAGTTTCTAGATCTATAATTTTCAGTGCAACCAACTCTTCAGCTCTGTTTTTCTATTGGACTTCTCTGGTCAAAAGAAATCCCTTCAAGGCCAGGAGGAAGGGCTGGAATAAAGTATAAATGTTCCATTTTTTGCTTGTATGAAAAGATTCTTGCACTGAAGCCAGTAACACCATGCTGGTTTTCACGTAGCCATTGGGCTTCACAGAGCAGTGTTGCAAAGGAAATCTGAATGTAGAGCCGCTGGCCGCACCCCTGCTCTGCCTCTTGCTGCATGCGTACCCAATCTGATCATTCTGAACGGCTTAGTGTGGGCGCGCCCACAGCTAGAATTATGCTGGGGATGCAGGCGCGGTGCTGAGAGGGCTCTGGGGAA
The DNA here is from genome assembly GCA_027917425.1 of Gastrophryne carolinensis. Lineage (NCBI taxonomy): Eukaryota > Metazoa > Chordata > Amphibia > Anura > Microhylidae > Gastrophryne > Gastrophryne carolinensis. The sequence goes on along the minus strand of CM051239.1, from coordinate 67,741,283 downwards.
AGGTAGGTAAATCGAACAATCTGGGGGGCTCACTCTGTTGGGCAGGGGTGGTTGATCCTCTTCAAGGGTTCTTGAAGTTGGAGTTCTACAGGTGTGGTGCAGTTTATTTATTTTTTTAATGGGGTAGATATTTTATTTTAGAAGCAAAAGCCGATTAAGGGGATCCAAACAACCTTGATGAGGCTAATTTTGAGTGCTTTGGATTCCCAATTGGCTGCCATTTTTGGGGGGCGATTGCTTGCATGAAATGGGCTAGGGAAAGTACTCAAAATGATCACAGAAAATTAAAAACATAATAATACAAGTACATAGTACATTAGTACACAAGTACATAAGTAATACACAAACAAAGAAAAAAAAATAATTTGTTTTTTTACGGGTCTTGGGGGCCTAATTTGGGGGGTAAGACCTGGGCGGTTGCCCTGCACAAAATGAACTAGGGAAAGTACTTAAAATAATCACAGAAAACTAATAAAAACGAAGAAATACACAAACAAGTAAAAAACATTCATTAGTTGCTTGACAGGTGTTGGAGGCCTAGCTTGGGGGGTAACATCTGGGTGCTTGCCCTGCACAAAATGGGCTAGGGAAGGTACTCAAAATAATCACATAAAACTAAAAAAAAGATATAAAAATAAAATGCAAATAATAAAAATAAAATATTATTTTTTTATGGTATCGGAGGCCTAGTTTGGGGGGGGGGGGACCACCTGAGTGAATACCCTACACAAAATGGGATAGGGAAAGTGAGAATAATCACAGAAAGCAAGAAAATGATTAAATACATAAATAAATAAAAAAAAAATAATTTTTCCATGTCTAATCTGTTCCTGCTGCAGGTAATTGCCTCCGGTTTTATTTTTTTAATATTTTTTGGTAATTTTTGGGGGCATTTTTGGTTAAAGCATCCCATCTAACATAAAAACTGCCTGTGGGTTTATTGTTTTATGGTTTTTGGTAACTTTTATTTTAATTAAAATCATTTCATTTAACATTAAATCTGCCTGGGGGTTATTTTTTAATTTTTCTGTAATTTCTTAGGCATTTTTAGTTAGACCTTAGGCCTTTAACCCTTTAAATGCCAAGCACATATGGCCTGATGCAGAACCTCCCCAGAACTGACCTTATTTTGTTCCGTTTCTCTGAAGTCCCGTTTTCATTCCGTTTGTCTCGGGGGTTCAAATGTGATTCAGAGCCGCCATCGGGAGAGCTCTGTTACTGATCCGTTTATGTGTCTTCATTCGGAAAGTGTTTTTTCCCCTCTCGGGTGCTTTCCGTGTGGTCGTGGGTTCCGTTGCCGTTCACATGGACGATCCGTTTTTGGGTCCATTTTAATGCGTTTCCAAACGTACCTTCTTGCCATCTGTTTCCATTTTCACCCCGATTCCGATTGTTTTTCCATGTATACTTACATTTCCACGGATTTCCTGTGGACAATCTGTGTCCACGGAAGCGCACATCCCTAGTCCTCCCTCAAGCTTTCCTCATACATCAAACTGACGCTTTTACCAACACCAAAACTTACCTTAAACTAATATCCTTCTTCTTCTTCCTCCTCCCTGTGTTTAATGCTTACCTTAATCTCTTCTCCTTCTTCTTCTTCTTCTTATCCTTCTTCTTCCTCCTATTCCTTGTCCCATATACTTACCTTTTGGGACATGTAACTGTATGGTTATGTTGTGAGAACGTACAGTGGCAGAAAAGAGAACACACCACAATTTTTTGTTTGTTTTTTTTTTTTTTTTTTTTAACAATAAATCTTTATTGAGGTAGAAAGGACAGCAAAGCAATCCATAGAAAGAACACAGTTTCATACAGTAGGAAGGTCCAGCATACACAGTATATAAAGCCTCAGTCATGTTCATGACATGCATAACCTACTAGACCTCTGTGACCTTCGCTCTCTCGGCTACCCCCCAAATAGAGCCTCGCCATGCCAGTCCACCTTATTTTCCCTTTAGATGGTAAAGGGGGAATTGGGGTTCAGGATCAAGATGTAGGGGGGTAGGAAGTGTAGGGGGAAGGGAAAAGAGGGGAGGGGGAGGGAAAGAAAGGAACGGGGAGGAGGGGGGAGCGCCCCCCCGCCCACCCCCCCGGGCCGCCCCGCGCCCCACTCCGGCACATTTCACACCCTCCAGACCGGGCGCCCCAACCCGCAGTCTGTCTCTAGCCATCACAACAAGTAGTCATACCGTGATCCGCAGTTTCTTGCCTTCAACAGACTCCGTGAACATGTCCCATGGCAACCACCGGTGCCTATGTTTTTCCTCAGAGCCCTTGAGTAGGGCAGTCAGAACCTCCATGCGCCTAATGTCCTCCACCCTATGGATCCAAGAGCCCATGAGGGGTGCGGCTGCGCTCTTCCACTGGGCTGGTATGCATGCCCTTGCTGCGTTCACCAGATGGATAGTCAACGACTTTCTGTAGTTCCCAACTATTCCTCTAATGGAGTGGAGCAGGAGCGTTTCCGGGGAGAGCGGAATATCGTCGCCCGTTATCTTACGGATCAGATCCACTACGTTCCTCCAGAAGCCCTGAATTTTCTCGCATTCCCAGAAAATGTGTTGAATGGTGCCCTGGGCCCTCTCACACCGCCAGCATAGTGGCGAGACGGATGGGTAGAAGCGATGTAGCGTCTGAGGAGTCCTGTACCAATGGCAGAGGATTTTATAGCCCGTCTCCTGGTAGGAGTTGCTGACCGATGCCAGTTGCGCCAGCTCCAAGATTTTCTTCACCTGATTTGGCGGGAAGGTGATTCCGAGGTCCCTTTCCCATGCCCTTATGAAACCAGGCACAAAAGACTCTCCAGGGTCCAGCAGCAGTTGGTACACTTTGGATAGAGCCCCTCTAACCGGTTCCGGTGACAAGCACAACTGCTCGAAAGGTGTTAGTGCCCTCCCGAACTCCCCGGGGGGGGGGCAGGTCATCCAGAAAGTGAGAAATCTGTAATGCTCTCCAGTGCGACAAGTGTGGAGGGTCCCCCCATGACATGATCTCCTGTTGGGTCTTCCATCTGGAGCCGCACAGGAAGTCACGGGCAGTGCCCCTACCGGGCGTCTTCCATCTTCGAAATCCTGCATCTAGTTGTCCCGGGAAAAAATCTAAAGCCCCTAAGACCGGCCTGAGCAGGGAGGGTGAGGGAGCCAGATTCTCGTTCGTTGCTTGTCTGGTCCAAACCTGCAGGGTAGGGCCTATAGTTGGGTGTGACCTGAGTGCACTCGGAACCGGGCCAGGGGACCAAGGCAAACTCGCCAATGGAACCGGGGACCATGTCTGTTCAAGTTGGACCCAGAGTTTATGTCTCCCATGAAGGTTCCAGTCTACAATTCTGCCCAAGTGTGCCGCTGCATAGTACGTTTTGATGTCAGGGAGTCCCACTCCCCCCCCTTGTCTTAGGTAGAGTAAGCAGTTTCTGTGAGACTCGTGGGCTCTTTCCTCCCCACACGAATGGTTTTCAAGAAGGAAGCTGCCAAGTGGATGGGTAACACCTGAATATGGTAGAGTAGACATGGTAGGACGTTCATTTTGAGAACGTTACACCTGCCAAACCAGGACAGTACCCTGTCCCTCCAGCTGCTGAGGTCCTTCTTGATTGCTGACAACAATGGTGGGAAGTTTTTAGCAAACAAGTCTTGCAAGGAGGGCGTAATCTGTACTCCCAAGTAAGAGATTGATTCTGATGCCCAGCGAAAAGCAAAGCTGGACTCAATGTTCCTCAGGTGTCTCGGTGGTAGGGAGACGTTCCACGCCTTCGACATTTGTAAGTTTATTTTAAAATTTGAGAGCTCAGTATAGTCCTTAAATTCTCTTAACAAGTTGGGAAGCGAAGTTGCCGGTTGGGTGATACAAAAAAGCAGGTCGTCCGCAAAGGCTGCAACTTTGTGCTCGGATCCGCCGCCCATCACCCCTTTTATGTCCGGGTTTGCCCTCACCCGGCAGAGGAACGACTCCAGCGTTAGAATAAATATAATCGGGGAAAGAGGGCATCCCTGCCTAGTTCCATTTGTGATCCTGAATGGCTTCGAGAGCATGCCATTGACCTTAACACATGCCGACGGGGAAGAGTACAGTGATAGTATCCAAGTCCTCATATTCTCCCGGATGCCTAAGTGTTCCAATGTGGCTCGGATAAAATCCCAATGGACCCTACTGAATGCTTTTTCCGCATCCGTGGAAAGCAACATAGCCGAGATCCTCTCCTCATGGATCAGGTGAATAAGATTGAGGACCCTCGTCACATTGTCTCTTGCCTCTCTTTTCGGTGTAAAACCCGCCTGGTCAAGATCTATCAGGTCACTTAGGTGTGCTACTAATCTGTTTGCCAATATTTTCGCGAACAATTTCAAGTTCATGTTTAGTAGCGATATTGGCCTATAGTTTGCGCAGAGAAGCGGGTCCTTTCCCTGTTTCAGTATTACCGCCACTTGGGCCCTTAGCATGTCGGTGGGCACTGTCTGTTCAGTTGAAATGGAGTTAAAGGCGGTCACTGCACGTGAGGACAAGATGTCTCCCAGCTCCTTGTAGTAGGACAGGGAAAACCCGTCCGGGCCCGGCGACTTGCCTGTCTGCGAGAGTTTAATTGCCAGTGCCCACTCTAGTTTGGAGATAGGCTCCTCCAGGGTCTCCACTATCTCGGGGCTTAGCTCAGGGAGGCCTAAAGTAGCCACGTAGCCTCATGCGTCCTGCAATAGGTGAGCTCGGCTACTCCCCTCGCCAATCAGGTTGTAGAGCTTACTGTAGAATTTCCTAAACGCCTCAGCAATGTCGTCGGGACCGGAGCACACCTATCCACCCGCTCCAAGGATCTGCGGGACATAATTATTTGCCCTCTGATCGCTCTCGCCAGGGAGCGGCCACACTTGTTTCCATACTCATAAAAGGAGCGCCAAACTCTTAGGAGGGAGGCCTTGGCCTTGACCATCAATATGTATCTTAGGTTTTCCCGCGCCAGCACCAATTCCTGTCCGACTCTCACTGCCTGTTGTCTTTTATGTTCGGCTTCTAGTCTACCGATCTTCCCCAGCAAGTCGCAAATGGCTTTCTCTCTCTCCTTTTTTCGTCTGGACGCTATCTTCAATAATATGCCCCTGATATAACATTTGTGGGCTGCCCACAGGTTGATGGGGCTTGTTTCTGGTCTGTCGTTCAATTCGAAATAGGATCTAAGCTCTCTCCTGACCTCCTCTTTAACAAGTGGATCCTGCAGCAGGGACTCGTTAAGAAGCCACGAGCTTGGTCTTGCGGGCCACTCGGGTATTCTTACCGACAGCGAGACCAAGGCATGGTCTGAGATTGTGATGGAATCTATCGTGGCCTTCTGTGCAAGCTGGAGGTACCTATGTTCTATGAAAAGATAGTCGATCCTGGAGTAGGAGTCGTGAGGAGCTGAATAGAAGGTGTAATCTCTCCCGTGCGGGTTTTGTAAACGCCAAGAATCTACCAACTGTGCCAGCCTGAGGGCTGTTTTAAGTTTTTTGAGGGCTGAGAATGAGAAGTGAGAACCTTTCCTAGACACATCAAGCAAGGGGTCCAAAGCCACATTGAGATCGCCTCCAAAGATCACCAGACCTTCCGAAAAAGTTTGAAGGGTTTCAAGAGTTTGTTCTATGAAACGTGTCTGATCCGTGTTAGGAGCGTAGATGTTCGCAAAAGTGCACATCTGCCTACTCTCCCCTTAAGGAAGATGAACCTACCCTCCTAATCTGATCTGCTATCCACTAAGGTCCAAGGGAGCGAGGAGGCGAGCAAAATGCCCACTCCTCTAGATCTCGCGTCGGGTGAGTATGAGTGGTAGCCCGTAGGGAAACGCTTATCCGAAAATTTCGGAGCCCTTCCTTTCCGAAAATGTGACTCCTGGATGAACACTACCTGAGCTCTTCGCTTCCAGAACAGGGACATGCACATTCTCCTCTTCTCGGGAATGTTAAGGCCCTTAGCCTTGAAAGAGACAATTTGCAAGTCCATCGTGCGCGCAGCACCCGGGTCACGCGACGACGAGGCGAGGCAAGACTGAGGCCAAGCACCTAACCGGAAGGAGGGCCCCCAGGGGAGATAGGAAGGGAGCGCGTGGGCGAGCCCGGGGGGGAGGGCAACGGAGAACGGCAGCCCCCACCAACCCCCACAGACCCGGGGGAAACACAACGGAGGGAGGGTAAGACAAAACGGGTAAGTAGGGAGAAGAAGAGAGACCGGAAAAGGGAGAAGGGAGAAGCGTAAAGGGGAACAAAGAAAAACTCCCGTCTAGTCGACTGGACCTAGACGAGCTGGCCTATGTGGGGAGTAAAAACTGTGGCGCTGCGCAACAACAGAGGACTCGCGTCCCCAGCCCAGGGCAGTTCCTCCCACGAGGAACGGTTCAAAAAACGTAACTTAACCTACCCGTCCCCAGCCGTCACCAGGGTCGGAAATGTCTCAAATAGGGGACCAGGGGCCCGGCCCGACCCTGGGGGGGGCGGCTAGAAAGGAGCTCAGGTCCAAAGGGACCCCTCCAACATCACCACTTGGCACGTAGGCCGGGGCACCGGATAGAGACCCCGATGAAGACCGGCGCCAACATCATCAATCAGGCCAGAGGAACCGCCGAGCACAGGACCCTGAGCGCCACCGCCACACTGGCTGCGAATGCGCGGCCAGACGTCGAAGAGGGGGCCAAAACCCCTGGTTGAAGTAGTAACCAGCGCCGGGGCTGCGCCCGGCGGCCTCCGGAGCCCGAAAGGGGCCCAGGAACGAAGCAAGTCTAGGGTCCAGGGGGGAAGCACCACGTCCAGCGGCCCACTCCCCTTCCGCGGGACGCAGTCCAGAGGCCAGGGCAAGGTCACCAAGGAAGTCCACAGTCAGAGGGCACGTCATCGGCCCGGACCAGCGTCACAGTGCCGGAGATTCCAACGCCCCCCCCCCGGCCCATGGCAGGCAGGGGCGCAGGACAGCAAGCAGCTAAGGCCCCGAGGCATTGGATAACAGTGGTAATTACTCTTCTAGGGGAGGAGGAGAATCCCTCCTGTGCGGCAGCCCCCGTCTAGGCGGGGCCCTCCTATGTCTGATCCTCTGCGGTAACGGTTGAAACGATGGGAAGTCCAGCGTTGTCCAGGAAAACGAACAGGTCATCAAGATCCCCGGGTGTTTGGAGAGTGAAAGACCCCTCGTTCTTGCGGACGATGAGATGAAAGGGGTATCCCCATCTGTAGACTGCTCCGCTTTCTTTTATTTTCTGAAGAAGAGGTTTCAGTTGCCTTCTCATCCAAAGTGTAGAACGGGCCAAGTCCGGCAAGATGGTTAATGGTTTGGAGTCATGGACAACCTGGCCCGCCTCCCACGCCTTCCTCAAGATCTCTTCTTTAATCCTGAAGTGATGGACTCTACAGAGAATGTCGCGAGGGGCATCCGGGGCGGCCGGGGGCCAACCTGCCACCCTGTGTATCCTATCCAGTTTGATGGCAGCAGTCGGGGGGTTACCCAGCAACCGGTTGAAGACAGAGATGACAATCGATTCCAGGTCTGCATACTGCGCCAACTCAGGGAGACCCCGTATACGTAGATTGTTCCGTCTACTGCGGTTTTCTAAGTCGTCGTTTTGGATCTTCAAAGTAGAGATTTGGGTTGCTTGTAGCTCACTGGTCTGCTCCAGGCGGGCAAAGCGGTCTTCCGTCGATGCTCTTGTATTCTCCAAGGCCGTGACCCGATCCTCTACCGCCGCCACATTTTGTTGGACAAATTCCAGGTCCTTTTTGAAGGTTTTTTCGATTCTGGGTATCATAGTTTCCAGATCTGCCTTGGTCGGCATAGATTCCAGGCCGGCCTTGGTAGGGAGGGAAAGGAGCACTGATCGTAGGTCCAGGTCTGAGCTCGTCAGATACATGCTTGCGGGCGTTTGGAGAGGTCTCTCACCGTCTTTCATCCAGGTATGAGCAGGACCAGGATCAGCAGGTGGCAGCAGCCCACATTTATTCCATGGGTCATGTGGAGGCTCTCTCTCAAAATAGCCATAGGAAGTGCTGGTCCCCATTCCAGCGTCCCGGGGTGGGGGGGGCGACGGGGCATCCCGTCCGAGGAAACGGACCAGGTCCGTGGAGCGGCCCTGTGTGTAAGTGGCGCTTCCTCCAGAACCTCCGCTACTGCGGCTCTCGGCTCCCTGCGAACAAAGCCGGGCCTCACACTCGGAGTGCCCCCCTGTGCAACGTCTCCCATCCAGGTCCAGCCTGCAAAGGGTCCCTCAGGCAGCCTCCTCCAGCCATTGTCTCAGAATAAGCGGTGCCTGTCCCTTTAACAGCGCGCTCGGACCGCTGCGCTGGGCAAACAATACTGCTGTCTCTGCCGGGGATTCTCCCCATCCCTCCCCCTCTCCCCCATCGGGGCATCTCTGTACGATCATTGGGCTTCTCCCCATTCCTTTACCCGGGGTCTCCCACCCCGAGTCAGGGGAATCCCCGCCAGCCACACACACTACCCGATGCCGCTCTTCAGCCACAGCGGATGCCTCCGGCCGCATCGTCGGCGTCTCCTCCCGCAGACAGGCGCCTCTCTCTCTACCTCCTCCTGCCCGGTCACACAGCGGGGACATCTGATGGGCAAGACCTTGCCTTCCTGGGGTTTCCTTCCCCGAGTCAGGGGAATCCTCGTCCGCCGCACGGACCGCCTCGCGCTGCTCCTCAGCCGTGGCGGGTGTCTCTGGCCGCAACGCCGGCGCCACCTCCCGCTGACAGGCGCCTCGCTCTCTTCCTCCTCCCGCCCGGTCACACAGCAGGGACGTCCGCCGGGTAAGGCACAACTCCGGCACCGGCGGTGTCCGCATCTCATCCGCACGCTGGCTCACCTCCATGACGGCAGCTGTAGTCCGCCCTCCTCCTTCATTCCTGCCGACCGCGTCCACTGCCATCTTGCTTTGGCGCGTGGATGCTCCCGGGGGGTCGCCTGGCCGCAGAAAATGGGCAATGCTGCCCCCTTCCTCTCTTTTGGGGTCCCTCGGTTGCCCGCGTCTCTTCCCCATTCTCGCTGGGGACAGGTTAGGGCTACTGGCACACTACAAAAGGGGCTCCTGGGCTGGGGTCACGGGAGAGCTTCAAGGTGCACGTCCTCCCACTGCCATGCCGTGGCCACGCCCCCGTTTGTTTTTTACTTAAATTTTTTTTAAGAAATTGTCAAAGAATTTTTAAAACAATTGTAAATTTTTTTTTTTTTAAACATTTTAAAGAACAGCACAGGCAGGAGGTTCTTCTTTGTGCTCATCGTTGCCCCTTTCTTTGATCTGTGAATGAAAAACATCATCAGTTTTGCCTTGTAATTATGTTGTGCTTATCTATGGGTTTTTTTTGGTCTATTTTTAGGGTTAATTTTTTGCTAAGTTTTTTCCTTAATGTTTTTTGGTCCTGCCATGCTCAAAACAACCAGGCCGCGTAGCTGACGCCTTTGATGCTCACGCACAGCAGAATGCATTTCCAAGTCACAAAGATCAAATACGGCTGCTAAGACTGCCCGTAAGTGAAGCGTCGACACCCTCGTTAAATTGGGCTTGTTTCAATCGGAAATCAAGGCTCTGAATCAATTAAAAAACGGAACAATCAACGGCCCATCCGTTTTCACGGAGTTCAGCCTCTTGCTAGCCATCAATCGGAAAGGCGCCTGAACAAACACCAAAAAGCAACGTAGCACCGTTTCCTGACCCGATCACAGCCCAAAAACAACGGGAAATAGCTGAACGAGGAGGCTCTGCATCAGGCCAATAGTTTTTACGTGGTTGCTTTTTCTACCGTTAAGTGCCAAGCATGTAGAAACTACGTGCTTAGCATTTTCCCCTGCTAGTTGAAAAATTGAAAAAAAAAAAACTTACCTCCGGTATGGATGTGAAGCTGGGGGTCTCCTCTTCCTGGGGGGGGCATCTGATCCCCCCCACGGGGTCTCCAGTCTTCAGGAGGGGGCCCAAATCTGGCCGCCCCCCCCGCTTTCGCTACTGACTTGCGGCTGCAAAAGAAAAAAAAACAATTACATTCACTCACCTCCTCACCCGATCCCTCCGCCGCGTGTTCTCTTCACCAGGGGGGGTTCCGATCCCCCCCGGGCTCCGCAGGCTTCAGGTGAGGACCCTCTACCGGGTCCTCACCTCCTCTAATGACGGCGCTGGCCGCCGCCCCTAGCTCCACCTTTTGTGGAAGGAGCGGGATGATGTCATATACCCTCACCCGCACCTGGCTCTGACAGATCGGATCTTTCTCGCCTCTTACCCGCCCTGCTCCGATCACTAGCGGCATCTGTCATCAGCTGTCTGACAGCTGTCAGCGACGCGGGGCAGCAGTGAGGGACACAGGATCAGAGGTGAGTAGAGTAAAAAAAAAAAAAATATGTAATTTTTTTCTCTTTGTGTCCGTGTCTTTATTTTTTACATTTAACCCCTTGTGAACTGGTAAGGGGTCCATGAGACCCCTATACCAGTTCACAAGGCTGGGGGCTGGTAAGTCACCTGCCGCTAGCGGGTGACTTGCCATTAACCCCTGGCACCCCCAATTACCTGCCACCCCAAAGCCCGGGGGGGGGGACAGAAGAGCCCATGGCCACAGGCTATGCGGGCTTGTAGCCCGCAGGGCCAGGGGCCACCAAAGCTAGCCCCTGCACCCTGTTCCTACAAGCCCTGCATAACTGGACCCGGGCTGGTTACTTCGGGTAAGGGGGACCCCATGTGAATTTTTTTGGATTTTTAACCCTTAAAATTCCCAAAAAAATGGGTTTCCCCACCTGGGTTGGGGGGCCCTATGTCATTTTTTTTTAATTAACCCCTTATGTACTGGCACCCAGCAGCTATAAAAGGCTTCCAGCAGGTGAGCAGAAGCCAGTGATCAAGGGACACAGTGCTCCAGGATGGATGGAATGTAAGTATTTAAAGAAAAACTAATTAAATATTTTTTTCTCTGTGTATGTGTGTGTTTTCTTTTACATTTACCCCTTGTGAACTGGTAAGGGGTCCATGAGACCACTATACCAGTTCACAAGGCTTGGGGCTGGCAAGTCACCTGCGGCTAGCGAGTGACTTGCGATTAATCCCCCGGCACCCCCAATTACCTGCCTCCCCAAAGCTCGGGGTGGGGGCAGAAGTGCCCGTGGCCATGGGATATGCGGGCTTGTAGCCTGCAGAGCGGGGAGGCCACCAAAGCTGGCTCCTGCGCCCTGTTCCTACAAGCCTTGCATAGCTGGTCCCGGGCTGGTTACTTTGGGTAGGGGGGCCCCATGCCATTTTTTGGGGGGATTTTTTAGGGTTTTTAACCCCTAAAAATCCAAAGAAAAATCCAAAGAAAAAAGGATGGTAGTTGTATTTTATTTGTAAATGTTATAAAGTACTTGTTTCAGTTTGGGGGGTCTCCTGGGCAGGAACGGGGGGGCTACCGATAAATATGTGGTACCGTTCTAATCGGTAGAAATGGGGCTTTCACATGCAATATGTTTTTTTTTTACTTAATAATATTGTAAAAAACTGAATAAAACTGAATAAAATTTACAAACAAGACATTTCATGTTAAAGCCTAAACTCTGCTGCAAAATATATATATATATATAATATATATATATATATATATATATATATATATATATATAATTCTCCTGAAAATTCCAGCAAATAAGGAGCAAAACATGGCGCAAAATGGGGAAAAATTACCTGTCAACAGAGGGTGACAAAATCTCAAGTAGGCTGGCAATTAAAAGGGTTAAAAGTAGCTATGCATGTTGGGTATTGTTCTGCTCGGGGGACCTTGCCCTTTCAGACTTAGCTTGTTTTTTCTTGCTTGCATATTTATATTTTAGGAAAAGGTGTTTTTTATTCTGCATTTTTACACATTTTTTAGGGAAACCCTGCGCAACCAAAGAATTCTTTGAGGGATTACTTCCAGAAAGATGAGCCCACTACAACAAGCTGGGTATGCTTAGAAAGCTTAATGTGTGTGCTTTCAGGGAATATATAGTTTGTAGGGAGTTTTCCAAATGTAAAGGGTTATTTTGGTTGAAAAATCGCAAGGTGCGCACTTTGTCTGCAGAGCTGACATTTTCAAGTAAAATTACCGTTACGCACATGCTTTACTTTGGGGTGTTTGGCAACTCTTCCCTTGACAGTGGCTATGCATATTGGGTATTGTTCTGTTCAGGGGATGTTGATTTTTCAGATTAAACTTGTTTTTTCTTGTTTGTGTATAGTTTTTTTAGGAAAATATGATTCTGCTTTTTTATCCTTTTTTAGGGAAACTCTTTACAACCAAAGAATACATTGATTTATTACTTCCAGAAAACGGTGGCCACATCAACAAGCCTGGTACGCCTAGAAAGCTTGAGGTGTGTACTTCCAGAGAATATATAGTTTGTTGAGGGTATTTTAAATATAAATGGTTGTTTTTATTGAAAAACTGCAAGGTGCACATAGCGCATAGCATAGTTGTATTTTATCTGAAAAACCCCTAAAGCGCTGTTTCAGTTTGGGGGAGTCTCCTGGTCAGGAAAGGGTGTCTACCAATACATATGTGGTACCGCTGTAACCGGGAGAAATTGAGATTTCACACGCAATAAGATTTTATTGACAAACTTACATTTTTTATTACAAAAAAACACAAAAAGAAACATATTTCACCCAAAAATATTGAGAATACACCTAAAAAATGACAAACAAGATATTTCATGTTAAAGCCCAAACTATGCTGAAAAAAACAATATATCATTTTCCTGGGAAATCCCTGGAAATCCCTTCAAAAATCACATTTAAACATGCGTAGTGCAAAATAGTGATAAATGGCCTGGCAACAAAGGGTGACAAAAACTCCATGTAGGCTGGCACTTAAAGGGTTAAACCTGCAGGCAGTTTCAAATGTTTAAAGGGATGCATTTTAAAGACGCATTTAGTAAAACACCTAAAATGGACAAATTACAATTTAAAAATAAAATTTCAGACTATTGTTCATTAGATAAAAATTGTATCCAACCAAAAATGCCCAACAAATTACCAAAAAATCTAAAACAATAAACCCACAGGTAGTTTTTATGTTAAGTGGGGTGCCTTTAAAAGCTGCATTTAGTAAAACAGTTAAAACCTGAAAAAATTCAATTAAAAAATAAAAAGTCAGGCTATTTGTTCGGTATAAATTGTATCTAAAAAAATGCTAAGAAATACCAAAAAAGCAACCCACAAACGAGATTTTCTGTGTTCAGGCAAATGCTGAAACCCTGCATGGACTTCTGGTTGAAGTCCCTGTTTGACCTGAAATTGCAAAATTTGGTAAGGACCCGAACTTTGGGGATTCAATACACTCATCACTACTTAGGAGGTCTTCACCAAATCATAGACAAAAATATGGAAATCATTATTAAACTTGATGAGGTACACTGATGGTTTGGCTTTCACTTGATGAATTACCATGTCAGTCCTTTGTGAGCCATCTTCTTTGGCATATTCCACCTGCTTTCCCACTAGGCTGTCCACAACCTCTCCTGGTTCTATTCCCACTGAAGGAGAATCATTAGTCAGGCATGATGCGAAGATCTTCATTTCTATCATTATCCAAAAGCTGATACATGTATAGAACAGGGTCTTTTTCATATGTTACATAAAACTATGTGTTCATGATTGGTGCTCTGGCTAAAACCATCCCTTGCCATTCATCTTTAGAACAGTCTTCTATTTCAACTACATGTTCCACAACTTTACCAGTCATTGTGTCAGCCAAATGGGCATTGCTTATCCTGGATGAAGCAATTATGTCTGGAAGTACTTAAAGAGCAGACACCCTTTCATCCTGGTGGAGTTCCAGTCTATAAACACAGGCAAACCCATCAATCTCAATAAGGTAGAGGGAAAAGTTGGCTGGTACGCGTTCTGATATGACACTTGCCGCAGGGCAAGCTAGCACCTCCAAGGCATAGAGGGCAAGCTTTTGCTACATGTACAATTTACCAACTTGTCTGCTGGAACTCCACTTTTGCCTGCTGCCTGCTGCTGCTCACACACACTTTCCAACATATATTATGTAAAGTAGAATTCCACCTGGTTGGCAAATCACCTATGAGGCATGGGGTGGTTGGGAAGGTCAAAGTTCTTCTGCGGTGCAGATAGGCAAGCAGCAGCAGGGTGCGAACACCCAAAGTGTGCGCATAACACACGCACTTTATGCAGCAGCATGACTGGATAGTGGACTAAGAAGCTTTGCACCACCAAGTTGAGTTCATGCGAAAGCAATGGATATGCTTCAACCCAGCTCAGCCCAAGGTTGCTCGTTTTTGCTTTAGGTTCGGTGCCAGCAACCATTCATTTGTCTGCTCCTGGATGCCAGTCCACTGCTTCTATCCCCTCCACTGGTGAAATCAAGGAGGTGATGTTATCCTAATAGTGGGGATCCAGCATGGTGGCCACCCAGTAATCAGCACAGGGAATTATGCGGGTGACTCTTTGGGCAGTCCGCAGGTACTGGAGCATTTAGTCGCTCATGTGAGCCAGGCTACCCTGAGTACCCTCAGTGGGAGGTGTCTCCTCCTCCGCATCCCCCCAGCCGTGCTCCAGGGATGCTGTGAGCTGCGCTGGGTGCCATCCTGCTGCGAGGAAAAGTCCTCCTTTGAACCCTCCAAAACTGTTCCATGGCTGGCCGATCCGGGAACGCACACTGTAAGCCACATGTGGACTGACACCTGTGTAAATGGGGCTTCCTCTTCCTCCTCTGCTTCCTCCTGTGACAACATTATGTTCTTTGTCATGGCCTGAGGTGTTTGTTTCTAGCTGGATGTGCCTCAACCCAGCTCAGTCCAAGGCTGCTATTAGGTTCAGCCCTTTGTCACACACCACCTTGCCGGACTTCAGGTTCAGCACCATTAGCTAGTCATGTGTCTCATCCTGGATTGGATGAGGAGACAGGAAAGAAGGAAGTGGAGCAGGAGCCGCTTTGCATCTGCGTCTTGGTCTGCCAGCCCATAGCCGGTACACATAGCCGGTACACAGGCTGGTTTTGCTGGAGAGGGGGACCCCGCATTATTTTTTAAAGTTTTACGGGTTTAACCCTTTCACTGCCAAGCACGTAGATTCTACGTGCTTGCATCCACTCCACTTAAGTGCCAAGCACGTAGAATCTACGTGCTTGACTTTCCCCCCTGCTACAGTAAAAGTAAAAAAAAAAAAACACTCACCTGACCCCTTGTTCTATCCGGCCGGGTCTCCTCTTCATCCGGGGGGGCTTCGATCCCCCACCCAGGCCCCCCCGGGTGCAGGGGAGAGCCCGGAATAGCCACCCCCCCCTTCAGCAGCCGCCGAAATACATGTTAAAAAAAAAAAATATATAAAAATGACATTTACTTACCTTAGTGATCGATTGCTCCCGCCGGGTCTCCTCTTCACCAGGGGGGCCTCCGATCGCCCCCCCTGGCTCTCCAGCTTCAGGAGAGGGCCTGAAAGGCCCTCTCCCTGTCCTGCTCGACAGGCGCCGCCATTTTGCCGATAAGCCCCGCCCCTTTGGGGGCCGGGCTTATGACGTCACACCCCCGGGTGTTGTCCTGGCTCCGGGCTGCGATTCTCACACTTGCCATCGCTGGCCACAGGAGGAGGAAGGCAGGTGATGATCTGATCACCTGCCTCCCTCCTCCACTGGACAGCGATGACAATAACTGTCATCAGAGCTGCGAGGGACACAGAAGCTGAGGATCAGAGGTGAGTAAAGTAAAAAAAAGTTTTTATTTTTTAATAAAGTTATTTTTTAATCTGTGTGGTGTTTTTTTTTTTTTTTTACTGTTAACCCCTTGTGAACTGGTAAGGGGTCCATGACCCCTATACCAGTTCACAAGGCTGGGGGGGATGGCAAGCCACCTGCGCTAGCGGGTGGCTTGCCATTAACCCTTGGCACCCCCATTACCTGCCTCCCCAAAGGCCAGGGGGGGGCAGAAGAGCCCGGGCCCACATAGGGTATGTGGGCTCGTAGGCTGCAGGGTGGGGGGGCCACAAAAGCTGGCCCCCCCACTCTGTGCCTACAAGCCCCCATAGCTGGTCCCGGGCTGGTAATGCTGGGTAAGGGGGACCCCACGTCATTTTTTTTTTTTTATTTTTAAGGGTTTTTAACCCTTAAAAATCCCAAAAAAAATGGGGTCCTCCCCCCCTGGGAGGGGGGACCCTATGTCGTTTTTTTTTAATTAACCCCTTTTGTTCTGTCACCCAGCAGCTATAAAAGGCTTCCAGCAGATGAGCAGAAGCCAGTGATTGGGAGGGGGAGATGGATGGGAGGTAAGTATTAAAAAAAAAAATAATAATAATAAAATATTTTTTTCTGCGTCTGTGTGGTGATTTTTTTTTTACATTTAACCCCTTGTGAACTGGTAAGGGGTCCACAAGACTCCTATATCAGTTCACAAGGCTGGGGGATGGCAAGTCACCTGCACTAGCGGGTGACTTGCCATTAACCCTTGGCACCCCCATTACCTGCCTCCCTAAAGGCCAGGGGGGGGCAGAAGAGCCCGGGCCCACGGGCTATGCGGGCTTTGTAGCCTGCAGGGCCAGGGGCCACAAAAGCTGGCCCCTGTGCCCTGTTCCTACAAGCCCTGCATAGCTGGTCCTGGGCTGGTTACTTCGGGTAAGGGGGCCCCCATGTCGTTTTTTGGGGGGATTTTTAAGGGTTTTTAACCCTTAAAAATCCCCAAAAAAAATAGGGGGGACCCTATGTCATTTTTTTCCCCGATTTAACCCTTTGTAGTGTGAATGGTAGTTGTATTTTATTTGTAAATGTTATAAAGTACTTGTTTCAGTTAGGGGGGTCTCCTGGGCAGGAACGGGGGGCTACCGATAAATATGTGGTACCGTTCTAATCTGTAGAAATGGGGCTTTCACATGCAATACGGTTTTCTTTAATAAAATACATTTTTTATTTAAAATAAAGGATTTTCTACAAAAAATTTTTATTTATTTATTTTTTTACTTAATAATATTGTAAAAAACTGAATAAAATTTACAAACAAGACATTTCATGTTAAAGCCTAAACTCTGCTGCAAAAAATATATATATATAATTTTCCTGAAAATTCCAGCAAAAATGTCGCAAAACATGGCGCAAAATGGGGAAAAATGACCTGTCAACAGAGGGTGACAAAATCTCAAGTAGGCTGGCAATTAAAAGGATTAAAAGTAGCTATGCATGCTGGGTATCGTTCTGTTCGGGGGACCTTGCGCTTTCAGACTTAGCTTGTTTTTTCTGGTTTGCATATTTATATTTTAGGAAAGGGTGTTTTTTATTCAGCTTTTTAATAATTTTTTTAGGGAAACCCTGCGCAACTAAAGAATCCTTTGAGGTAATAATTCCAGAAAGATGAGTCCACTACAACAAGCTGGGTACGCTTAGAAAGCCTAACATGTGTACTTTTAGGGAATATATGGTTTATGGGGGATATTCCAAATGTAAAGGGTTGTTTTGGTTGAAAAATCGCAAAGTGCGCACTTTGTCTGCAGAGCTGAAATTTTCAAGAAAAATTACCGTTACGCACATGCTTTACTTTGGGGTGTTTGGCAAATCTTCCCTTGACAGTAGCTATGCATGTTGGGTATCGTTCTGTTCGGGGGAGGTTGCTTTTTCAGATTATACTTGTTTTTTCTTGTTTGTATATAGTTTTTTTAGGAAAATGTTGCTTTGATTCTGCTTTTTTATCCTTTTTTTAGGGAAACTCTTTGCAACCAAAGAATACATTGAGGGATTACTTTCAGAAAACTGTGGCCACATCAACAAGCCTGGTACACCTAGAAAGCTTGAGGTGTGTACTTCCAGAGAATATATAGTTTGTTGGGGGTATTTCAAATGTAAAGGGTTATTTTTCTGGAAAAACTGCAAGGTGCGCATAGCGCATATCACAGTTGTATTTTTTTCTGAAAATCCTCTAAAGCGCTGTTTCAGTTTGAGGGAGTCTCCTGGGCAGGAAAGGGTGTCTACCTATACATATGCGGTAACGCTGTAACCGGGAAAAATTGGGGTTTCACACGCAATAAGATTTTATTGACAAACTTACATTTTTTATTACAAAAAAACACTACAAATTGCAAAAAATAGATTTTTTTTAATTTTTTTGCACATATTTCACCCAAAAGTATTGAGAATACACAAAAAAAAGGCCAAACAAGACATTTCATGTTGAAGCCCAGACTCTACTGAAAAAAACAATATATCATTTTCCTGGGAAATCCCTGGAAATCCCTTCAAAAATCACATTTGAACATGGGGAGCGCAAAATAGTGCAAAATGGTCTGGCACCAAGGGTGACAAAAACTCCAGGTAGGCTGGCAGCGAAAGGGATAAAAGGAGGGACCCCACATCGGTATTTTATTGAATTTAACCCTTAGTAGTAGTATTTTATTTGAAAATCTCATAAAACAAACTTTTAAGTTTGGGGTGTCTCCTGGGCAGGAATGGCTGTCTATGGATACATATGTGGAAATGTTGTAATCAGGAGGAATAGGGCTTTTACACACAATATGATTTCCTTTAAAAGACTACTATAAAAAATATTAAAAAAGCACTGAAAAATGACAAAACATTTCATGCTAAAGCCGAAAAAATAATATATAATTTTCCTGGTAATCACGGGAAATCCCTACAAAAATCACAGTTAAACATATATAGTGCAAAATGGTGACAAATGACTTGGTAATAGAGGGTGACAGCATCTATAGGTAGGCTGGCACTGAAAGGGTTAAATACCCCATGGGGAGTGTCTCACCTATTTAAGGGCTTTTGGATTCAGGCAGATCTTGCTGTTTAAGTCCGGTTCACACCATCACGGATACCAGCAAGATCTGGATCAAATTATCTGCCACATCACCCACCAATGCTGGCAGGGGGCATGCCGGTCACCACTACCATTTCACAAACAGTTGAAACGGGGGCCTCCTCCTGGTACAGCGGCTGTCATCTTCTTTATGCCAGGGAGTGGCTGTTGCAGCCACTTTGCAGGCATCTGTAAGGAGGGGGAGACAGGTCTCCCTCCCCCTTCTTTGTCAGCCCGCCAAGCTCGTGCCAGGCCTCTGAAGCAACCTTTTATACCACTGAAGTGGAGCCATTATGAAATACCCCATGACAAAATACATCCATGGGGGGGAGGGACATGGAGGGGATTTACTGAGAAAGGAAAGCCATGGTTATATCCTATTGGTGGACACCATTGACTAGTCAATGGCAAAAAAGGTAGAAGCCCTATTCAGATCTAGATGTCCTGCAGCAGTGGTGGCCTGAAACGCCTCCCTGATGGAAGTGGGTCACACATCATGATATCAAGCTCAACATGACCCTAGTGGGGGGTATCTGAATAACTTTACAGTTATATTAGACAGTACAACTTACCAGATACAGAAGGTTCTGTCTGCAGGACAGCACATCATGTTCAAAGTATTTTCAAATAAATGAATCATCTACAATCTTACAACTTTTTTAAAGCAAAAGTAGTGCAAAGAAAATTTCAATTTTACTCCCTGCCTTTTCAACAAGATAAGTCTAACCATTTATTTCTGATAATAGTACAATCTCTGGGCGCAACCCACACAATATTATATATTGTTCCTTAATAACAATCTTTATTTTTTTCAGTAAATTCATTCCCAGCGTTTTAAACCCTAGATGGATTCTATAATGAAATAAATGGCTTGGGTAGAAGCTTTCATTGTTGGCTGTACAGTTCTATATGGAATAAAAGTATAGCATTTTTCAAGATTTTTTATTACTATACAGCCATACAGGAGAGACCTCTAACTCACTAAGGTTTTCCAACTTAAACATGAACTGAGGTATAGGGGATTTGAAAACAACAACAAAGGGGAATTTCTTCTGAAATCAGATAATTTTGTACTTCTGTATATGCCCCTGAAGAGAATCCTTTGCATAAAGAAAACCTTGCAAGAGCAGCACTTACATAAATCTCCTAATACACAGCCACTATTTCTGCCCCTCTTCTTTTTCAAGGGAAGCCCTATTTGTCAATTATATTTATAAAAAAAAAAGTATAAAAGCATTGTCGTAGCCTATTTATTATAGTAACTAATAGTGTATGTAAAGAAGCCTGTAACTGTCATCCTCAGCGCTATTGGGGTTCTGCTCATCCTGTGCTATTAAATAAATAAATGTAACATAATTGTTTTTAGTTAAATGTATTAGCTAATAGCTTGTATGCCTTTTTTACACAATAAGCATCTTAGGATTTTTAAGATATGTTTTCCAATTTACATGAAGTATGCCAGTCAGCGCTATTTAACCTCTTTGGTGAAATGGTGAAAGCACTTACCCATCGGTACCTGCAAGTGTGCAATGGCGCTGACAGTGATTTGACCACCACTAAATTGGTGCTGTTGCTGTACCTTGTGAGCACTGTATGGATGTTACCAGTGGAGCTAGTCCACACACAAAAAAATAAGCACCACCTATTTGTCTGCCCACGGTCAGCTAAGACAGCACCGTTTTCAACAATTTACATGTCAGAGCTAATGTTAGCAGTTACTTATGTTGGCGCTGCCATAAAATGTGTAAAAGCTCTACTAGGGACACACAGAGGCATGTTTCCATTCTAATATACATTTAAACATCAAAACAACAGCATCCTTTGTGTTTTAGAACCACTGCAAATCCAAGAAAGCTAGGGGTGTCTCACACATTGCATACCCTGAATGCCCCACAAGCACAACAGCTATAATGTGGGCACAATCAAATGATGAGCATCATGGGTAAAAAGAATTATTAAAAGTGTAACCTAATAAAAGCTTGAACAATGTGCGCCTATTGAAGTCTATCGGAGATTGGTTAATAGCACCTGTTTAACCAGGGAAAGAGTGGCAGGCTAGACGTACTAAAGGGTGCTGGTGGTTAGTGTTGGGTGAACCCCCAAGTTTTAGATTCGGCAAGTTTGACCGAACTTCAAATAAAAGTTTGGTTTGGGGACCTGAACCTCGTTCCCATTGAAATCAATGGGTACCCGAACTCTGGGAGGGTGATTATGCCTCTGAGGGACCCATCCGCCCAGGTGGGTGAGGAATGGAGAGGAGGAGGGGTCATCTGTCAAGGGGCCCCGGAGGCAAATTCCTCTGGGTAGCCGTCGCTACCTGATGCTTTTTTTATTTTCAGGCAGTCAATTGCCCATTCTACTTCTTTAATGCTAAATGGTTTTTCTAAGCTTTGTTTCAGTTCTTCTGGAATTTTCGGTATATTCAGTTCTAAGGGACGTCGATCGCTGTTCAGTTTAGTTTGATCGTACACATTGTACAAGTTCTCATAGAATTGATAGAAAGTACTTTTTATTTCAGCTGTTGTATGGTGAATATGGCCCGAGCTGTCGATAATAGAGGCAATAAAGTTTTCAGCCTTATTATTTTTTGCGAGGGCAGCCAAGTCTTTACCATTTTTATTTAACTCATGTTTTTTTTTTATTCTTTCCATTTTATGTTCAGTAGGGTTTATGGTTTCTTTGAGATCCTTCCTCGTCTTTTGTATTTCTCGATATATGCCTTCTGTTGGAGATCGTTTGTGTAGTTTTTCAAGGTCGTCTAACTTATCTACCAAACGAGTTATCTGTTGAGCGTTCCTTCGTCTGTTTTTTGCATCTATAGCAATACATATGCCTCTTATGTAGCACTTGTGTGTCTCCCAGATAGTATTCATCTGTTTGATTAGTGCTGAAGAAATCTCCAATGTTTTTTTTTAAGTATTGTTGGTCATCGTCCGATATGAGTATATTCCTATTTAGCTTCCATTGATAGGTTACATCAGTCTTACATCTAAGGTTCAGGGTCATAGTTACCGGCGCATGGTCTGAAAGAGTCATATTTCCTATGGAGCAGTTGGTAATCATGTGAAGGTTTTGTTGTCTGATAAAGCAAAAATCTATTCGTGAATAAGTATTTTTGGCTCTGTTATAACAGGAGTAGTCCTTTTCGGTAGGGTGAAGTATACGCCAGACGTCTACTAAATTAAGGGCTCTGATGTGGTTCCATATTCGATGGTTAGTAAGTAGTTCAGAGTCTCTTCTCGATATACCTGTAGAGTCCAATTCGTTATTGATTATCATATTGAAATCACCGGCCCAGATTATGATGCCTTTTTTTTGCTTTGCAACTCTCTTAGCCACGTCCGTTAGGTATTTTATCTGGCCCTGGTTCGGTGCGTACGAGTTGATGATGGTACAGATTTGTCCATATACCTTTAGTGTTAATATTATTGTTCTTGCTTGTTCGTCCAGATATTGTGAAATAATCTCATGTTGGCAATTTTTATTTATAAGAATCGCCACTCCACGTGCTTTTTTGGACCGAAATGGATTCGAGAAAATGTGCCCAAATTCGTCGAAGGCTCTATAGGGTTCTTTGTCTTTTTTAAAGTGTGTTTCTTGCAGGAGGGCAATATCTATCTTTTGTCTCAGAAGTTCTCTCACAATGCCTCTCCTTTTTCCTGGGTGGTTTACGCCTCTTATATTGTATATGCAGATTTTCATTTGCTTACTATCCATAAGGTGTGTTGGTTTACAGCAAGGAGACCTGATGAGTGCAAGCTTTGAGGTTCGGTGTCCCGTGATTCTCATCTCTCCCATACCCATAACCCCTTTCCCTTACGCGCATGACTAGACCTTCCAAGGGTACCATTCCTTGGTTTCCTAATTCCTGCCTCCTCGGGATGTTGGTGGCAGGATGGGCCTGAGCCAGAGCCGCCGCCCGATATGCCCTTCCCCTTTTTTTTTTGTTTTTTTTGTTTATTGTGTTGTGCCCTCTATACATTTTTTTATTTTATTTATTGTGTTGTGCCCTCTATACAATTTTTTTTTTTTTTTTTTTTTTTTTTTTTAGTTGCTCGATCACCCAGACTCTTATCCCTTTTTTTTTTTTTTTTTTTTTTTTTATTTGTTTTATGTTGCTGTTCTCCATTTATCAGATTCATCTTTTGGACCAATCTTCTACCAACATTTTTCCAGGCAGCATTTCCTGATCAAACTTCATTTCCCATTCAGGGATATGCAGAGGGGCGAGATTGAATACTTGACTGACTTGGTCTAGGGGGTCACCGTCCTTCAGTATGAAAGTTTTGCCGGCTGTAGAGATTGATAGCTTAAGTGGGCCGATCCATTTGTACTTCAGGTGCTTTGTTTCTAATTCAGCTAATAGAGGTTTTAAAAGGTATCTCCTATAACGAGTACGTTTAGAGTAATCCTGAAATATCTGAATGGAGTATGATTTTGTTTGAATTCGTCGTTCTTTCCTTGCCAGCATTAATATTTCCTCTTTAATTTCGTAGTCTGGTATGAAACAAAGGACGTCTTGTGTAGTTCCCTCATGTGTGGTTCTTTTTCCACCATCACGGTGGCATCTACTAATGGGGACTGTGTCATCGCTTTTTGTTAATGACTTGAAAAGGTCACTTACTAGTGGTAGTAGCTCGTTATGTTTTAGTTCTACGGGTATACCTCTAATCATTTCATTCATTTCGTCTTGATCGGTTTTCTAAGTCATCCTGCTTGATTGTCAAGTCTTTTAAGGTTGTATTTATGGTAGACAAGCTTTGCTTCTTTTCTTTACGTTCTCTTGCGAGAACTAACATATCTGCCTCCAGCGAGTCAAGTCTTTCTGTGATCGCGTGCATGGCTGATTTAAATTCGCTCAGCTCTGATTCAATTGTTTCCCTTACGGTGGACTGTATTCGTTGTGCTATTGAGTCTTTAAAATCACCGATCATTTCTTCGATTGAGTTTGTAAGCTTGGAGAGGTCGGCGGTCCTTACCGTTTCCTTTAGCTGTCTACTGGTTGTTGCGTCTAACTCCATTAAAGACTGTGTGATTTTGGTTTTAAATTGTTCCAAATCTGAGGAAAAGCCTTGCCTAAGTTCCCTAATACCAGCCCTTATTTCCTGTTTAATCAGGGATCTTGTGTCTTCATTTTCTGGTTCTAGTCTGGTGCTGTCGATGTTTAGGGGCTGGTTTTTATGTTGCTTGGCTATATTGCTTTCTCGATGCCCAAGTACCTGATCGTGTACGCCTTTATCTGGGGTCGTAGGCTTTACCGCAACTTGATCTGTTGCTGAGTTGGCCGTGTCTGCAAAAAGTTCTTTTTGGATAAAGTCAGCGTGAGCCTTGCTTATTTGTCTGTAATATTGTGATATATCTGATGGAATAGGGGTGCCACCCGTGGGCCGTAACACGTTTGGAGAGCTGACAGAAGTATTGGGGTTATCTGATGATGTTAAGGATTGATGGTCAAATGATTGAGGGGTACTGTTACTTTTTGACCGGGTGGGTAGACCTGTACCGTATGATTGTAGAGTAGCTTGTTTATGCATCATTTTCTTCGAATTGTGAGACATTTTTTTCTGCAATGCCAGGAATGGTATAGTAGCACTATATTTATATATTATGCTTATGTTTTACCTGGTGTTGCGCTCAATTCAGACAATTATTGTCCAGGAGCGGCGTGCCCACGAAGAGAGAATGGTGCAGAATTCTGATATGTTATCTGGATCAATTGATGTCAGGTTCCTCAGACTGTACTCGTGCCTACAGGCGCCGTCGGTTTGCAGGCCTAGGTGTTGTAAAGTAGTTGGCCAATTTATTACTTGTTTTGGCCACGGAGCAGTTTTTTTTAATGACTGCCAGTAATAGTGCTCATCGGTGGCTGTTGGGGGAGGCAGTGGATTCTGGCCGCAGAGGTCCGATAACAATGAAATATACCCACACAGTTAGAGGTAATGCCTTTTAGCAGTAAGTGGCCGCTGAGGGGCGGACAAGGTGCAGCCCGGTGGCTAACGGCAACGACGAATAACCAGCGGGACAGCTGTGATATGTGATCAGCAAGCCGGCTGACAGCGGCTTTATAGCGAAATAAGTCGGTCTGCCTGTTGGCAGTAGGAGGTCGCTGGGAGATGGATGGGTCGCGACCCAGTGGCTAGAGGCAACGGCAGATAACCGGTGAGACAGCAGTGTTATGAGTTCAGCAAGTTGGCTGACGGTAGCTTTATAGTGGGAAAGGTGTGTCTGCATGAAGAAGCGACCGCTACCTGCGTGATACAGTAAAGCCAAACTGGGCTGCTCCTGTAGAGCAGCGGAGATTGAGCTATTGATGCAAGCAGCGTCAGTTGCGAGCAGAGGGTACGGTCTTACTAGGCTGCTGAAGGAGGTGACAGCTTGTTGTAGTGCAGCACCGGAGATGAGGGTAGCAGCGAGAGCAGCGTCAGCTATGGACTGCCACTGGCAGAATTATGGTTGTCAGAGATCCTGACAGGCAGCTAGTACAGCGGCTGATAGCAGCTGTGATCACTATCTATGTATAGCAGGAGAGATATAATGACATTAGTGCCAAATAAAGCAGCTAATAGCAGCTGCAATGAGTATCTATTCGGTGCTGGGTTGATGGGTTGCCAATATTGCCAGGTACGGCAGATAATAGCAACTGCAGTAAATATATATCTGAAACAGGGGAGATATATTATCCGGATGGTCGGGTAGAGCTGCTAATAGCTGTGTGGGTTAGCGGCGTGGAGCCGTAGTGGTCTGATGACTTGTAGTCCGGACCAGACCGTTGCTAATGACAGCAACTGTCGGCCAATAGCAGCTATAATAGGGACAGAACCCTACTATACTGTTGAGAGCAGCGGGTTTCGGCTGGAGAGGGCAGTTATGGGGAAGGATCGCCACGGTAGGTGAGAGCTGCAGAGCTCGGGGTAGGTTAGGCTGCTGAGAGAGATATCAGCTGCTACCTGTAACATGCTGCGGTAAAGCAGATGATAGCAGCAGCAGATGTCAAATGAAAGCAGTGTTGATTTGGATACAGCGCGGCCCGACCCCGCGGACTTGGGTAGTGATGGCCGGCGGCTGAAAAGGCAGTAGAGATCCGGTTAAAGGACAGGCCGTCAGTGGCGTCCAGGGGCTGGGAAGGCAGCGGTTGTCCGGTTGTTGCACAGCCCGACTAGGCGGCTTCGGGCAATGACAGGCTGCAGCTGAGATTCGCAATGGTTTGTGAACGGCTGGGCAACTGAAGTGCTCTGCCGCTGTCAGCTTGGGGCGGCGGGGATGAGAACGCGGCCGGAGCCGCGCTATGCGGCGTGAAGAAGCAGTGG
Organism: Gastrophryne carolinensis; assembly: GCA_027917425.1. Taxonomy (NCBI): domain Eukaryota; kingdom Metazoa; phylum Chordata; class Amphibia; order Anura; family Microhylidae; genus Gastrophryne; species Gastrophryne carolinensis. The sequence goes on along the minus strand of CM051239.1, from coordinate 67,715,235 downwards.
GTGATACACTGTATAGAAGTATCAATGCTGCAACAAAGTAAAGAAGAAGGCTGAGAGCTGCGGCCGCTGTCAGTTTGAGGCAGTGGTGCCGCGCTGGGCGGCGTGGAGAAGCAGTGAAGATGCGGCGATACACTGTGACAAAGTAACGAAGCAGCGATACAATGTAAAAGAAGGAGGCTGAGAGCTGCGGCCGCTATCAGGCAGTACGGTATTGGAAAGGCTGGACTGGACACCTGAAGAGTGCGGCGGGTATCGGCTGGATGATCTAGAGATCCTGCGATGTCAGGTTCAGGTAAGCGAGATTATCGGCATACTAGCTGGGATAATTGAGTTGTTAGGCGAGTCATAGTTTCGGATGGCGGAACGGCAGAGACAGTAGAAGCATGGTGGGTGCTCGGAGGTTCAGGCGGGCGGCATTCGGGCGGCAAGCGCGTAGCTCCTACCTCCAATCACTCGCTCACTCGCTCACTCCCACTCGCTCACTCCCCCATAAAATCTAATCTGATTACACTTGCAGTAAATTGCATTTTTATTTACAAATAAATTTCATTTTTGAAATAAATTATCCCTAAAAAATGTATTTCTATATAAGAAAAATACAGAACTCCCGTTAGTGACTTTTTTCTTAATGCTGATTTTAAAGCTGATCGAGTGCTTGAGAACACACTTCATTCTTTCATTTGTTCATGGTGAACGTGGTTAATTCATTTTTAAGAGAAGCAAACAGCCCCTGGAAAGCTAGAAAATGTGAATTGTGGTTTGCCTAGTGCACACAGGTTCTGTCCCAAGAGCTTAAATTCAATTATGTGTTTCACTTGAATGCCACAGGCTTCACAGAGCTCTCTTATATAATCAGGTTTGTATTGAAGATTTAGTACTCATTTGTTTTTATTTTAGACTGTTTAAAGGGATACTCAACTTTTATTGAGATAATAAACATAATCTTTGGGTCTGCTTTGTGCATTGCATCACCCCTTCCAATTTTTTCAGCATACTGCATACGGTGCTGTTGTTTCCAAATTAAACAGAAATATTCTTACCTCACTGGCAAAATTATTTACATTTCCTATAGAAGTGCCTCAACACATATGCAGGTGATTTCTTGAGAATTTTCTTTTTTACAAATCACATCTGAGATTAACCTTGCTTAAAAAAATAATTAGCGTGACACCCCCCTCCCCCCCCCCCATTGGCTCTTATATCTGGCTGTCTGTATTCAGTCAGTGCCTAAACCAACCAAGAGGTTTCTAGAATGTGCTTCTGTTTTGTCCGTATGTTTGATAGCTTTATCAAATACTTATTCTTTTTCATTCAAATCATTTTATTGAAATATTTTCAAGTACAGAATAAAGATACATATTTAAGTTTGTCATGTTTCAAAGAAATCTGGTTGTGATTCTTACACCAGGACAAAAGATTAAAAGAAAATATGATCAAAGGATTCTGTAGGTACAATACATGAATCAGACTACATGGATGAAACATATCTAATTCCCAAGGGGGACTAAGAAAGAACCATTAATTTTATGTAGGAGTGAATGAACCCCGCAAAGTTTGAGTTCGGCAAGTTGAATTAAAATGAATGGGGACCTAAACTTTGAGGGGTGATTCTGGTCTGTGGGCGAGGGGGGTACAGAGTGTGCAGCAGAAAGCACTGCTGTTTATCTTTCTTGAGCCCCGTGATCTTGGTTCTGTTGGGGGCGGCGTTCAGTTCACATGGTCCACCACAGGGGACACAGAAAAAAGACACTCCTAGTGCCAGCTGGCATTGCACATTGTAGTATGTCGTACTCTTTGGAGCATAACGTGCAACAGCTACATTTTTTAGATGTTCTTGTACAAACTCGTGAAAGCCAGATATTCGCTGATCTCTTCAAGAAGGTCACTGATCGTAATACTTATCTTTGGGCTGAAAGTTTCCATCTAAGGCAACTGAAGGAAGGGCCCCCTTATAGCCAATTCATTAGAATCAGAAGGATCACGAATGATGATGAAACTTTGTTGAGGAGATCTGATGAAAAAGCTAAAGACTTTAAAGAAAGGGGCTATTACTCAATAGTGATAGAACAAGGCAAAAATAAGGTGTTGACCCAAAATCGACAGTCCCTGTTGAGACAACAACATTTTCCAACTCCCCTAACTTTTTAAGTCATTCCACACAGATCGAATAAGTGAGCCAACACCACTGAACCTGCCCTAGGACCTACATTTCGAGCAGCACTCTATTTATAAGGAAAAGACTGGCCAATCTGCACACCTAACTGTTGAAGGCTGACACCGAAAGGGTAAGCACAGATTCACCCGCGAGATCTGGTACCCAGTGGCTCACTGAAAGACATGGTCCCATAGGAATTTTGGCTTGTGGCCATTTTAATCAATGTGACTATGTTATGAAGGGTAATTCCTTCACACACCCTTGTTCTGGAAAAAGATTTCTCATCATCTGATCAAATGCCCATGTGGCTTAGGGTACGTGGAAATCCGTACCCACATTAGTGAATGTAGGAATAACATTAAGCAATTAGACTTGACCTCATCTCTAACACGTCATTTTTTGGAAAAAGGCCGTCAGGTTAACCAATTGTGGTTTATGGTCATTGACCAAATGGATAGCCCCAGGCGGGGAGGGGACAGGGATAAGATACTCCTCTAAAGAGAATTACAATGGATCTGCATGCTTGATTCCAGTTCGAATCAAGGTTCAAACGAGGAACTGGACTTTACTCCTTACATATGAAGCAGATGACTAACTTTAGTTACCATCATATACAGATATTTAATATATACATCATTTTGTTCTTACTGATGTTACCCTGTAGCAGTGTTTTTTATTGTATTTATACCCTTAGATGCACATAAATAGAATTTAGACTTAAACAATAGATCAAGGTCAATAAACGTCCCTTGGCCCTTTAAGAGCGCAATATACAGTTATTGAAACTTTTGATCTGAGACATCTGTATATTCAATATAAACTAATACTGAACATTCTCTGTTATAGGATCCATAGGATCCATATGCGAATACAAGCTGATTCCCCTGTGAGAAGATGCGCCATCGCGCCTCCATGTTATTGCAGTTGCTGTTCATTTGTACACTTCAAAAAGTTGAGACAGCACATGTCACTGTCCTGCCATCTTTTTGGTTATTAAAACGACTAGAGAGTTAAGTGGGACAGCAACATGCGGAAGTGATGTAGCAGCACGCCTCTGTCTGGACACACCCTGCAGGTCTCTAAATGGCCAACCAGGGGGGACTTACACATTTGAAATGGTGCTCACGCCAGAACAGATATCTTCATCTGCTGATATAGGGGTGACACCACCCTGAAACGTTCATTAGAGCAATCGCCTGCTAGCTACAAACTGGGGTAAACTGTGCCTTCAAGCCTAGTTTGTGCTTTCTATATGATCTAATATATTGTGAACATAATGTGTTTGTTTTGTGCAAGTTTCGGTTGGTGCTAATGACTATATATGATGCAGGTAACAGGGCACTATAGGACTTACATATGAATTTCTGATTTTAATCTTCTGATTTTGTTTTGTGCATTATAGTCACTATCAGTTTTGGCCACAATCAGTTTTGGCCACAAGATGGCGCTGACATTTATAATTATGTATGTCTGTGATGTAGATACGCACTATACTGGATAGAAATCTGCACAAATTCTGTTGTTCTGATATATGCATAAGCTTCTTGATGAAGTGAATTTGACACTCCCCTTATGCAGACCCCTATCCATGGTGCTTATTAGCAAGCAAACACGTGAATGTATTATTTGGAACAATGATTAAAGTATAACTGTGTTTTGGAATAATGATTACAGTATAACTGTGTATATTGCTTATACCAATACAATTTATTATTTTTTCATTAGAATCTATTTTGTGTGGTGTGCATAACTTCCTATATATAAGAAAAGGGGGGAAGGGTGTCTTACCATAAAGGTATTTGTACCCTTGGGGGATGCTTGGTTTGTTATATTTTATGTGATTTTTATTGTCTATTGTTTTTATGGTCTGTCTCTCTGAAAGCTATAATGCAATAAATAGCTATATTACCTACACTAGTATAAAATTGAAATTGTACATGTTTTTGAGTTTAAACACTAATATGCTATATTACAGTTCTCTCAAAGGAAATTTACACTGACGAAGCGATGTACTGCGAAACGTGTTTGTAAAAAGCCAAAATTGATAACTCTGCACTTGCTACAAATTGAATACTTGCTACAAACTGCATACTTGCTACAAGCTGCATACTTGCTACAAACTACATACTTTGCTACAAACTTTCTACTTGCCAATATCCGCTCAATTGCTGTTAATCGGCATCTCCGCCAACAGCCTTCTAAGAACTATAACCTCACTAAGTATCTTTATATATATATGCTATTTTTTATTTGTATATAGCTGTATATGATCTTTTTGCAAAAACATTAAATGTTTTCCTTTTTCATGTATACCAAGTGTTGAACTAAATAATTTGATTGCATATGATGATACTGTTTATCCATCTCAATAACATTATTAGCTTACTGCTATCTAGATTATACACTGAGAGGCTAACCTAGGGACGTCCTTTCCCAGGTCTAAACTCCCCCAATACCAAGAGGTTTTTCTTCCTACTCCCCAGAAGGAGACAAGACTAACCTTCTCCCCCCCTTTTTTTTACTATATATATATTATATATTTAAGTTTGAATGGGCAATCAGACAAAGTAGTTGCACCCAGCAGCACTTGTGTCTTTAAAGATAGACATTTTTTGGTATGCTATATTTGCTTAAATTAACTACACTAACACAAAACTATTGGTGTAAATTAGCACTAACTATTGGTACAAGTGGGCACTAATACAGAGGTGCTTTCAGCTATTGGTAAAAGTGGGCACTAACACAGAGGTACCTTCATCTTTTAGTATACATGCTATTGAGAGGTTATTACAAAGTACTGACACTGCTGCAATACTATCAGAGTACTGACACTGAGATGCTATTACACAGTACTGACACTGCTGCAGTGCTACTAGATTAGTGACACTGCTGTGCTATCAAAGTACTGAAACTGTAGTGCTATCAGAGTACTGACACTGCTGCAGTACTTTCAGCGTACTGACACTAAGATGCTATTACAGAGTACTGAAACTGCTGAAGTACTATCAGAGTACTGACACTGAGAGGCTTTTACAAAGCACTGACACTGCTGCAGTATTATTAGAGTACTGACACTAAGAGGCTATTACAAAGTACTGACACTCCAGTAGCTTTCCCTGACTAAATGTCCTGAAAAGGACAATAGTGTGTTTTACCACCTATCTAGCCCTAAGTAAAAATGCTTTCCCTAAATAAATATCCTGAAAAGTACTGTAAAATTCCTGCTTGTCCCTCAGCAGCAGCACCCCTCCCTATCTACTGCAGAAAATCCAACAATGAGCCAGCACATCAAGAGTTAAGTCAAAAAGAATTATATTCCCAAGTGTTTCCTAAGGTGTTTCAAACAGGATACATGAAATACAACCGACGTTTTGGGGAGTCAGCACCCCCCTTCCTCAAGGCAGTGTATCCACATATAATGAGCAGAACACCATAACCATTCCCCTTATAAATCTAGAAGAACCAATAGGTGGCAGACAGGGGTTGATTGTTGCCTGCCTGACTTCACTTACTTTCCGTCTTTTGTCTTTTTCTATAGTGGTTGTCTTTCTTGTCTTGACCTATTTGATGTATCCTGTTTGAAATAACTTGGAAACACTTTTGGCTTAACTCAGTGAGCTGGCTCATTTTTGTATTTTCTGGATATTGAGGTGCGTCAGTGAGCCATTCATTATTTGCATTAGGAGTGTGTGGGAACATACGAACATAGCTGTCTACTGCAGAGTGCACAGTGGCAGTGTGCAGCATGACATGGACCCCATCTTTTATACCTTTTATGCTTTGCAGCCTTCTTATGGGTTCGGGCCAAACACAAAACGTGTGTTCAAATCTGTGCTCAGGTTCATGGTTCAAGCAAAGTTTGCATTTGTACAACCCTAATCTTTTAGACATTATAGAGAACATACAAGAAATGTTATTTATCTTAAAATAATTGTTGGCTCTAAATCATATAAAATTCTGTTGATACCTAACTCACTCATTAGGAAATTATCTATAATCAATAAATAATTAATTCACCATATTTAACAAAAAAGACTTAAATGAAACATACAATTGATAGTAATGAATATATGAATAAGAGGTTAGGATATAAATGTTTTATACTTTTGTTTTTTAAATCACCAATATCAGTCTTAGAAATTACACGTAGATATAGCTGCAAGCAATATAAAACACTGAGTACCCATTTTAAGTTCACGATCCCTTGAGCTGTGAAACCTGGAACAGCTGCAGCAAATTTTATGACCGCTGACTGCCAGGTCTACAATATCATTCAGCAATATACAGAATAATAAAGCAAAGTCTATTGATGTACAGCAGTATTGTTTTTCAATAAAGTCTACTGGTGCGGCAAATGAGATAGGACTCAGCATTTTTTAACTGATTTCATAGGGAGGGCACAAGCAATGTACTACAGATAACAAGATGAAGGATATAATTTATCTGCAGCATAAACATTATTTATTTTGGCGTGATAAAATAATATCCACACAGCAAGACAAACCTTAACCAAAAATTATATGCAATAAACAGATTATTTCATTAATATAATTATTACCTTTGACATGAATTACACACTAAATTTTATTTCTGTCATTATGTAGAAGCTGTTTGATCACTGGAAAAAAATAATATATTATAAATGGATGTTTCAATAATTTTTTAACATGTTTTTCAGACACAGATCAGACTCCAGTCCCTGCTAGAAAATTCAGTACCACATTTTTGTCTGCATTTAATTTGCCCTCTGAACTTTCTGTGTGCAGCTATTATGTTAGGCAAATGATACCGAGATAATGTATGACAATCCTTACATTGTTCAGGGCCTTTCCACACCCCTTCACATACAGTTAGTTCCATAAAGCTTTGGACAAAGATCACATTTTTCTATTTTTGGTTCTGTACATTACCGCGATATATTATGAACAAAATAATTCAGATGCAGTTGAAGTTCATACTTTCAGCTTTAATTCAGTGGGTTGAACCAAATGATTGTAAAACAATGTGAGGAACTAAAACATTTTTTAAACTCAATCTCTTCATTTCAGGGATTTAAAAGTAATTTGACAAATTAAATAATCGTAAATAAAATATTTTCTAATACTTGGTTGAAAACCCTTTGTTGGTAATGACTGCCTGAAGTCTGAACTCCTGGACATCGCCAGATGTTCACCAGAAGGAGTTTCCACCTTCTTAATGCTCTGCCAGGCCTTTACTGCATCTGATTTCAGTTGCTGTTTGTTTGTGGACCTTTTTTCTGAAGTTTAGTCTTTAACAAGTGAAATGTGGCTCACTTGGGTTGAGATCAGGTGACTGTGTTGGCCATTAGAGAATATTGCATTTCTTTGCTTTAATAAACTCCTGGGTAGCTTTGGCTTTATGTTTTGGGTCATTGTCCATCTGTATTAAGAAATGCTGACCAATCAGTTTCAAGTGTTACAGATGATGTGGTATGCTTTGGATCATGAGCTAGACCACGTCTTCACCATACTTTTTTTAACTATTTATCAATATTTGGAATATACAGATACAGACATAACAATGAAGTCTGGGCTTGGGCGGACATGTATCCCTACCCGGCTGGCGCACTCTGCATTGAAAGAGCTTATGTCTACTTGTGAGGGAGCGGGAGAGAATAAACATGTGTCCTGACCCAGAGAGGAAAACAGAAGGAGGAAGGGGAAAACAAAAAGAGGGGGACAGAAGGGGAGGAGGGTAAGAGAGGGTTTGCCTTACTCAGGGTTGAGTACAACCCCCAGATGTTCCTACTTATCCATCACTGGATTAGTTCTTTGTATCTATCTGATACCTCGAACAATAACCATGACATCCAATTGGTATTAAATTGTTCTTCCTTGCTGTGAAGAGAGAGAGTAAGTTCCTCCATTTTCTTTTACATTATGTACTTCTTTCAACCAGTCTGCAACCGATGGAGAATGTCTAGGAATGTTCTATCTGGCTGTATTATTCAGATGAACCATCATTGACTTCTTATATTTAGATAATTTAATTTTATGTTGATGCCGCAGGTAAGCCTCTGGGCCCTTCAGCTTCATGTCCCCTGCTACATCCTTGATCAAAGAGATAAATGCTTCACAAAAAGATGTGAAATGAAGGATCCATCTCCACCACATCTCCAACAGTTAGGAGGAGATTGTGAGAACATATTATGGGTATGTAATACCACTACGAGAGGTATTTGTAGCTGGTTTCCTTTGTTTTGGCGGAGCTAGAAGCCTTATGGGCCAGAATAAAAATCTTTTCCCACTCCTTGTCCGAGAGTTCTTTCTATAAATCTAATTCCCAGTCCTTGCAGAACCCTAGTTTACTCTCATCTTGTATGATCAGCATCTGATATATTTGGGAAATCTTATTGGAGCTCCACTATCTGCTATCATCCTTTCAAAGGAAGTAAGCTCTCTAGACATCTCACTTTTGGAGCCAAGTGATTGCAGATAATGTTGGAACAGCCATAGGTCCTATTCATCTAGTTTATTGTTGCTCAATTTTTCTCTAAGGGATTCCAGGGAGTGCCATGTGCTACCAGAAAGGAAATCCTTGCCTCTTGCTGTCCTCAAATACTCCCATTCTTTCAAAGCTCCTCTGTTGCAGCTGTGTGGGAGGTCTGGATTCTTTTGCAGGGAGACCATCAGAGATGGCCAGGGAGAAAGGCCAATGGATGTCATGAGTTTCTCAAAGGTAGTTTCTCAAAGGTAGAGAGGGTGACTGCAATGAGTGGGTGTTTCTCCACCAGGGATTGTGGGTTTGGCCTCGCCCAAGGCAGATCTTTGATGGGGATATTTACTAAGTATCAGTAATTTTTGTACGCAGACAGATAATAGCTGGTTTAGCACATTTAAAGGTGAACTCCTGTTTCAGTTGGGCTCTTGTGTCTACCGGTAGGCCTACTCTGTACGCTTCCAACGTATAAAGGTTAGTTCGTATTTGGAGTCCAATAGTCAGGCCGGTAATAAAAAATGCAAATCATCTGTGTCGCCTACCTTATGTTGGACACCTCCCACTGTTAGTCCCCCCCAGATCCTGTTGGAGTCTGATAGTTCTAAGGAATATTTCTATTGTAGGTGCAAAGATCAGTGGGGAGAGGGGGCACCATTGCCTAGCTCCATTTACTATTGGAAGCAGATCTGATAGGCTACAGTCAATTTTTAGCCTTGCAGTGAGTATAGAGTATAGGCTCATTATATATTGGAGAACCTTTGCCTCTTGCTGTCCTCAAATACTCCCATTCTTTCAAAGCTCCTCTGTTGCAGCTGTGTGGGAGGTCTGGATTCTTTTGCAGGGAGACCATCAGAGATGGCCAGGGAGAAAGGCCAATGGATGTCATGAGTTTCTCAAAGGTAGTTTCTCAAAGGTAGAGAGGGTGACTGCAATGAGTGGGTGTTTCTCCACCAGGGATTGTGGGTTTGGCCTCGCCCAAGGGAGATCTTTGATGGGGGTATTTACTAAGTATCAGTAATTTTTGTACGCAGACAGATAATAGCTGGTTTAGCACATTTAAAGGTGAACTCCTGTTTCAGTTGGGCTCTTGTGTCTACCGGTAGGCCTACTCTGTACGCTTCCAACGTATAAAGGTTAGTTCGTATTTGGAGTCCAATAGTCAGGCCGGTAATAAAAAATGCAAATCATCTGTGTCGCCTACCTTATGTTGGACACCTCCCACTGTTAGTCCCCCCCAGATCCTGTTGGAGTCTGATAGTTCTAAGGAATATTTCTATTGTAGGTGCAAAGATCAGTGGGGAGAGGGGGCACCATTGCCTGGCTCCATTTACTATTGGAAGCAGATCTGATAGGCTACAGTCAATTTTTAGCCTTGCAGTGAGTATAGAGTATAGGCTCATTATATATTGGAGAACCTTTTGTCTAAGGCCTATATGTCGCAGAACACCCGAAATTAGGTCCCAGCTAACCCTATTAAAGACTTTCTCGACAGCAACAGCAGGGGTAATATGGTCTATAGAGCTAGAGTGTAACCTTGGCTATAGACTATGTGAGGTGAGTAAACAGTCTAGTCTGTAGTAGGTATTGTGAGCTGAGGAAAAGTAGGAGAAGTCTTTGACTGGTTTAATATCTGCCACACATCAGCTAAAATTTGTGAAGCAGTTTTTTTAACTTTGCTTATCTCTGGGTAGGACAGTGCAGATTTTCCAGTCAAGGAGTCTAAAAGTGGGTCAAGCACTAAGTTTAGGTCTCTTCCACGTATCAGTGCACTTTCCTGAAAAGGTGTTAATTTTTAAAAGAATTCTGTCTGTTTGTCCAGTATTTGGTGGGTATATGTAACATTTTTAAGTGAGAAAGAGTTTTTTTTTACCTTTTATCACTAAATATTTACCTTGGTCATCAGTCGGTTGGCCTGTCACTCCAAAGGGGGTATTTTTAGGGTAGGATTGCGACTCCTTTCGTCTTTGAGTCGGCTGTGCTTTTCCTGTACGAATGCTATATTTGTCAAAAGGAGTTTGTTTTAGAAGGATAGTTCTTTTTTCAGGTATGCTGAGCCCTCTTGTATTTAATGACACTATCCTCAGGACCTCTCGAACCTGTGACAGCATTTTAGTAGGTGTGGAAAAGGACACAGTGGGTTGAATACTTTTTTAAACTTCTAGGGGGTCGAGAGAAGGAAAAGTGAGCAAATTAGACAAGAAATAGGTGAAGAAAAGAAGAATTAGAGCAGGCACACAAGGTTGCCTAAAATCCAAATTGGGGGAAATAAGCCTCCCTCAGATTCTTAGCATTTGCCAAGGGCACCCGCGTCCCCACTGGGGGGGGGGGCTCCAGTCTGGTACTCCCAATAATAAGAGGAGGGTCCCAGAAGAACTGCTCGACTGGATTTGCAGATATCAGAGACAGTGGCTTGCAGATCTGAGTTAGAGATTTGGGCAACCCTGGTAGGCCTCTAATTCTTTACATTTTTCTTCTCATGGATTTTCTTGATGATATAAATGAGAGCAATATCTGTTAGGAGAGTCTAATTTTGCTGTTCAAGTGTTGTCAAGCAGTTTTTTATTGAAGTGTGGTTTGATTCAATGGTGTCCACTCTGCTGGAACATATCTGAGAGAGAGTCCAGGATAGCGGCCTTCAATTCTAACAACATAGTCCTCAAAGTCCCTTCTGGACGGTAGGTTCCCTATCACAGCTTTTATGTTGCACCAGACTGTTTCTGTAATTATCAAGGTAATCGGTGGAAAGTGTGTTGCTTCAAAACTGGTGGTATGTTGACTTGGATGGGATCCATTCTGGGACATCAGGGTCTGCGGGGTAGAAGGGTATCCCAGGCTGAGCTGGTGTTCAGCACTTAGAGCACCTGGGGTCATGAAGAAGAAGCCTGGCGGGTCAAGATTGGACCTCCCAGCCCCTGCTTGGTCTGGACATGTGGCCCCAGGCATCTGAGCCCCCCAGCAGGACCACCCCCTATCTGCGGGCTGAGTGTGAAAGTTGCAGGTGGACCAGAGTTCTCTAATTTTGTGGGAGATACAGTTTCATATTTTATTTTCTGTATGGCCACAGTTGAGCTGTGGCTGGGATTGGGTTGTAAGAGGGCCTCTGTCTCCTCAGAGAGTTCTTGTGGCCCTGTCTCTCTCCGCATGAGGTTATTCTGCATTCCACCACACTGAATGCTGCTGCCGCCTTTCGGGGCTAGGGAGGAAGCCCCGGAGGGAGACAATCCGGGTGTGATTCCAGGACTGGGTAGGGGTGTGAGGTAGAAATGCCCAGGTTGCCAGGCACCGGCTGCAGGGTTCCAGGCTTGTGTGCGGTGCCGCTCGACCTCCTCTGTTCCTCTTCCTCTCCACTCGGGAGATCATTGTCAAGCACTAGGGCAGCTGAGAGTGAGGCCTTGCTGCCGCTGTGCAGGCTCCGGCTCCGACCTGGGGTCCCAACCTCCCTCCCAGGCTCCATTTTGTGGGGAGACTGCGCCATCGCCGTTCCCGGCCATGAATGTCCCTCACCTAGTAGTGCATCTGGCATCTTTTTTTTTTTTTTAGCAAAGTCCAATCTAGCCTTTTTACTCTTGAGGCTTATGACTGACTTGCACTATACAGTGAACTCTCTGTATTTACTTTCATGCAGTTTTTTCTTTATGGTAGATTTGTATATTGATATTTCGCCATCCTGGAGAATGTAGTTTGGTTGGCTGTTGTGAAGGGGTTTCTCACCATGATAAATATTCTGTGATTATTCAACCCTTGTTGTCTTCCGTGGGCGTCCAGGTCTGAACTGTAGATTTTGCCACTCGTACAATTGTCAGCTTAAATATGGCTTGTTTCACCTGATGGAGAGCTCCTTTGACCTCATGTTTTCTTCACAGAAAAACCAAATGCAAGCAACACATCTCAAATCATCACCAAGCCTTGTATATGCTAAATTAAGAATGACATAGCCCACACCTGACCATGAAACAGCCTTTGAGTCAACTGTCCAATTACTTTTGGTCCCTTTAAAAACAGAGTGGCAAATGTTAAGGATCAGAAACTCCTAAACCCTTCATCCAATTTTAATGCGCTTTATGCCCGTGTACATTATATTTCTGTAACTTGAATATGTTTAAGTAAACAGGTATAGAAAACAAAATTTGTGTCAGTGTCCAAATAATTATGGATCTAACTGTACACGCTGACACTGTACCTGTTGCCTAGTGCTTTGTGACTGAGAAACAAGTCACCTGGGGAGCACTTTTATAGGAAATGTATTATGATGGGCTAAAGGAGACCAAAATGCCCTGTTTTAAGGTTAATAAGTGTAGAGTACTTTCTTACAACAGAAAGCATTTATATGGCACATACAAGCTTTTTGAGGGTTTTTGGCTCTTAAACACTTGTTGACAAGCAGGAGTGGATAGCTGTGTGTATATTGCATTCATAGAAAACAATAGCATGCTCAGCAGTTTTCTCACCTGCATCAGCTGATTTGTTTCGTCAATCACCGAATTTCACAAAAGACTGGTGGTTCGGCGGCATCTGGCGCAGATATCCTCTAAATTTAAATCTAATTGGGCAGCTCCTGCTGAGCTTTAGAATGGAATAGGCTCAGCATGGGTCCACTTAAGGCAACTCTTAAAGCGGCAATGGCAGCTCAGTCTGCTCAGTCTGATGGATAAAGTACTTCATAACATAGCCATAAACCACATCACATAGGATCTTCATACCATGGGCATGAGCCACAGCACAAAGAGCTGGCTGAGCTTTAGAAATGAGCGGACTAAATGTGGGTCCACACTAGGTCTTGAAGCAGCTCTTGAAGTGGCAGTTGCGGCTGTTTAAAATCTTTCTTTTTAAATTGGAACCCCACCAATGTCTCTTAATTTTATCTAGGTGTCAAATGGCATACAGGTTAGGTCAAAATTATTATAATAAGCCTTAACATGAGAAGACATGTGTTCATACAGGCGAGTCTTAACCCTTTAAATGCCAGCCATGTAAAATTTACGTGGTTGCTTCTCCTCCACTTAAGTGCCAGCCACGTAAATTTTACGTGGCTGGCATTTTCCTACCTCAGGGCCATCAGGGAGCTCAGCGCCGCTCATTTTCTTCAGATCCTTCTCGAAGACATCTCAGGGGTTCATGTGAAGGTCATTCCTTCCTGACTCCGACCACCCGATCGCCTGCGGACCAATCAAAAGGCAGGCGCATGGCTGCTGTCATCAGCCGGCGCCGCCTCTATTTTAACCCGCTCCGCCCTCCGCACCTCCTCTTTCTGCGTCGATCGGAGGTAGGTAGCGCGTCGTGCTATGTGTATCTGTGTGGGGGTGCTTTTTTGCAGGCTGTGTGGCCGTAGCAGTTCCTGGGCACCCCCCCCCCCCGTCAGATCTTAAGTTAGTAGTGTAATCAATTCATGAAAACTGCGATCTCGCTCAGATCGCTGTTTTTATGAATGGATCTCACTACTGACATGAGATCTGACAGGGGGGTGCTTCTGTGCAGGCTGTGTTGCCGTAGCAGTTCCTGGGCAATCCCCCCGCCCCCCCCCCCCCCCCGTCGCATCTATGTAAGTAGTGAGATCCATTCATGAAAACTGCAATCTCGCTCAGATCGCTGTTTTTATGAATGGATCTGACTACTGACATGAGATCTGACAGGGGGTGCTTCTGTGCAGGCTGTGTGGCCGTAGCAGTTCCTGGGCAATCCCCCCGCCCCCCCCCCCCGTCGGATCTTATGTAAGTAGTGAGATCCATTCATGAAAACTGCAATCTCGCTCAGATCGCTGTTTTTATGAATGGATCTCACTACTGACATGAGATATGACGGGGGGGGGGGGGTGCTTCTCTGCAGGGTGTGTGGCCATAGGACTTTCTGGGCACACTGTCACCCTGTCGGATCTCATGTTAGTGGTGAGATCTATTTATAAAAACAGCAATATCGCTCAGATAACTGTTTTTATGAATGCATCTCACCAATAACATGAGATATGACGGGGGGGGGGGTGCTTCTCTGCAGGGTGTGTGGCCATAGGACTTTCTGGGCACACTGTCACCCTGTCGGATCTCATGTTAGTAGTGAGATTCATTCATAAAAACAGCAATCTCGCTCAGATAACTGTTTTTATGAATGGATCACACTTGAGATCCGACCGGGGGGATTTTTTCTTGTTGGCTGATTTTTATTTATTTCCGGGGGGTGGGGGTTGGGGGGCATAGATGGGCATTGTATGCTTGCACACACATAGGATTTCGTCCTCTGCACTCATCTGCCCTTACAACGGAACCCGGGGAGCAGTTGCTTGTTGGGGGTAGGTGTTATCATGGAGGGGAGTCATGCAGATCTCCCATGCCCAATTCTGGCTGCAAGTTAACAAGCCATCTGCTACCTGCATTCCCCCCCTCCATCACCGCCTTTATTCCCACCTCCATGCCACTGTCTGATACCCATCCCCCACTATTTTTTTTTCTGCTAGGCCTGGATGAGTAAACATGTGGGTACAGCCAGTGGCATGGGGGGGTGGATGCGGCGACTGGGGGGGCAGATACCGGGTGGCGTTTCCATTACCTGGTTGCTGGCAGATAGGTGCAATGTGATGTGTCAGTGTCCGCTTACCGGTCTCCCATTTCCAGCGGCGTCTCGGGTCCTCAGCCGCCCGCTCCCGCTGCGCAGCCACCTGTCCGGCGGCCGCGGCGAGCGGCAGCCTCTGTTCCGGCTGGCGCGCACGTGCCTCCTAGTTCCTCAGCCGGCGGCTCCAGCGTCGTCACGTTCTGTTTATACCCTCCGGCGGCACTGCTCTCAGCGCGGCTGCCGGAGGAAGTTTAATTAAATTATAGGCCCAGCTGCAACTAGAGGGAGTGCCCCACAGGGACTGGGCCAATCGGCTGCATTGGAGTTCTGGGCTGTACGCCCTATGTTGACCAATCTCTTTGAAGTTTATTGTTACACCAATCACCACACTGATTCCCCGGGGCAATGATGCCTGATCCCTATATAACCTCACCCCAGTCAGTTTGTCATTGCCTGTTATAGCGCTTAGACCCTCGTTTGTTATTTACCTTTGATATTGATCTACTCTCCTGTTGCCGACCCTCGCCTGCCTTTGACCATCCTTGATCTACACTCCTGTTGCCGACCCTCGCCTGCCTTTGACCATCCTAGATCTACACTCCTGTTGCCGACCCTCGCCTGCCATTGACCATCCTTGATCTACACTCCTGTTGCCGACCCTCGCCTGCCTTTGACCATCCTTGATCTACACTCCTGTTGCCGAACCCTTGCCTGCCTTTGACCATCCTCCATCTATACTCCTGTTGCCGACCTTCGCCTTGAACCTAGACCACGATCTGTTTATTCCATTTGTTCTGTCGCCATCTCAGATCTACTTTTGCCAATCTCCAGCCTGTCCTGGGACTTCCGTCTTACGCTCAAATTCGGGCTACCCAATTCCACTTCCAGCCGCGGGTTCTCCAGTCCTCTGTACAGTAAGGCTTCATCCTTTGAGCCATAGAAGTTCTGGGGGCAACCGATCCCGAGCAGGCGTGTTCTGCGTCTCGGCAGCGGGGGCTCCTATAGGTGAAGCTGGCTGCGGAGATTGGGGGTTGAGGTCCTTACCAAGAGAGCTGAAGTTATCCAAGTGGTTAATTGCGGTACCTGGAGCGTGACATTATAACAGGCCCAAAAAGTTAAGTATGGAAGACCTGGTACAGCAAGTACAGGCGATGGCCACTGCTATCAATCAACTTGCCCAGACAGTGGCCAATCAAGAAACCCGCCAGATTACTACACCCGCTGTACCACCTCATATTCCTGAACCAAAGGTTCCTTTACCAGAAACATTTTTTGGAGACCGAGCCGGTTTTTCGAACTTCAAGAATTCGTGTGAACTCTATTTCAGGCTGCGGCCTTTATCTTCAGGCACAGAAACTCAACAGGTGGGTTTAATCATCTCTCTGTTACAAGGAGACCCTCAGTCATGGGCTTTCAGCTTGCTTCCTGAAGATCCTGCCTTACACTCAGCTACATCCTTTTTCTTGGCCATGGGAGTGCTTTATGCGGATCCAGATCGACGGTCCACGGCAGAGAACAGGCTTCGGACTCTGAAGCAGGGTCGGAATTCTGCCGAGGACTACAGCGCTGAGTTCCGGTGCTGGGCAGTGGAGTCTACTTGGAATGATCCAGCCCTATGTAGCCAATTCCGTATGGGGCTTTCTGAGAATATTAAAGATGCCTTGGTCAACTTTCCCACTCCAATAGATTTGGATCAACTCATGCAGGTCTCCATCAAGATCGATAGACGTCTCAGGGAGAGAGTCAGGGAATGGGTTAGAGTTACCACTCCCTTTAGGTCATCACAAACTCGCAACCCTTCAACTCCTGGTGGGGTAAACTCCTCTTCCCCCTCTCAAGAGGAGCCAATGCAGGTTGGCAGAGCTCGTCTTTCTCAGGACGAGAAACAACGGAGACGGTCTTTGGGTCTTTGCCTCTACTGTGGGTCCCCGGGACATTTTGCCAGGTCTTGTCCAAATAAGGGGTATTCGGCGGGAAACTTTCTCGCCTAGATCAGGAAGAGGGTACTGATCTAGGTGGGTTGAAGCACTACTCTCATCAAGATAAGATGTTAATTCCTACGGAGCTTTTCTGGGGTCTTTCCAAACAGGCAGTATTTGCTTTTGTCGATAGCGGAGCTGCAGGTAACTTCCTGGATCGGAACGTAATTTCCATCCTGGGAGTTCCACTGGTACCCCTTGAAAAGTCTCTCCAGGTTCTGGCCATAAATGGGAAGGCTATCCAGGGAGGACCGGTCAGTCACAAGACCCCTCCTCTCAAATTGGTGGTTGGCTCATCTCATTCTGAACACATAGAATTCCTGGTGTTTGATTGTCCTGAAACACCAGTAGTTTTGGGATACCCATGGCTAAAGCTCCATAACCCCATGTTTAACTGGCAGTCTGGAGATCTGGTTAGGTGGAGTGATTACTGCAAGTCATATTGCTTCTCCACTGTCCTTAGGAGTGTTCAGATTTTGCCCCAGGAACTACCTCTGCCTTATACAGATTGGGCAGATGTTTTTTCTGAGCGATCTGCTGATAATCTTCCCCCACACAGAACCTATGACTGTCCCATCGATTTACTTCCTGGAACTATTCCTCCTAGGGGGAAAATTTATAATCTGAATCGAGCAGAAGAGCAGGCTATGAAGGAATATATTTCGGAGAATCTGAATAAGGGCTTTATCCGCCCGTCAACATCTCCGGCGGGTGCTGGCTTCTTTTTTGTTGAAAAGAAGGATGGGGGTTTATAGCCCTGCATAGATTATAGAGCATTGAATAAAATCACCGTAAAAAATCGTTATCCTCTTCCCTTAATAGGTGATTTATTTAATCAGGTAGTGGGGGCTCGAATTTTTTCTAAACTAGATCTAAAGGGGGCCTACAACCTGATCCGTATACGGCAAGGGGATGAATGGAAAACGGCTTTCAATGTTAAGGATGGTCATTACGAATATTTAGTCATGCCTTTTGGCCTTTGCAATGCTCCTGCGGTCTTTCAAGACTTTGTTAATGACGTGTTTCGTGACTATTTGGGTAACTTCGTAGTGGTTTATTTGGATGACATCCTCATTTTCTCCAAAAACCTTTCCGAACACAGGCAACATGTAAAACTGGTCCTTCAGAAATTGAGAGAAAATAATCTATACGCTAAAATCTCTAAGTGTATGTTTGAGGTCACCTCCGTTCCCTTCTTGGGGTATATTATTTCTAGTCAGGGGCTGGAGATGGATGCGGGAAAGGTTTCGGCAGTACGGGATTGGGTACAACCCAAATCCTTAAAAGAATTACAACGCTTTTTAGGGTTTGCTCATTTCTATCGACGTTTTATCAAGGGTTTCTCTGGTATCGTTGCTCCTCTCACCAATCTCACCCGCAAAGCCGCGTTCACTGTTAACTGGTCACCATCAGCTATTGAAGCCTTTTGTGTCCTAAAACAGGCTTTTACTTCGGCGTCAGTTTTAGTGCACCCTGATGTCAACAGACCTTTTGTTATTGAAGTAGATGCGTCTGAATTAGGTGTTGGAGCTGTTTTATCGCAATTCTCTGGATCTCCTGAACGTATGCATCCATGTGCCTATTTTTCTCGGAAGTTTAATACCGCAGAACAAAATTATGATGTTGGCAATAGGGAACTATTAGCTATTAAACTGGCATTTGATGAATGGCGTCATTGGTTGGAGGGTTCCTTACATCCTATCACTGTATATACCGATCACAAAAATCTCAAGTATATAGGCTCCGCCAAGAGGTTGAATTCTCGACAGGCCCGTTGGGCATTATTTTTTTCGCGTTTCAATTTTATTATTACCTTTAAGCCGGGTGTAAAAAATACTAAAGCCGATGCTCTGTCGCGCATGTTCGGTGAGTGTAAAGATCGAGGAGATACTGGTGAACCTATCTTACCTGCAGGTTGTGTAGTCGGGGCCTTGCTCCCTGATCTTTCTAATGTTTTGGCGCCGTTCCAAGATGAATCGTCTGTAAATGTACCTATAGGATGTCACTTTGTACCGCCGCATTTGCGTTCTGATGTAATCCGTGAATTCCACGACGCAAAAACTGCTGGGCATCTGGGAGTTCGTAAAACTTTTATTTTAGCTCGACGCCATGTATGGTGGCCTTCTATGAGACGTGATATCACTACCCTTATCGACGCATGTTCCGTTTGTGCACGAAGTAAAGGGGTACACAAGGCCCCTAGTGGTTATCTGATTCCGCTTGAGATCCCTAAAGAACCATGGTCTCACATTTCGATGGACTTTATTGTTGATTTGCCTCTTTCACATGGGAACACTGTGATTTGGGTGGTCGTCGATAGATTCAGTAAGATGGCTCATTTCATTGCTCTACCCAAGCTACCCTCGGCTCCTGAACTTTCGCGCTTATTCATCTCGCATATTTTTCGGCTTCATGGTATTCCAGTAAATATTGTTTCCGATCGGGGTGTGCAGTTTATATCACGATTTTGGAAAAATTTTTGTTCACGCTTGGGGATTCAGGTTTCTTTATCCTCCGCATATCATCCCCAGTCTAATGGGCAGACTGAAAGAACAAATCAAAGCTTAGAACAATATTTAAGATGTTACATCTCTGACACTCAGGAGCAGTGGTCGGAATTTATTGACTTTGCCGAATTTGCGTATAATAATGTGCCGAGTGACAGTACTAAAATATCCCCTTTCTTTTGTAATTATGGAAAGAATCCTAAGGCTTCTTCTATTTCTGCAGCACCTTCTGATTTTCCGGTGTTAGAAGAGTGGCTTCAGAAACGGAAGGATATTTGGGCACGCGTCCAGGAAAATTTAGAAACTATGCGCGCTAAATATAAGAAATTTGCTGATCGTCGTAGATCTCAGGAACCTATCCTTCAGTGTGGAGACCTTGTCTGGGTTTCCACTAAGAACATTGCTCTCCGGCAGCCTTCTTATAAACTGGGTCCTAAATTTATCGGTCCTTACCCCATTATCAGAAAACTTAATAATGTGACCTTCAAAGTTCAGCTCCCTCCTACTATGAAAATTTCCAACTCGTTTCATGTATCACTGTTGAAACCAGCTAAAAACTCCTCTCCTGCTGGTCCTCCTCCTGTTTTAGTGGATAATGTGCAAGAATATGAAGTGAACAAGATTCTGGATTCGCGTAGGGTTCGTAATATGTTACAGTATTTAATTGATTGGGTTGGTTACGGTCCTGAGGAGAGGTGCTGGGTTTCTTCTTGTGATGTCCATGGCAGGGCTCTTGTACGGAAATTCCACCGTGACAATCCGGGGAAGCCTGGTGAGGGTCCGGAGGCCCCTCGTGGGGGGGGGGGTAATGTCAGTGTCCGCTTACCGGTCTCCCGTTCCAGCGGCGTCTCGGGTCCTCAGCCGCCCGCTCCCGCTGCGCAGCCACCTGTCCGGCGGCCGCGGCGAGCGGCAGCCTCTGTTCCGCCTGGCGCGCACGCGCCTCCTAGTTCCTCAGCCGGCGGCTCCAGCGTCGTCACTCGTGCTCGCGCGCGTGCGCGAGCACGTTCTGTTTATACCCTCCGGCGGCGCTGCTCTCAGCGCGGCTGCCGGAGGAAGTTTAATTAAATTATAGGCCCAGCTGCAACTAGAGGGAGTGCCCCACAGGGACTGGACCAATCGGCTGCATTGGAGTTCTGGGCTGTACGCCCTATGTTGACCAATCTCTTTGAAGTTTATTGTTACACCAATCACCACACTGATTCTCCAGGGCCAATGATGCCTGATCCCTATATAACCTCACCCCAGTCAGTTTGTCATTGCCTGCTATAGCGCTTAGACCCTCGTTTGTTATTTACCTGATCTACATTGATCTACTCTCCTGTTGCCGACCCTCGCCTGCCTTTGACCATCCTTGACCTACACTCCTGTTGCCGACCCTCGCCTGCCTTTGACCATCCTAGATCTACACTCCTGTTGCCGACCCTCGCCTGCCTTTGACCATCCTTGATCTACACTTCTGTTGCCGACCCTCGCCTGCCTTTGACCATCCTTGATCTACACTCCTGTTGCCGACCCTTGCCTGCCTTTGACCATCCTCCATCTATACTCCTGTTGCCGACCTTCGCCTTGAACCTAGACCCCGATCTGTTTATTCCATTTGTTCTGTCGCCATCTCAGATCTACTTTTGCCAATCTCCAGCCTGTCCTGGGACTTCCGTCTTACGCTCAAATTCGGGCTACCCAATTCCACTTCCAGCCGCGGGTTTTCTCCAGCCCTCTGGACAGTAAGGCTTCATCCTTTGAGCCATAGAAGTCCTGGGGGCAACCGATCCCGAGCAGGCGTGTTCTGCGTCTCGGCAAGCGGGGGCTCCTATAGGTGAAGCTGGCTGCGGAGATTGGGGGTTGAGGTCCTTACCAAGAGAGCTGAAGTTATCCAAGTGGTTAATTGCGGTACCTGGAGCGTGACATGATGGAAGAACCCAAGACATCCGATACCTTCCCCCCCCCCCACTCTGTAGCCGCCTCCAGCCCTCCACGCCACCTGTAGGTCTTATTTTGGCAACTAGATCCATTCACAAAAGCAGCTTTTTTTATGAATGAATCTGGGATTTAGGATGCCCCTCTGAAATGCCCAATGTAAAAAATGCACATGCACCAATGTGATCCCACCCAATATGAATCCCCCTGATCACCAGTAAAACTTGCCTTACCCCCACTCCAACTCCTCATGCTGACTAAAGGTATAGCGTAGTGCCGCTGTTGTCTATGCATGCGCCGTTATATTGGGGATCAGGTAATTACCTGAGAATTGGGGGTTTTCCTAATGTTAATGTCTTCCTTTAGGTGTGTCGCTGAGCTGAGCCTCGGTGTTGACCGTAGCATCTGCCTTGCCCTTTCCACCCTTGGGATCGTAGCGCCTGCCCTCCCTCCTTCCTTGGGACCGTAGCGCCTGCCTTCCCTCCTTCCTTGGGACTGTAGCGCCTGCCCTCCCTCCTTCCTTGGGACCGTAGCACCTGCCCTCCCTCTTTGCTTGGGACCGTAGCGCCTGCCGTCCATCCTTGCTTGGGACCGTAGCGCCTGCCTTCCCTCCTTCCTTGGGACCGTAGCGCCTGCCCTCCCCCCTTCCTTGGGACCGTAGCGCCTGCCCTCCCCCCTTCCTTGGGACCGTAGCGCCTGCCCTCCCTCCTTCCTTAGGACCGTAGCGCCTGCCCTCCCCCCTTCCTTGGAACCGTAGCGCCTGCCTCCCCCCCTTCCTTGGGACCGTAGCGCCTGCCCTCCCCCCTTCCTTGGGACCGTAGCGCTTGCCCTCCCCCCTTCCTTGGAACCGTAGCGCCTGCCTTCCCCCCTTCCTTGGGACCGTAGCACCTGCCCTCCCCCCTTCCTTGGGACCGTAGTGCCTGCCCTCCCCCCTTCCTAGGGACCATAGCGCCTGCCCTCCCCCCTTCCTTGGGACCGTAGCGCCTGCCCTCCCCCCTTCCTTGGGACCGTAGCGCCTGCCCTCCTTCTCTTGGTACCGTAGCGCCTGCCCCCCCTTGGGTCCTTAGCACCTGTCCTCCTTCCCTCCTTGGGTTCATAGCACCCCCCCCCTCTTTTAGCACCCTTGCTTTTAGGAAGCCTCCTGCTGCCCCAGGAAATCTTTTTCATCTGCCGGATTTGCTGAAGGGATGGACTGAGTCTTCTGGGATCCTGTGACCTGCTGCTCCTGACTTCACCACTTCCCATCGGGTCGTAAATAATACATTTATTTCTTTTGATTTTTGACTGTATTTTTGCATTGTTATATTAAGTATTTCTGTTTACAGTGTAATATTACTTTTTGTGTTTTGCATTTAGTTCTAGCTTTTTAGTTCTAGCTTTTAGTTACCTAGACACTTTAGATTATTCTAGTTGTAGTTTTTTTTTTTTTTTCTTCATTTGGGTATGGCTGGTAGAAGGTTCACTGCAGAGGAAGCTGCAGCTTACCTGATGGAGTCTGACTCGGAAGAGGTTAGTCAGTCAGGATCAGAGTATTTTCCATCAGACAGCGAGTCAGACAGTGTCTCCTCTACTGAGGAGGCACAACCGAGCAGTGGTCCCAATAGTAGCCACCATAGAAGGGGTGGTACCGCACAAGAGGAGGCCACACTGGGGGATAGGGTACAGCAGGATGAGGCACCGAGTGCTGCAGCTGGTGGAGAGCCTACGTGGAGGCCTCCTAGTAACTATTCCCCCCAAATTCCCCCTTTTGATTCGGTCCCCGGTGTCAATGTCGACGTAACAAACTTCAGTCTCATTGACTACTTCAAATTGTTTTTTTCCGAAGCCATCCTACTGGATATGGTCTTCTATACAAATCGATATGCTGAGCAGGTCTTAGCTCAAAACCCCCTGCAGAGGCACGCCCGAACTCAGGCATGGCACCCCACAAATTTGAGTGAGATGAGGAATTTTTGGGGGCTCACTCTAGCAATGGGCATTCTAAAAAAAAAAATATGGTTTGTGGGGGGTATTTTAAGTATAAAGTGGTCTGGTTGAAAGAGTGTAAGGTGCGCACTTTGTCTGCAGAGCATGAATTTTACAGTGAAATTACCATTATGAACTCCAACCTCTACTGAGAGGTGCACCACTTATCACTCTAATATAGTTGTGCTCACTCTAAACAATACCAACAACTCCAATGGGAGTGGCCATGAAATCCACACACCTCCCTCCCTATGAGGAGCACCAAAAATATACCAATTTTCAATATTCAAAATTTATTATGACATGTAAATTCATAAAAAGTACATACACTCAAAAACACACACAACGGTTAAAAACCAATAATTGGGTCCCAATTCATCTTATTATTTAGAACTATCCACAAGCCCCAATCCTGGGGAATCTTTATAAAGCATATATTGTGCTGCAAACAAAACTCCAATGTATATATATAGACTCATGGGCAATGGAAGTACCTATGTATATAATATAATATCGGGGCCCGTGCATGCAGAGGTGGAATACCTCTACAACCACTGATCCCGGTATCCGTGCCTCATAGGGAGGGAGGTGTGTGAGGAGACTACTTTGGGGCTATGTCCAATTTCAAAGTAAAATCCTCGGCGCTTAACATTAGCCTAACTTCAGCATGCCTTTAAAACATAAAGAATAACTTTGCCTTCAGGTGGAGCTTGGAATCCATAAAATTTCTGGGAGTAAACATCACCCTCAACCCTAACAAACTTTTACCAGCAAACTTCCTCTATGCTAGAGCGCCCAGGTTTAGAGCTCTGATGCTGTGTGTGTGTAGTTTTTTGTTAAATATGGTGTGGAGCGGCGAGACGCACTGAGCTGGTGCTACCTCTCGCTTATTGCAGCATTAGACTGTTGTTAGAGCGCCCAAAACGCATCACATTCATCAGTGCCGGCCAGGTTACTACAGCAACCTCAACGCTAGGTTATAGCACCCGATACCCACTTACAGCGTCTACTAGCGGTCGCTCTAAGCACCGCTATACAGACACTCATCTGGCAATACGTGGCACTAGCAGTGAATCAGCCTCCACATTTCGAATGAATACGGGCAGGCTGATTCATTATTAGTGGCAAGTAGCGACAGATGAGCATCTGTAGCAGGCATTTCAGAGCGCCTGCTAGTAGTCGCTGTGCTCGGCCGTGGTTCGCTAGTTCAGAGCGACTCAGTCGCTGTGCAGCATTGATGAATACATTGCGGGGAGTCGCTATATGACCAGTACAGTGCTGTATGGGAGTGCATGTTAGCGACTGGTCAGTGCGACCGACTCACAGCATATTCATCAAAAAAACAGCCTCACACACCACCGGTGCTCAAGAATGCTTCGCTGTAGCCCAGAGCGCCGGAGGCTGTGTGATTAAAGTCTGTTTTTTAACATGTATCCACCAGTAACAAAGTGAAAACATATGGAATTACATTGTAATAACATTGTAACATGAACACAGTAATGCCAGACCTGTAATATCAATTCTGCATAAATATATAAAATTAAAAAAAAAAAAAGAAAAAATGGCTTTTTCAAGGCCAGGAAAGATCCCAACATTATTTGAGAATTAAAAAAAATAAAATAAAACAAAAGCCCTGTTTAAAGAGAAATAAAAGAACGTCCATTGAAATGTATGGGAGAGCGACAGGTAGTGAGAGGTAATACCTGGAGCTGTGCAAGGTTGAACGCCAGCGCTATTCGCTGAGGCTGTGATAATGATGAATCGGACGCTACATTACGTTATCCCAGCCGCTCAACAGATTCTGCTTGATAAATGTGTAATTGCGCGCTGTGTCCGGCATCCACTGACGCTACCTGACGCTACCTGTCATTTACAAGGCACTACCTGACGCTATCCTTTCCTGAATAAGGCCCTATGTTAAAACTCCGGGAAACTCTTGGTGGGAGCAAGGTAACCAAAGACCAAGCTAATTGTTCAGATATTTAGGCAAGCTGAGCTAACATTTTGGCATATAGGGAGCATTCTTTGAGGGGCAAAAAACATATGGCGAAAGTTACATAAGTTTACTCCCTTTTAAACTAAAACTAGGTTAATAATGTATTGCTCTTTTGAATGTTTTTTCTTTCACTACCTTCATCAAATTTGTTTTGCAAGTTGGGGAAAATACATGTTTATGTACCCCGTAATCAAGCAATACAAAAAGTGTTTTTATGCATGAAGCTCACAACTTGAAAAGGCATCATAGGTTCTCAAGGCTTAAGTATTTTAAGCTCAAGGAACTTAAAGATGTCACCTTTTATTATAGAGGAACACACAGTAGTCTCATGCTCAGACCATCAAAGTGCTAGAGTTATACTTTAATATGTCATTAAATGCACATACTGCCACAAAGGGTAATCACAGCATATTCCCCAACTTATTAATATTCAGCAAGCTTTAGCACAATCACTTTCCTTAGCTCTCTCTGCAAAACAAATATACAACTAATGTTATTAACATCCCCAGACAGCAAATAAATTGGCAGTGTTTTCTGAAATGATTTCCATTTCAGTCTAGAATATGATTGCATAATGTAACAAATAGATGGTAGTTGATGGTGCATGTACACGTTTCAGGTAAATAAACAATTTGCCTAAAAGTCAAGCAAATTTCAAAACTCTAATGAGGCCCCATGTAAATTTGCCTTACAAATAAAGCATGCAATTTTAAAAATTGTTTGGGTATTACAGGAAAATGTTTGAAAGAATGTATAGTAACATGAAAGGTCGGTTTCAAAAATGATGCAAAAAAATCACAAAATCTAATAATACTAATTGCAAATTTATTTTAAACCATCCATCTGAAACTTGTTTAACTTAAAATGTTCCAAGAAAATGGAAAGCAAACTTATCTCAGCCAGACACCAGAGCATTTAAAGCAGACCGGAGCCGTGGTAACCTGGCTCTAGAGTCTAGAGTCCCAATTTATCATGGGCTGCTGGGTGAGACCCCGCTGGGTGCCCATTAATCACCTTGGCTCATAAGTGGACCTCAGGGCAGATTTCGTATCGCACCCTAGCTGAATGGGTGGCTGCGCCCAGCAAAGGGGAGCAGCCAGTGGGAGATTTCCAGCAATGGGTTGAATTCAGAACTCATTGGCAAGCAACGTTATGCACATAATTCTGAGTTCTGATAGGATGGGAGCCTGTGCATGCAACTTGGGAGCGTAGATCAAGGTAAGTAAACAGCTGATGTTGAGGTGGCAAGGTCATCTGAACTCAGTATGCCCCTATAATGACCCAAACCCAGGAAAATGAAAAACTTTGATTTTGGTCTGCTTTAAAGGATAAGTAAAGGCATCAATCCTAAATACTCCTTCTGTGGTCCTTTATTTTCAACACTGTTGTTTTGAGTGCCAATAGAGCACACTTGGACGGCCTCTGTGCCCACCCTAACAGTCAGTCATGAGGGAGCTGGTTGCATTTTTGATTGGCTGCAGGGGGCGGGTCTTAAGAGCAATGCATTCTGAAGTGCACTCTAGTACATATTAGGGGCCAGGTGGCATGACCAGCTTTGTGGGTAAAACTCTGAAACCTCACAGCTGCAGCCTGTGGGACAACGAGGAATCCTGGAGTTCTTTAAGCTTTAAAAGGACCCCAGGATGTAAAATGATAAATATATGATGAATAAATGAAAGACACAGATTTGAGGATTGGTTGCTACCTCTTTTCTATTTTAACTAGATTTTGGAGACAGGTTATAGGATTGGCTGCTAGCTAACAGGGTTGAGCTCTTTGGCTCCTTTAAGGAATATGCAGAGCACATTGTTTGGCTAAAGGTGTATTTTCTTTGCAATTAGCAAAATGTTTGTCTGCTTTATTTGCTTTCAAATACACACAGCCTTAATCTGCCACCATAGATATGAATTGTGTTCAGATATGGGACCTCCCTATTGCACTTTTTTTCTAAAAGACTCTAGAGCTGACTGAAAGCCTTTCCTTATATCCTGATTTGTGATGACTAGAGATGAGCGAACTTTTGAAAAATTCGATTCGACTGATTTGCCGAATTTTCCGACAAAAATTGTTTCGACCTGAATTTATTCGCGACGAATCGCTATTAAAAACGGCTATTTCTGAGCCTCCTAGAGCCTCAATAGGGTTGTAAACCATTCTGCCTTGCTGTAACACGCATAGGATGCGTGCTGGGTTAAATAATACTTTGAATAAATATCACATGCAGATCAGAGGCATCGCTAATAGAATCGCAGAGCGGCACAATTGCAGAGAGTTGAAGTGGCATCACTATGAGGGGCACATTGCTTTAAAGAGACACTGGAGTTGGCAGCAGCAGGAGCCCAAAAATTGGATGAATCACACCCTGGAGTTGGCAGCAGCAGCAGCAGGAGCCCAAATATTACTTTAAAGAGACCCTGGGGTTGGCTTCAGGAGCCCAAAAATAGGATGATTCACACCCTGGAGTTGGCAGCAGCAGCAGCAGCAGGAGCCCAAATATTGCTTTAAAGAGACCCTGGGGTTGGCTTCAGGAGCCCAAAAATTGGATGAATCACACCCTGGAGTTGGCAGCAGCAGGAGCCCAAATATTACTTTAAAGAGACCCTGGGGTTGGCTTCAGGAGCCCAAAAATTGGATGAATCACACCCTGGAGTTGGCAGCAGCAGGAGCAGCAGGAGCCCAAACATTACTTTAAAGAGACACTGGGGTTGGCTTCAGGAGCCCAAAAATTGGATGAATCACACCCTGGATTTGGCAGCAGCAGCAGCAGCAGGAGCCCAAACATTACTTTAAAGAGACACTGGGGTTGGCAGCAGGAGCCCAAAGATTGGATTAATCACGCCCTGGAGTTGGCAGCAGCAGCAGCAGCAGGAGCCCAAACATTACTTTAAAGAGACACTGGGGTTGGCTTCAGGAGCCCAAAAATTGGATGATTCACACCCTGGAGTTGGCAGGAGTTGGCAGCAGCAGCAGCAGTAACAGGAGCCCAAACATTACTTTAAAGAGACACTGGGGTTGGCTTCAGGAGCCCAAAAATTGGATGAATCACACCCTGGAGTTGGCAGCAGCAGCAGCCCAAACATTACTTTAAAGAGACACTGGAGTTGGCTTCAGGAGCCCAAAAATTGGATGATTCACACCCTGGAGTTGGCAGCAGCAGGAGCCCAAATATTACTTTAAAGAGACACTGGGGTTGGCTTCAGGAGACCAAAAATTGGATGATTCACACCCTGGAGTTGGCAGCAGCAGCAGCAGGAGCCCAAATATTCCTTTAAAGAGACCCTGGGGTTGGCTTCAGGAGCCCAAAAATTGGATGAATCACACCCTGGAGTTGGCAGCAGCAGCAGGAGCCCAAACATTACTTTAAAGAGACACTGGGGTTGGCTTCAGTAGCCCAAAAATTGGATGAATCACACCCTGGAGTTGGCAGCAGCAGCAGCAGGAGCCCGAATATTACTTTAAAGAGACCCTGGGGTTGGCTTCAGGAGCCCAAAAATTGGATGAATCACACCCTGGAGTTGGCAGGAGTTGGCAGCAGCAGCAGCAACAGGAGCCCAAACATTACTTTAAAGAGACACTGGGGTTGGCTTCAGGAGCCCAAAAATTGGATGAATCACACCCTGGAGTTGGCAGCAGCAGCATCAGGAGCCCAAATATTACTTTAAAGAGACCCTGGGGTTGGCTTCAGGAGCCCAAAAATTGGATGAATCACACCCTGGAGTTGGCAGCAGCAGCAGCAGGAGCCCAAACATTACTTTAAAGAGACACTGGGGTTGGCTTCAGGAGCCCAAAAATTGGATGATTCACACCCTGGAGTTGGCAGGAGTTGGCAGCAGCAGCAGCAGAAACAGGAGCCCAAGCATTACTTTAAAGAGACACTGGGGTTGGCTTCAGGAGCCCGAAAATTGGATGAATCACACCCTGGAGTTGGCAGCAGCAGCAGCCCAAACATTACTTTAAAGAGACACTGGGGTTGGCTTCAGGAGCCCAAAAATTGGATGAATCACACCCTGGAGTTGGCAGCAGCAGCAGCCCAAACATTACTTTAAAGAGACACTGGGGTTGGCTTCAGGAGCCCAAAAATTGGATGAATCACACCCTGGAGTTGGCAGCCGCAGCAGCAGGAGCCCAAATATTACTTTAAAGAGACCCTGGGGTTGGCTTCAGGAGCCCAAATATTGGATGAATCACACCTTGGAGTTGGCAGCAGCAGCAGCAGCAGCAGGAGCCCAAACATTACTTTAAAGAGACACTGGGGTTGGCTTCAGGAGCCCAAAAATTGGATGATTCACACCATGGAGTTGGCAGGAGTTGGCAGCAGCAGCAACAGGAGCCCAAACATTACTTTAAAGAGACACTGGGGTTGGCTTCAGGAGCCCAAAAATTGGATGAATCACACCCTGGAGTTGGCAGCAGCAGCAGCCCAAACATTACTTTAAAGAGACACTGGGGTTGGCTTCAGGAGCCCAAAAATTGGATGATTCACACCCTGGAGTTGGCAGCAGCAGCAGGAGCCCAAATATTACTTTAAAGAGACACTGGGGTTGGCTTCAGGAGCCCAAAAATTGGATGAATCACACCCTGGAGTTGGCAGCAGCAGCAGCAGGAGCCCAAATATTACTTTAAAGAGACCCTGGGGTTGGCTTCAGGAGCCCAAAAATTGGATGAATCACACCCTGGAGTTGTCAGCAGCAGCAGGAGCCCAAACATTACTTTAAAGAGACACTGGGGTAGGCTTCAGTAGCCCAAAAATTGGATGAATCACACCCTGGAGTTGGCAGCAGCAGCAGCAGGAGCCCAAATATTACTTTAAAGAGACCCTGAGGTTGGCTTCAGGAGCCCAAAAATTGGATGAATCACACCCTGGAGTTGGCAGCAGCAGCAGGAGCCCAAACATTACTTTAAAGAGACACTGGGGTTGGCTTCAGTAGCCCAAAAATTGGATGAATCACACCCTGGAGTTGGCAGCAGCAGCAGGAGCCCAAACATTACTTTAAAGAGACACTGGGGTTGGCAGCAGGAGCCCAAAAATTGGATGAATCACACCCTGGAGTTGGCAGCAGCAGCAGCAGCAGCAGGAGCCCAAACATTACTTTAAAGAGACACTGGGGTTGGCAGCAGGAGCCCAAAGATTGGATGAATCACACCCTGGAGTTGGCAGCAGCAGCAGCAGCAGGAGCCCAAACATTACTTTAAAGAGACACTGGGGTTGGCTTCAGGACCACAAAAATTGGATGATTCACACCCTGGAGTTGGCAGCAGCAGGAGCAGCAGGAGCCCAAACATTACTTTAAAGAGACACTGGGGTTGGCTTCAGGAGCCCAAAAATTGGATGAATCACACCCTGGAGTTGGCAGCAGCAGCAGCAGGAGCCAAAACATTACTTTAAAGAGACACTGGAGTTGGCTTCAGGAGCCCAAAAATTGGATGAATCACACCCTGGAGTTGGCAGCAGCAGAAGCCCAAAAATTGGCCTAAGGACAATATGTTTTGCACCATTTGGAAAGTGTAAAACGTGGCACCATGCTGAATCTAGTCGCATGCATCAGGCATTGGTGGGTGGAAATTCTGGCTGATCCATCCCTGATTCATTTTGACAAAGGTGAGTCTCTCCACATTTTTAGTTGACAGACGAGTTCTCCTTGCTGTAACTATGGCCCCCGCCGCACTAAACACCCGCTCAGATGGCACGCTACTTGCCGGGCAGGACAGCTTTTCCAGGGCAAACTCTGCTAGTTGCGGCCACAAATCAAGTTTGGCTGCCCAGAAGTCCAGCGGATCCTCAAGGTGTGTTGGCATGGTCATGTCAAAGTATGACATGACCTGCTGGTTCAGGTCCTGCTCCAGGTCTTCCTGCTGCTCATGAGTAGCCTCACTATGCGGGTGTAGAAATCTACTCATTAGCGACTGAAGACTGAGGCTGCTGCTGATGGAGCTGCTGCTGCTGCTCCTGCCAAACCCCCAGCGGCCATGGCAGTGGAAGGTGAGCACAGAGGTCCCCTTGAGTCAGACCTGCGAGAGTATGGACCATGGCGCAGATAGGCATCGGCCAACTGCCTACGTAGAATGTCTTTGTAGTAGTTCAGTTTGTCCTCCCTCTCGGTGGGTTTAAAAAATGCCCCCATTTTGTGCCGGAAGCGAGGGTCCAATAAGGTGGACAGCCAGAAGTCATCCCGCCGACAGATGGAAACAATTCTGGGGTCACTACGCAAGCACGTGAGCATGCTTCGTGCCATTTGTGCAAGTGACTCGGATGGACTACCTGTCTCCATCTCCACTGCATACTGCCACGGTGTGCCCGGGTCCTCTGTCTCGCCTTCCTCAAAAACCTCTAGCTCCTCTGGCTGCTCCTGCTCCTCCTCTCCTGTCCGCTGACTAGATAAACCAGCCATTTCGCCAAGCCTAAACTGTGTTTCGCTGGGCAACTCCTCCTCCTCCTCTTCCTCCTCCTCCTCCAGTTCAGCTCCAACGGGGTTCATGTGGCCATAAGATGTAAACGCCATGTCTCCAGTGCCCTGACCAGCCATGGTTTCCAACATGTGCTGTAGTACATGAAGCAGTGGAATCACGTCGTTCATCCCGTAATCCTGCCGACTGACAAATAAAGTGGCTTCCTCAAAGGGCCTGAGCAAACGGCAGGTGTCACGTATGAGCTGCCACTGGTTGACATTGAAGTTACACAGGGGAGTCCCCCTATCTGCTTGGATCATCAGGAAATCCGTGATGGCTTTTCTCTGTTCATATAATCGGTCCAACATGTGAAGGGTGGAATTCCAACGGCTGGAAACATCGCAAATCAGACTATGTTGGGGGATACCATTCTGACACTGTAGCTCAAGAAGGGTGTGTTTGGCGGTGTATGAGTGGCTGAAGTGCATGCAAAGTTTCCTTGAAGTTGTTAGGATGTCTTGCAGATGGGGGGAACACTTCAGAAACCGCTTGACAACCAGATTGAAGACGTGAGCCATGCAGGGGGCATGGGTCAGGCTTCCTTGGCGCAGCGCAGACAAAATGTTCTTCCCATTGTCGGTAACCATGATTCCCATTTTAAGTTTTCTTGGAGTAAGCCATGTTTGGATTTCCTGATGAATACATTTAAGCAGTTCCTCCCCTGTGTGACTCCGTTCGCCAAGACAAACCATGTGAAGCACTGCGTGACACCTCCGTGCCCTGCACACATGGTAGACTGGAGGGGCACTGAGACTTGAGCCTACAGTGGAGGGTGAGGAGATGGCGGAGGATGAGGAGGCCGAGTCGCACGGTGTCACAGGCCCAACGGGCAGGGAGCGCGGAGGCCGAAGCGGCGTGACCTGTCCAAGTTGCTGCTGCTGCTGCAAAGGGACCACATTCACCCAGTGGGCCGTAAACGACATGTACTGTCCCTGACCGTAGTTACAGCTCCAGATGTCGGCGCTGCCATGCACTTTGCTTCACACCGACAGGCTCAAGGACTGGCCCACCTTCTGTTCAACAAAAGTGTGCAGCGCCGGTACTGCCTTCTTGGCAAAGAAATGACGGCTTGGGACTCTCCACCTCGGCTCGGCACAAGCCATCAGTTCTCTGAAAGGTGCAGATTCCACCACCTGAAAAGGGAGCGACTGCAGCACCAGCAACTTGGACAGGAGCACATTCAGCTTCTGCGCCGTAGGATGAGTGGGCGCATACTGCTGTCTCTTGGACATGGCTTCGCTGATGGATTGCTGGCGGGATGCATGACTTGGAGGAGGAGGAGGAGGAGCAGGAGCGACAGAGGATGGGTATGACGCACAGCTGCCTTCGGCTGAGGTGCTGGAGCCTTGGCTGGCAGAAATTGGGAGCGGCGTGCCACTTGGTGAGGAAGCAGACTGGACCACCCCTTGGGAGCCTCGGTTCTCCCAGGTCGCTTTATGGTGACGCATCATATGTTGACGCAGGGCCGTGGTGCCAACATTTGGACCCTGGCCACGCTTCACCTTTTGCCTACATATCTTGCATGTGGCCATGTTACCCTCCTGCGGATGCTTCAGGAAAAACTGCCACACTGCCGAGTAGCTACTTTTCCCACCCCCTGGCCTCACTGATTCACTGCTGCTATTGCCAACTCCAGGAACCCCTGCTCCACTACCTCCCGATAAGGTAGACTGCCGCACAGCAGGTGCTCTACTCGGCCCCGGCCCCGGCCGGCTCCAGCCTTTGGAATTGTGCCCCCATGCTGACTGCTACCACCTTGCTGCCTCAGCTGCTGACTCCGGGGCAACCTGCGCCCCTCTTCTCCTGATGATGACGATGAAGCCCCTTCATCACCCGGCTCCCAAGTGCGATCGACTTCATCGTCATCATCATTATCACCGAGTTGTGGCTGTACGCCACTGATGTTCGTGGATTCGTCAACAGTGTCTGGCGCAGGAGCTGGAACGCTCGTAGCACCCACGACACTGTCCACATCACTATTTGTCTGCCTAGCTAAAGAAGCCACCTCCATTTCTTGGCTGGGCAGTAGCTGCTGACTGTCCTCTATCTGATCGTCCTCCTCACTAAAGAGTGGAGCTGAACCCAAAGCATAGGATACGTCGCTGGGGGAGGGAACGGCGTAGGACAGAGGCAATGGGAGGACAGGGACTGCTCTCGGGGCATGCCAACTCAGGGTTGTGTCAGAGGAACCTACCGACCTTAGACTGGGGGTCTCAGACGTAAGTTGTGATGATGTTGTTGATGAGCGCGTCAACCAATCTACCACGGCAGATGCGTTACTGGTGGAGACCCGACCGCTAGCAGATACTGGCAGATTAGGTCTCTCAGCGTGACTCCTGCTGCTACTGGCCCCCAGTCTGCTGCGAGCTCTGCCTGCGGAATCTTGGCCTCTGCCACTCCTCTTTTAACTTCCAGGCACTTGTCTGCCTGACATAGTCTAACTGGCGTGGTAGTAGGTGATATTTTAAGAACCCCCAGGCAGCGGTGGGTCTATATGAAACAGAATATAATGCACACCAAAAGTGAGCAGTAACACTCAGCCTCCAACAGGCCTGCCTAGTGTAAATAAGAGAGCTGCTTAGTGTAAATAAAGAGGGGTATGCTATGTTGGCAGCAGTAAGGCTATGCACAGCAAAAGTGTCTTTATCAGGCCTAATTTCTATTAGAATAAGTGCAAATGGTTATGGTATTAAATAGAGGCTGGTGTAGTCACAGAATGGGATGCCCCAAAAACCAGAGAGCACCTGGCAGCAGTAAGGCTATGCACAGCAAAAGTGTCTTTATCAGGCCTAATTTCTATTAGAATAAGTGTAAATGGTTATTATGGTATTAAATAGAGGCTGGTGTAGTCACAGAATGGGATGCCCCAAAAACCAGAGAGCACCTGGCAGCAGTAAGGCTATGCACAGCAAAAGTGTCTTTATCAGGCCTAATTTCTATTAGAATAAGTGCAAATCGTTATGGTATTAAATAGAGGCTGGTGTAGTCACAGAATGGGATGCCCCAAAAACCAGAGAGCACCTGGCAGCAGTAAGACTATGCACAGCAAAAGTGTCTTTATCAGGCCTAATTTCTATTAGAATAAGTGCAAATGGTTATGGTATTAAATAGAGGCTGGTGTAGTCACAGAATGGGATGCCCCAAAAACCAGAGAGCACCTGGCAGCAGTAAGGCTATGCACAGCAAAAGTGTCTTTATCAGGCCTAATTTCTATTAGAATAAGTGCAAATGGTTATGGTATTAAATAGAGGCTGGTGTAGTCACAGAATGGGATGCCCCAAAAACCAGAGAGCACCTGGCAGCAGTAAGGCTATGCACAGCAAAAGTGTCTTTATCAGGCCTAATTTCTATTAGAATAAGTGCAAATCGTTATGGTATTAAATAGAGGCTGGTGTAGTCACAGAATGGGATGCCCCAAAAACCAGAGAGCACCTGCCAGCAGTAAGGCTATGCACAGCAAAAGTGTCTTTATCAGGCCTAATTTCTATTAGAATAAGTGCAAATGGTTATGGTATTAAATAGAGGCTGGTGTAGTCACAGAATGGGATGCCCCAAAAACCAGAGAGCACCTGGCAGCAGTAAGGCTATGCACAGCAAAAGTGTCTTTATCAGGCCTAATTTCTATTAGAATAAGTGCAAATGGTTATGGTAATAAATAGAGGCTGGTGTAGTCACAGAATGGGATGCCTCACAGCAGACTTGAGATCAGTTCAGTATATATGCACAGTTAGTGTATAAGCAGCCTGAAAACGCTAACAAAGCCAGTCAGCCAGCCAGTAACACTCAGGCTGGATGAAAAAAAAAAAAATCTCCCTTTGACTGCCTCCGATTTTTCCTAACTTTCCCTGCTTTTCGCTGACTTTCTGTCTGTCTCCTGCCTGTCTCCTGCCTGTCTCCAGCCTGTCCCTGTCTGTCCCTGTCTGTCTAACTGTCTCTCCCTGCCTACAGCAGCGTCCTGTCTCTCACGAATGCAATAGAGAAATGAGGAAAAGCAAGATGTCCGCCGACTTAAATAGCGCTGTGACGTCACCGGGCTTGCTGGCTGCTGATAGGCTGCATGTGACTGTCCCAGCTTGCACTGGCGCGGGGTTGATGTCTGGACATGTCCCGTCCGCCATCTTAGAATGCCTGTAATGTAAATGAATGGATGTTAAAGGAAAACTTCGAGCGATCGAATCGCGGGGAAATTCGGATTCGATCCGAATCGAATTTTTCATGAAATTCTGATCGAATCCGGGTTCGTCCGGATCGATTCGCTCATCCCTAGTGATGACCCCTAGTGTGGAATTCCCCAGGGTATCTCCTCATTCATGAATCCCACAACTATGAAGCCTTCAGTTCCCCTGCTCCCTTCAACCTGTCTGCTTCCACAAAGCGTGTGGGATCAAGGAATGAGTAAATATACAGCCACAGTGGGGAGGGTTTCATGCTATGGGCCATTCCATATCAGAATGCCTCCTAGGGCAGATTTGACCTAAGGGCAGATTTGACCTAAGGACAGGTCAAAAAAGCATGTTGGTCCTCTTTCAATGCTCTCCCTGGCAAAAACAAAAAAAGAAATATATTCCCACCATTTACTTGCACTTGGGGAGGCTTTTGGAGTTCACAGGGGTGGACTGGGGCCAAAAAACAGAACAGGAATTTACTGCCCACTGCCAGCCCATGATCAGCCCATTAGCTGCTGAGCTCCACCCCTCCCCCCCCCCCCAGGGTGCTTCCAAGACTTCTGCACTGTAGGGGTAGTTCATAGACAGGGGTGGAAATGGCCATTCTTAAATAGATGGTAACAGGGCCGGCACCAGGTTTATGTGGGCCCTTGGGCAGCATGGTCTCAGTGGGCCCCTGGTGAAGAGTCGCACCACATCATCGAGGGACGTCCCAAATCTGGATGCACACTAAGGATAATGTTATTTAAACTCTAGTTTTGGTCTACTTTGAAGCACACCAAACCCCTTTAAACCTGACCACGGAGTCTAAACGAATCTAGATTCTCCTTTTGGATTTTGGATGCCCCTATGTGTGACCCCCCCCCCCCCCCTGTTCATTACTTTCTTCGAACTGGTGAATGCACTGTGGGATTGCCAGTTTGAGTTAATGGCCAAATCAGGGCATTTCTTTCCCAAACAGGGGCATCCAAAATTGAGATGCCCCAGTGAAGCGGACCAAAACTCAAGGGTGGAATTGCTTGCATAGTGGGTATGCCAGCGATCCCAGGGGATTTCCCACAGTAGGGTATCACAGATTGGCATGGAAATCAGCTGGGATAGGCAACTTAAAAGCAGAAAAAAACAGCACTTCCTCCACTGGAATCTAAATCGAGATGCCCAGTTGTGTGGAACCCTGCCATTCGAGGAGATGTGGCCACCAGCTGTGAAGGTGCAGTCCCAGTCTGCCGCCGGTCAAGCGACATCGCACACCCCAAAGGCTGGCCTTGTCAGTGGGCCCCCCAGAGAGTGGGGCCCCCGGCAGCTGCTCTGCCTTGCCGGGTGCTGACGCTGGCCCTAGATGGTAATGAACCTTTAGTATTGCAGGGGCAGATACCATGTCAGAAGTGGGTTTGGCCACGGCCATGATGCTGGGGCAGAACATTGGTTGGGGGGTACAATTGGGCCAGTTATGGGTGCAAAATTGGCAGGCAGGGACATGGGGGTAAGAAGAGGGCTGTGTAAACCCCAGCTGGCACCAAAGCAGTGCAGCCCACTGGGAATTCTCCCTATGCTCCCTATGGCCATTACACCTCTGGAGCTCACTCAAGCAGGCAAATAGGTGGCTGAGACTCCAACAGGAGGGGTTGTGCCATGATGCTGTCAGACCTGATCTCCAAAATCTGTAAAACTCACTCTGTATGACAAGGAAGTTACTGCAAGGAATAAAAGTCTGTATTCCATTTTTGTTTTTGCCTAGACAAGTCATATATATATATATATATATATATATATATATATATATATAGATAGATATATATATATATATTGCAGGAAGTATATTTCGTTGTGTTTTCATATTATGGCAAACCTGTTCACAAGGGACAGTAGAGGCTGTTTTTGCCAAAATAGATTTTAAAAAATGTGTTCTTGTGATGCTTACCTGTAAACTGTTACAGTGCATATAAAGGCCAGTGCTTTTTAAACCATGCTACAAAATCATAAAAAGAACATTAGTAGAGAAGAATTTCTAACGTGGTAATAAATAATTTCATTGAGAATAAATTATGGTTCAGATGGAATAAGCAGTTCTATTTCTGACCTTTTAAATTAAATATCCCTCATTCAGGCTCCATTGCACTAACATACAACGCTGACGATAAAGAATGAAGCTGTTGTATTACACTGTTATATTCTTGGCAGTAATTTATAGATAAATTTGTCCAAGTGAGTCCAGGTTGGATAGACTCATTTTTTTTTGTGAAACAATTACAGTATGCTATGTAGCTTCCAACAGAACATTATACACCTCGGCAGTGTAACCTCGAAAGACAAATGAAATGTATATATTTGTTGTGTCCAAGGACATTAAGCATAATGCACAAGAAACACTGGCTTGAAGGTGACTTTTCCAACCCATGGATTATCTGGGACTGTCCATAATTCAAATTCCATCATATCTTTGTGCTAGAGTAATAGACCACAAAGACATCTGTACTGTGCTGTCTTTTGACAAAGTGAAGTAAGTGATTAGAATTATACTAGACAGACCTTCAATATAAAATTCATGCAATTTCAAATGTAAGATGGCAGATTCTTTAGCATGCAAGTCTATAGAGTCCTTCCCACAATAATGAATATACTTTGATATATATATATATATATATATATATATATATATATATATATATAGTTTTTTTCTGCATCTTATTGTTCTCCTACCTCTCTGGTTCTAGCTGGTGGCTGGGCATGGCCAGAAGGATGCAGTACGAACATTGTTAAAGTGAGTGGCCTCTTGTCTAATGTAAAACACCCCTGCCCTACCACCCTCCCCTGCTGCTGAGGCCGGGCAGGGGGGTTACAACAAAGAAAAATTCCTTACCTCGCCCAAGAACCAACGCTGATTTCGGTGTTGCATGTGTCCAACTTCAATTAGCTGCACAGAGTGGTGGTTCCATCCACCCATTTACTGTGCATTGTCTGTTTGCGAGCCGCCCATGGACCACTGATATTGCTAGATCCTGGGAAAAGTAAGGAGTTTTCTTCTTGTTGTAACCCCCCCCCCTCCTCACCATGCCCCATGGCAATGACTGAAGGCATGCTTGTTCTACGGTGGTGGATTCTGCACTCTGTCTGATATAGGGGGATTCTTCACACTGTATGTTATAGAGTGATTGGGGGGATTCTACCACACGGCCTGTTGCAGGGTGATTGGGGGGGTATTCTGCACACTGCCTGTTATAGAGGGATTGGGGGGATTCTTCCACACTCCCTGTTATAGAGTGTTGGGGAAGGGGGTTTCTTCACTGCCTGATTTAAGGTGATTGGAGCGAATTTTACCACACTGCTTGTTATAGGGGGATCGGGGGAGATTCTTACACACTGCCTGTTATGGGTGATTGGGGGAGGGGGGGTTCTCCACACTGCCTGTTTTGAAGTGATTCTTACCTTACCTGGGATGCAGCACAGATCCCAGGACACGGCACAGCCATCTTGGATTTGCTGCACTTATTTACTGTGCCCTGTCTGTGTGGCAGCCACAGTTTCTGATGCTGTAACCGCCCACCCTGTCTCAGTTCAGTAATTGGAGTGGATTCAGCCACATTGCTTGTTATAGGGGGAATGGAGGGGTTCTGCGGTCTGACTGTTATTCGGTGATTGTAGGGGGGATTTGGCACATTGCTTGTTATGGGGGGATTCTGCCATACTGCCTGTTATGGAGTGTTTGGGGGCGCTGCTGCACACCGCCTGTTATGGAGCGAACTGTTCCTCTCAATTTTGTAGGCATACAAGTGTCTAACATGCCTTGGTGTGCTAAAGCATTGTGATTTCTCTTAAGAAGATTTCTGCAGCTAGCAAAGCTATGATGAGTCATTACAGCTGAAATGTTACTACTTCTGGATAGAAATAAGAGATGATTGCACAAAGCTATGAGGCAAGTTCGAGGGACTGAAGTTTTTTAGAAGCAGGTTTTTCATGTGTGTGGCAAGATGTCTGCTGCCATGCATGCTTAAGACTGCAGAATCTGCCTGCTATTCAAAACATCTGCATGGTGTTAATCCCTATCAATAAGCTTATGTCACTGATTGCCAGAGAGGTTTTAGAGGAGCAATTTACTAATTAATTTTTAACTGGAGGTCTACTTTAAAGGTTTGTTTTTAGATACCTATATATACCTATATATATATATATATGTATATATATATATATATATATATATATATATATATATATATATGCACCCATATACACACACACACCATGCGTCCACCTGTACCATTAATATTGTTTCAGACTATAGTTCTCAATATATCCATTCAGAACATCAGAATATTGTAACCAAAATGTTTAATTTATATAATAATCACCAGCTGGCCACGCATAGGAAATCGCGGAGAGCAGAGCCGATGCCGGCTGCACAGGTGAGAGCGGCTGTTTGATGCCTCCAGTTCGGGAGAGAGGAGAGAGTGTCCCCTCGCCTGCGCCCCGGCCATCAGCTGAGCTGGAGGGCACGGAGGGGGGCTAAAGAGGGCGAGGGCTGCTAGCAGAAGAGGCCCCATCGCCCTGTGAGCTGGGACAGTGTGGCAGAGAGCAGAGCCCTGACAGTTAGGGGGAAGAAGACCCAGCCCCTCCCCTGACCAAGCGTTGCCACGAGTGCTTGACAGGAGCCCCCCTGCCAGCCCATGGTGCCAGCGCCAACAGATGACAATATGGAGGGGGCGCACTCCGTCCCCTAGCGTAACCTGGATGGGTCCCTGGAAGACTTGCTAGGAATCACCA
The DNA here is from genome assembly GCA_027917425.1 of Gastrophryne carolinensis. Taxonomy (NCBI): domain Eukaryota; kingdom Metazoa; phylum Chordata; class Amphibia; order Anura; family Microhylidae; genus Gastrophryne; species Gastrophryne carolinensis. The sequence goes on along the minus strand of CM051239.1, from coordinate 67,674,346 downwards.
TCACTAATCTCCAGCTGCCATATGAATCACCAGCAGCTGCCCCCACGGAGCGAGTTTGGGATACCCCTGAGGCGGGGGGGGAAACGCCTCACAATTGGACCACCTCTCCCCTGAAAGATCCTGGAGCGCAGGTCCTGTTGTTGAGGGCTCCCGTTTCACCTTATTTTCCGCCAGAATGGGAGATCCTTTGCCTTGAAAACGGCCGATCAGCTTCCACAGCTTTTTGCCTTCCTGGACACTGACCCAATCCGGGCTCCGGATTGGCTCGCGCCGACCTGGAGCCCCAGCATGGTGGGCCAGCGGCAAGGGGACCGCGCGGACCACCTGGGAGGTCGAGCGGAGGCTCGAGATGCCGGGAACCCCCGCCCGGTAACAGAGCATGAAAGATGGATCATCATTGGGCCGTGACCTTTCCCTGCCGCAGGGCCCCTCCCGGGCTTGACCCACACCTTGACCCCCTGACGAAGAAGAGGACCACTTCACCAACTCAGATGAGCGATCAGCGCTCATGCCCCTCCGCTGGGCCCGCGGGAACCGGCCATCTTTCGGGCCTCCACCCTCCCCGGGGGAGGCTACGCCACAGGAAGGTACGGGGTCCCGGGAGGTTCGGGGTGGGGACCTGCGGAGACTTGGATGGTGTCGGTGGAGAGATGCGGTGAGACGTGGGGGACGCTCCCCCTCGCCCATGCAGACCACCCTTGGGTGCCCCCTCTGGACCCCATGCTCACAAGACACCACAATGTTACATTGCTGCTTGTGCCTTTTATAAAGTTGTTTTCGTTCCTTAGTCCGTGCATGATGTGACAATGCTTTTAAGTATGTGCATCTTCTACGCCTGTACTGTTCTCGTCTTACACTCCCCCAACTTAGGAGTCCCTGGTTGGGTTTTGTGCCATTTCTACTGGCGCTACCCTAAACAGGGAAACGAGGGTACTGGTGGTAGTTGCACACCGCGAGGCCCCTTGTAACAGAGTTCGTTGCAGTCGCACCTGACCCCGGTGCCCCGCTACCATGATCAACCCCTTCCCGAATAATAACCCCCCTGAATATTCCCTCCCTTTGCCCACCCCTACCTCTTGCAGGTGCTTTGCTCCTACCCACCTTGCCCTAACCGCACCACTCTTCCTCTCTCCCTTTTCTTCCTTTCTTTGTCTTTTTCCCTTCTGACCCTTCTTTCCCAATCCCTCCTAAGGCCCTACCCTCACCCTCCTGCCGCCTGATCATCTGATTTCACCTCCTGCCCCCTGCCTGGCTGCATACCCGGCATCTCTAATTGCGGTTGTGACCTGTGCTCGTCCCCGGACCGGCGCTTCTCGCTCGACATGGCTAAGCTGACAGTCTGCTCTCTGAACACCAAAGGATTCAATGTTCCTGAAAAGCTCTCCAAGGTTCTATATGATCTACACAAGCAAAGAGTGAGCATCCTTCTTCTCCAGGAGACTCACTTCCAGGGAGGTAATGTACCTAACATGTGCCATAGATACTTCACATCCTGGTATCACAGCACCAACCCACAAAGCAAATCACGGGGTGCATCTATAGCAATCCACAAATCCCTGCCCTTCACGGAGGTGGACCACCTTGCGGACCCCGAGGGGAGATTCGTTTTTCTCAAGGTGACGATACACCAAAAAATCTACAAAGTGGCGAATATGTATTTACCGAATTACGACCAGGCTGGGACACTCCAAAAATATCTCAGGAAACTGGAGGAGTTTGCTGACGGAATCTAAATTCTTAAGGGAGACTTCAACCTCACGTTGAATCCCCCCTTGGATTCCTCATCCGGAGGGTCTTCAGTGCCACTGGGGAAGCTGCTGTCCCTGCGGAGGGTGCTGAATGACATGCAGTTAATGGATGTATGGAGATTGGAGCATGGACAGACTAAAGATTATACGTACTTTTCACCCATGCACGGATCATATAGTCGTATTGACTATATCCTCCTAAGCCATCATATCCTGCAATGGCACCCTGAGTCCCGCATTGGCGCCTTTCTGTGGTCGGACCATGCGCCGTTTCTTGTATCATTTGTCCTACCAAACACAGCCCCGAAATGCTGGAACTGGCGCCTAAACGATAATCTCCTGAGGGATATGGCATGCATGAACAGAGTGAAGGAGGCAATGATTAATTTAGCAGCCGACCACGTACAGGATGACTGCGCACCAACGATCCAATGGAAGGCTCTCAAATGTTTCCTTAGGGGAGTCTTTATTCAAAAGGGCTCAAGGCTGAAACGCGAGAAAGCGGCTTTCATCACCAAGACGCTGCAAACTATTTGTGACTTGGAGTCTAGGCACAAGCAAGGTCCCACACCGGAATTGTTTGCTGAGCTTTCGCTCAACAGAAATAAGTTGCTCAAACTATACGATCAAGCTCATCTCAGGTACAGAGACAGGCGACACGCTACAATGTATGAACACGCAAATAAGTGCGGGAAGCTCTTAGCCAGGTCGCTCCACTGCAGATCGGCAACAACTTTCATCCCAAGCATCAACGCGGGGGAAGGAGAGAACATCACGAATCCATCTAAGATTCCGGAAGTGTTTAGAAGCTTCTACAGCAGTTTGTATATGCTCCAACCAGGCCTTACCCAAGCTTCAGCCACAACATTGGAGGCGAATATAAATAACTACATAACAGAGACTCCACTTCCAACAATCTCTGAGGACTCTTCGACAGACTTGGAGGTGCCGTTTACGGAAACTGAGGTCCTGAAAGCCATTAAGGAGGCCCCTGCGGGGAAAAGCCCAGGACCAGATGGCTTCACTACAAGATTTTTTAAGGCCTTGGCCCCCCAGCTCGTTCCTTGGTTGGTGAGAGTCTACAACGATATAGGGGCGGATAGCCCTTTCCCGAAACAAGCCCTGGAAGCCACAATTACAGTGATACCTAAGCCAGGCAAAGACCCCTCGGTGTGCAGCAGCTACAGACCCATTTCTTTACTTAATGTTGACCTGAAATTATTCGCAAAAGTAATCGCCACCAGAATCAAACCATTGATTCCTCAACTGATACATTTGGACCAAGTAGGATTTGTCCCAGGCGGCGAAGCCAGGGACAACACCAATAAATTACTGGACTTAATCGCCCATGTCCATAAAAATTGCATATCGGCATGTGTTTTATCCTGCGACGCCGAGAAGGCATTTGATAGGGTCAGCTGGTGCTTCCTTAAGGCAACCCTCTTCCATATTGGCATGGGTTCTATTATCATTTCCTAGATCCTGACACTTTACCGGGAACCCTCAGCCCACGTTAGAGCCAACGGAGTGCTATCAAACCCGTTCACAATCACAAATGGCACTCGCCAGGGCTGCCCTCTCTCACCCTTGCTGTACATACTAACAATGGAGCACTTAGCGATAGCTATAAGGAACAATCCAGATGTCAAGGGGATTGGGTGTGGAGGAAGACAATACAAGGCCTCGATTTTTGCAGACGACCTGCTCCTTCACTTAACATCTCCAGCCATATCTTTCCTGGCAGCTCTCAGGGAGTTTGAACGGTTCAACCAGGTATCCAATTTTCGTATTAATTACGCAAAGTCGGAAGCGTTGAACCTCACCCTGCCGCAGCCCTTAGTGGAGAGGCTTCGAAACAATTTCCCCTTTAAGTGGCAACCCATCGCAATAAAATATCTTGGTGCCCTTATCCCATCCGACCTGGACAACCTTTACAAGCTAAATTTCAAGGCACTACAGGCCAAGGTTCACCAAGACCTTACAAAATATGATAGAGGTCGATATTTGTGGTTTGGAAGGATTAACATCCTGAAAATTGATATACTTCCCTGGTTCTTGTATCTCTTTCAAACAATTCCGATCATACTCCCCAGACATTTTTTCAAAACGATACAAGCGGTATTCCTGAAATTCATTTGGGGCTCACGGAAGCCATGTATCAGATTTACTATATTGGCCAGACCAAAGAGCTCGGGCGGAACCAGGGCCCCGGACCTAAGGCTTTATCATGCTGCGGCTGTCATTACGAGGATGGCACCCCCAACTGGAATGAGTTCTTCTGGGGTTTAACCCGTGCTCCCTCCCGTAGGTTTCTACTGCGGGGGATACCAACAGAAAAGGACTCCCTTACCTGACCCGGCATTTTCTTTCCAGCTGGGATAGATTGCAACGGCAGGCGGAGTAGGTAAATAGGTGAAGATCTTTGCGCTGACACATAAGCTTGTGGGGGCCAGTTCAGCACAGGAAAAAAATTACAAAGTCCTCATGAGATGGTACAGATGCCCAATGGACATTGCTTCATATTCGTTGGGGGGATCGGATGCATGCTGGAGATGCGGAACACCCCGGGGAGGGATCCTACACATTTGGTGGGAATGCCCCCCGAACAAGAAGCTCTGGGACACGGTTCTCAAGATCCATACGGAGGTGGAGGGCTCTGTTGTACCGAACAACCCGAGAGTTGCGCTGCTCTCCCTGATTCCTGGCTCCATTGCCAGGGCAAAGTAAATAGTCCTCAAATACTTCCTGACGTCTGTAAGATCAATCATCCCCAGACATTGGAAGTCCCCTCTTCTGCCAAGTCTGGCGGAATGGTTTGCTAAAATGGACCATATCTTGAGGATGGAAGAGTTGATGGCGGAAGATGGCGAAGGAACTGAGGCACACTGGACGACCTGGATGAATTGGATCAGGTTCAGAGAGTCGGACGAGGCAAAGGCCTTCGTGGCAGTGGATGTGAGCCGGGGATGAGACGCCTTGCGGATGGGACTGTGGCGATCCGTCGGTATGAGGTCCCTCTTACAACACTACTCCCCCCCACCCTGTCTACTCCCCCCGTTGTTTTTCTCCCCCTTTTTCTTTTTCCCTTCCTTCCTTCTCTCTTTCCTCTTTTTCCCCCTTCCTCTCTTGCCTTGTCCCTCTCATTTCCCTCATTCACCCTCTTTCTACATGATGGGTTTCTCCTCCTCCCTCCGTCTCATCCTGGCTCGACCCCCCTGGTCTCTATTTGGTCACGGCTTGTGCCCCAAGGCGGGACCGCCGATGGGGCCCATGCCCCCCCGGACCCCCCAGCCACCCCAGTGACTGTCTTGGGGGGGAGTGCTGTCAGCTGTAGTGCTCTTGATCAGGCAGTGTTCTCAGCACATGGCTTTTATATGCCTGTGCGCTAGTGACACCTAGTGCTGGCCAGGAGCGCCGCAAGCTAAATACATTTAATAAATAAATACATAGCGCTCCAAGAGGCACTCAAAAAAACAGGATTTCAGGCACACAGCACCTGTTGGAATCCCAGTTTTTATTTTTTATGGTCCTGCAATTTTTTTATTTAAAAATAAAAATGGGAATTGCATTAGGGACAGTATGAAAACATGACATAGCTTTCACATGGCCCAAATCACAAAAGTACAAAAAATGCATACTAAAATAATCCCACCCAGCCCAGGGATTCCGTGGCACATGTACCAGACCAAAGAAATAATAAAAAAAATGCTTAAATAATTATAACCATCCCAGCCCATTGAAATGTATGGGATCAGGCCACACAGTGCAGGGTGAGCACCTGGTCCTATCTGGCACTGTAGGAAAATCACATCCTATCACTAGCTATTAATAGACATTCACCTGACGTTCACCTGACACTACGTGGCCTTAGCATTTTTAAATAACCCCCATAATCATCCGTTCACTCCCCCCCTTTCCTTTTTCTCTCCCCCTCCTTTTTCTCCCCTCCTTCTTTTTCTGTCTCTCCCTTTCAGTTATACTGTGACATTTCTTTTATTCTAAATCTTTTCTTTTTGTCTTTATTTCACATTCAGCTACAGGCACCCCTCCCTCACTCATTCTGGACCACTTTACACAGTGTGCCTTCATTTTACTTTCATGTGCCCCTACAATTTCTTTTCTCTGTGGGCCTCTCCTGCTCATTCTAAATGAAACAATACCTTACATTTCACTGCCATTAAGTCTGAGATTTCACAGCATTTCCCCTCTATAAATTTGCTGTTGCTTTGTCATGCTGTGATTTTATGTCTCTAGTGCAAGGACTGCTTAAAATGAACAAACACCAACGACATAAGCCATTAAAGAAAGCTGAATGAGTCATATTTAGAGACATTAGCTTACTAAAGTTTTTTTTTTTTAATATAGAATAATGAATTGACTGTAACTCTGGTAAATCATTTATTAAAAACAGACCTTTTCTAATCTTAATGGAAAGGCATTTTACATTAGGTTGCTTTTCCTCCATTTGTATGCCCCCTTCCAAAAGAAAAACAGATTTATTATTTCATCCTTAATGTTTCATAAAGTTTTAATGATGAGTTAACATCTTCTGACTTGAATGATCCAATAATTATAGACACAGTGTTACTTTGTGGCTCATTTAAAGGAATAATAATTAGGTCACATGTCAAACTGTTTTTTACCCTATGTTAGATGGATATTTATTAATATGCCTGTTTAGAGACATTATTATCAAGAGAATGAAGGGCCTAATTTATGATGTGTGCCTGGTCCTAGGTTTTTTTGGCTACAGCGCCGACCTTTTAGCATTCTCTGGCGCTGTGGTCTGCTAAGAGACACTATACAGAATGCTAACCGGCTTATTGTTCATTGTTGCACTAGATAGTGGCTGGCGTATATCAGCATTTGTTGCCCGATGCCTGGTTAGCACTTCTTAGTGCCACCGATTTTCTGGCGCTCCCCAGCATATTTAACAATTTTTTCGGCCTTCAAATCCTTGGCACTGTATTTTACAGGTGCTGCTTAGCGTCTTTACAGTTACAAGAAATCACTGCTGGGTACAAACTTTGCATTGCATTTTTGGAGCATTTTACTTGTGGGGGTCCAAATTATACATTGTTAAGCCGAAGAAGCCATTAAAATACAATTTTAAATATTTAAAAAAGTATATTTTTGGACAATCTAGGTCTTGAATTTCAATTACTTGACACATCTGTATGCGAGCTCGTAATTAAAAAATGTGTGGAAAATTCATTATAGCAATAAATGTTATAATCCAGTTCTGCCCATTGTGCTCTATAGGAATTTCACCTGGCGCTGCTAAAACCAGAGTGGCCGGCCCTGCATCCTTTTTAGAATTCCTGTTAAATAAGACGCAAACCAACGCCCGCAAAGACGTTAACCTTTTTTTCAAGTTGTTAAATCGAACGGTGATCTAAAAAAAACGCAGAATGGATGCCCCTATGAATAGCTGTGATGGGAAGTCAACACTTTTTTGTCTCCCTTTCCCCCTCTGGATTCTGAGAAGAGAGAAACATCTGCCAATTTTGCCCCAGAAGACCCAGAAGTTATGAGAGACCAACCAGGCAAGGAAAAGAAAAATTAGGGCGGCCGAGAATAGTGAGACAAACAAATAAATACAATAGACGCTCCCATTTCCATTGGATCTTTTTATGTCATAAATTTAGTTTTTTCTTATTTTTTTTTACTTTTATCTGATTTTTATTTATGTTTTTTATTTTATTAATCTTGCTTCACCTTTTGGAGCTCCTCCTGTATGGACTCTGGCGATAATAACAGTGAACTTTTTTGATATTTATACCAATCATGACCGAGATATCCCTACACAAACGGGCAAGCTGATTCATCAGTAATGCCAGGTAGCGACAGATGAGCGTCTGTAGCAGGCATTTTCAGAGCGCCCGCTAGTAGTCACTGTGCTCGGCCGTGGGTCGCTAGTTCTTAGTGACTCAGTCGCTGTGCAGTAATGATGAATACATTGTGAGGAGTCGCAATTTGACCAGTACAGCGCTGTATGGGAGCGCATGTTAGCGACTGTTCAGTGCGACCAACTCACAGCATATTCATTATAAAAACAGCCTCACAAAATGCTTGTTTGAAGCCCAGAGCGCCGGAGGCTGTGTGTTTAAAGTCTGTTTTTCAGCATGTATCCACTAGTAACAAAGTGAAAACATATGGAATTACATTGAAACATGAACACAATAATGCCAGACCTGTAATGTCATTTCTGCAGAGATATATAAAAAATGAAAAATTTGTGAAAAAACTGCTTTTTCTATTTTTCTATGCCAGGAGAGATCACAATATTATTTGAGATTTCCCCCCCCCCAAAAAAAACAAAACATAAACCCTGTTTAAAGAGAAGAAAAGTATCGTCCATTCAAATGTATGGGAGAGCGACAGGTAGCGAGAGGTCAGACCTGGCGCTGTGCAAGGCTGAACGCCGGCGCTGTTCGCTGAGGCTGTGAAAATGATGAATCGGACGCCACATGGCGTTATCCCAGTCGCTAAACAGATTCTGCTTGATAAATGTGTAATTGCGTGCCGTGTCCAGCGTACACCAGTCGCTACCTGTCGCTACCTCTCATTAACCAGCCACTACCTGACGCTATCCCTTCTTAAATAAGGCCCATAGTATATTAGGATGTCAAAGTCATAATCGAGATTCAATATTGAATGCAGGTGACATTCATGTAATATATCCAATTGAAAAAGAAAGTCACCAGGATATAGATTAGCTCTCACATAGTATATTACCATATTGTATATAATTACATGCATATAGTCATTAGATATCATTTGTCTATTTTTATGTGTAGCATGAATCTCTATGTGTACATAATCTTTGTAATATGTCATCCCCCTTCCTAACAGCCTTCCACCGTCTGGCTGATGGGAGTGCTGAGGTGCGCGCACTGCGGCATCGGCTCTGCGGCGCCTCCTGTGCTTGCGTAGCCCTAACGACCTCTGGTTGGGAGGTCGGGCGGGGCACGGAGCGGCGCCTGCACTTCCGCTGACAGATGAGATGCTTCAATTAGCACAACAGGTATAAAGAAAGTGGGAAGGGGATGGGGCTGTGTAGCATCCTGACAAAGTGGTGGGGGTACCACCATGCAACGCGTTGGCGTTGGCAGTCCATTGTGATGTTGGACCCAGCTCTCGATATTTGGTGATATAATCTATTAGTTCTGTCAGTTAATTGTACTATTATTATCTTCATGCATTAATATTGCACATTATTTTGCTAGTTTACATTGCCCTTGGCATATCAGCCTTAGCACGTATTCTTAGCATTCTTAGCACTTTTTGCACTTCATTTTGCACTTGGCACTTTTTGGATGTTGGTCCCCCCAAAAAATGACCCCTGATTGTTTGGGGTTTTTTCTTCCTTTTTTGGGGGGGGGGGGGGGATAGTTTGGCTCCCTCCTTCTGGATGATTTTCTAGCATGGTTTTCATTTTTTTTTACATGAATTTCTCATCACATTTTTCCAGCACTTTAGGACATTATTTAAATTAATGAACTTAATATTTAGATTCCAATTAGAGCTATATATTTTGGGTCCGCCTTCTCAGCATATTTTTACTTGTTTTTAAATGTTTTGTCATTAATGTTGTCATGCCCATGTCTATGATTAATTATAATAAAGGTTAATTACAGATTTTATATGTAGTGTTTTTGCCTCCCCCTTTTTTTGATCTAAAAAAAGTGACGCTGAGTGACAATAAGGTGTGACAATAAATAAGGTTCTTTAACAACAGCAGGGTGAATTTTTACATGTACTAGGCCCGGCATTCTATAAAAATGTTATCTTGAATTAACATGGAGGCTACATTCACACCCGTACCAGCATAAAATAGTGGCCTTGATTCATTTCAGATGAAAAAAAAATTCCCAGTAAAAAAAAAAATAACTTTAGGTGAAAAAAGAGAATTTCACTAAGTAGTTAACTTTTAGCTCTTTCTAGCTCAGCCATGCTCAACTGCCGGACCGGGGTCTGGATGCGGACCTCTGTGTCAGATTTCTGGACCCCTGCCCTGACAGCCCTGTACTCAGTTGCTTCTGTGTTGCCATGCTCAGCACTGCCCACATTACTTGATTTTGGGCCCTAGTCCACCCCCTTATACAGCCTGTATACAGAGTTAAAATCAGTGTGCCACAGGCCAGTGCTGTAGGTTCTATGGGACCAAAAAAAAAGCATTTTTTCCCAGTGCCCAATAGGATTATTACGGTGGGGCAAGCGGCCATTTTTAGTTTTGCTTTTGCAAGCTATAGGCCGCCATGCGCTGGTTTGTAACTATCCCCCCCACCCCACTATAGCCCCCTGCCCGAACTTTCACCTCTCACCAGATGCCGGTAAATGGACCTTTACAGGGGTTGAGTACCCCTGTTCTAGCTGGTGATTAAGCAGCAGTGACATTCTCAGGCTCTTTTTACCTAAAGTGAATTTTTTACTACCATGAGAATTTTTTTTCAGCTATTACTGTATCCAAGTCCATGGCTCCTCTATGGCCCCTTTCATACCTTTCTTCCGATGTAGAGCAAAACAAAACACATGCACATTAAGTACAACTTGCTGTGTTAATAAAGTAACAACATTGCAAAGCAACTATTGAGAGCAATGTAAATCCATGTAAAAATTAAGATTTGCATCTACGTTGTGTGCTTTTCATTAAAAAGGAAATTATGATCCGTTCCCTCCTCCCAAGATTACTAGCCAACACACCAGCCATAGGGATTGGGGTTGCCATGCCCATGCCGGGAAAACAACCCCCTTTGCCCTTCAGCACAGGCCTGGTGCTCCTCCACACCACCCTGACCGTGGGGGTGCAGTTAATCAAGTCACTTGCTGCGATGTTGTAAGGTAACTGACCAGCCTTCCCTATTCTTTAAACTAGTTTAAAGGTCCATTGGTCCTGCTTTCTAAATTTTCTAAAGTTTGCCACATCTGGTATGTTTGTGTTACTTATTCTGCGTGTTATTAGCATGTATAGGTTGCATTCTACCAGATTAAAGTTTGGTTAAGATACAAGGACTGGCAGGGCTGTTTTTTATGAATAGCATGAAAATACCCTAAATAATACCATAAACCAACCTAGGGATGACTGATAAAAGTAATGAAGGATCTTGAAGTTATGGCTTACATCACAAATTCTGTGTGTTTGCTTGTGCGTGTTTGTGTGTATGTGCAGGGCCGGCTCCAGCATTTTGTGGGCCCTTGGGCGACAGTGTCTCAGTGGGCGCCCTTTGTCACGTCACTTTAATGCTCTGTTTGTAGATCTGGCTTACAGAGTGAACCACAAACCTTGTTACCTGATGCACTTCCACAACCAGCTTAAACATCTGGGCACCAGATCTAAAAGATTCCAGGGCCGCTTGTTTCTCCCCACAGCATCCAAAACCAGGATTCCCTGCTGTGTGAACCCACCCCCCTCAGAGAGTTGCTATTCACTCACCTCTCCCTTGCTCCAATGGCACATATGCGGGCTTCCATCCAATGAGAGCCATCTGCCGTGACTATGTCATTCGTCAAATAGCTATCCTGGGCTACAATGGGGAGTGTGTGCTGCAGGAGGAAGTCCGGGCGGGAAAGGGAGAAAGCCCCATCCCCAATCATACCAGCCAACCAGAACATTGAGGCAGGAAGAAGTCTGGGTAGGAGAGGGAGATAGCCCTGCCCCAATCAAACCAGCCAGCCAGCGCATTGGCGCAGGAGAAAATCCAGTCAGGAAGGGGAGATAGCCCTGCCCACCAGTCAATTCAGCCAGCCAACATCTGTGGAGGGCACATATGTTTTTTATAGGCTGTGCTGCCTCAGTAGGCCCCCCCACCGCCAGGGCCCTCGGCAGCTGCCTGACCTTGCTGGGTGCTAGCGCTGGCCCTGTGTATGTGTGTGAGAGGTTGGAATGGCATTGAATGCACAAGCACTCCATAAATGAAAAACTGACATATTAATACATTTTTCAATGAGGTATGGGTGTCTAGATATTTCTGGATAGACTTCATTTGTCTTTGATATATAATTCTGTTCTGTTCTAGTGTAGTTTGGCTAAATTTACAAATTTGGGGTTCTCAAAGCGCAATTCCACTCAAAATCACCCCCCGTGTGCCTGTCACCCATTCAAGTGAAGGGGCGGTGTGTTCTCACATGGAGTCGGGGGATGCTGCTTTGTGGGCTTCTGTGCCGTGTCCGCACAGAAATGGGAGAGCGGCACTTGACGGTGGCTGAGGTAAGGCTTTTTTTATGTTGTAACATCCCATACTGCCTCAGTGCCAGGAGAGGATGGGGTGATTTTGACTGAAATTCAACTTTAAAGGAGCACTATCGCGAAAAATGGTCCAATGATAAAAATCCATTTAACTATACTGATGGCGGGAGGACAGATCACTTATGCACCCTGCATCAAGACATATCCATCCAGGCTTGTTTTTTTAATGAAAGGAAGATGAAATCAGGGGTCACAGTCTCTGTCACCCCTGATACACTAAAGCTGATTTTATTTCTACCAGGAGAAGAAAATTACAAACTTGTCATATGTTTTATTAAGTTCAGTGTATAAGTGACTCTCCTACCATAACCAACATGTTTATATGGATTTTTAATATTACACAATTTCGCAACAGCGCTCCTTCAATCACCCAAATGCTGTAATATCAATTACATTTTCCGGGCATCTCCTGATTTGAATGGACTATATGGGCACTGAGAATGGAGAGACTTTCCAACTCAACATACACTAAAGAATATTCCAAAGAAGGGGGTGCCCCTAAACCCCCACCCTAGGCTTCCCTTACACCAAAGACTGACAATGCACTACTCTCTACCATATAAAAATAGTAAACTTTATTAGGCAAAAACAGACATCCTTAAAAATTCACATTAAAAACATATAACACATAAACACTGTGTTTCGAGCTTTGAGCTCTCATTTCTAGATGTATTTGATGCACTTTGTAATATGAAATGTTGAAAATGGATGCACTTTTTGGGCACATGCACTTTATAGAATATGTACTGGTTTATGGGTTATATATGTAAGGTATATCAATTCAGTGTCATATATATAATTGTGTAATAGGTGTATTGGCAGAAGCAGGTTCAGCGCCCCCTTGTGCCAGACAGTGTTTATGTGTTATATGTTTTTTAATGTGAATTTTTAAGGATGTAGTGTTTGTCTGTTTTTGCCTAATAAAGTTTATTATTTTTATACGGTAGAGGGAAGTGCATTGTCAGACTTTGGTGTAAGGGCAGCCTATGGTGGGGTTTATGGGCACCCCATTCTTTGGTAGATTCAATATGCTTTGGGGGGCTGCCAGCCTTAGCAGTGCAAACCCATTATTTGGGATTATAGTTGGTGCTGCCTATTTGCACTTTACAATGAAGAATACATAGTTATTTCATTAACATAGTGTATTTGAAAGAGGCTCTCAAAAAAGACTTTGCAAGATGCATCGCTCAATATAGTAGCAAACAGATATTTTTTTGGTGGCATCTGAGAGGGCTTAACCCCATGCAGATGTTGTGGAATGGCATTAAGATTATTTGCTCTCGAATTACATGGGGCGGCCATCTTGCCGCACACCTGATAGTCCTGCTTACACATGAGAATTCAGGGGGTGCCGTGCCAGCAGCAGTTCACGCCAAATTGTGGAAGATGTATGCCTCAGAAACAAGGAGAAGCTTGCCTGTCATTTTTCACATGCAAACACTGAATAAACAGCTAATGTAGCATAAGAAAAATGTGTGAAGGAAGCTGTTACAATGTATCTCTATGGTGGGGGCGGCTGCAAAAGTATCCAGTCAGAGGATACAATGTAATTAGTAGATGTCAGCTGCCAGCAATGCTTTGCTGAGTCATTACAGCTGAAGGCTTATTACTTCTGGCTAGAAATAAGAGATTATTGCATAGAAATATGAGGCAATTTTGACTGAGACTCTGTTTTGCACATAAAGAATCTGATTGCTATTCCAATCATCTGCATGATGTTAATCCCTCTCAATAAGTTTATGTCACTGATTGCCAAAGAGGGGCTTTAGGGGAGCAATTTAATAAGCTTTGATTTTTTGACTGGAGGTCCACTTTAAGATTTGAGCTCTAAATATTCACATTATTTTTGCATTCTGTATAGCGCTTAAAAGAGAGATGCAATGGAGGCACTTAGGTTGTGCATTGCAGATACCAGGAGATAATGACAGTCTCTGAGATCAAACATTTCTTCCCTCAAATCTGTACATTATGTTTACATTTCTCCTGGGCTACATCTGGACATGTAATGTTAAAAGGGAGATGTGCTTCGGCAGCAGCAGCTGCTAATTGTAAAAAAAAAAAAATTCTAAATGACATTTACTTACCTGTAACTGCGCTGTCTCCTGATGGGTTTCTTGTTCACTGGGGCTCTTCCGTGGGGAGGAGAGGGCAGAAATCGCCCTCCCCCTCTACTTCCTGGATCGCGACTGCTAGCCCCGCCCCCTAGGGGCGGGCCAGGTGATATCATTGTAATGTCACCAGCAGCCGGCTTTTTAATACCGGCACCCGAGACTCTGAATCAGTCTGCTCGGGTGCTTGGAGCAGAGAGGTGGAGAGGGGGAGAGGGCTGTGATCGCTCTCCCCTCCACAGGCTCTCTCCTCCAAACACCCGAGCAGACTGTCAGCTGTCATCGCAGATCGCCAGGGGGACTGACGATCGGAGGTGAGTAAAGTAAAAAGAAAAAAAAAAATGTCATTTTTTTTCTTATGTGTGTCAGTGTGTTTATTATTTACATTTAACCCCTTGTGAACTGGTAAGGGGTCCATGAGACCCCTATACCAGTTTACAAGGCTGGGGGCTGGCAAGTCACCTGCGGCTAGTAGGTGACTTGCCATTAACCCCCGGAACCCCTATTACCTGCCTCCCCAAAGCCCAGGGGGGGCAGAAGAGCCCGGGCCCACATAGGCTATGTGGGCTTGTAGGCTGCATGGTGGGGGGCCACAAAAGCTGGCCCCTCCACTCTGTTCCTACAAGCACCCCATAGCTGGTCCCGGGCTGGTAATGCTGGGTAAGGGGGACCCCATTTCATTTTATTTTTTATTTTTAAGGGTTTTTAACCCTTAAAATTCCCCCCAAAAATGCGGTCCCCCCCCCCCCCCCAGAAGGGGGGACCCTATGTCTTTTTTAAAAAAATTAATCGCTTATGTTCTGTCGCCCAGCAGCTATAAATGGCTTCCAGTATCAGCAGGAGAGCAGAAGCCAGATTGATCAGCGTGGGACACAGGGATGGATGGGAGGTAAGTATTAAAAAGTATTAAAAAAATATATATATATATTTTCTGCTTGTTTCTGTGTTTTTTTTTACACTTAACCCCTTGTGAACTGGTAAAGGATCCATTAAATCCCTATACCAGTTCGCAAGGCTGGGGGCTGGCAAGTCACCTGCGGCTAGCGGGTGACTTGCCGTTAACCCCCGGCACCCCAATTACCTGCCTCCCCAAAGCCCAGGGCCATGGCTATGTGGGCTTGTAGCCTGCAGGGTGGGGGGCCACCAAAGCTGGCCCCCTTGCACCCTGTTCTACAAACCCTCATAGCTGGTCCAGGGCTGGTTATGATGGGAAAGGGGGACCCCATATCATTTTTTGGGGGAGTTTTAAGGGTTTTTAACCCTTAAAATTCCCCAAAAAATGGGTCCCCCCCCCAGGAGGAGGGACACTATGTCAATTTTTTTTTAATTAACCCCTTATGTTTATGTGGATAGTAGTAGTATTTTATTTGTAAATGTTATAACATGCTATTTTCAGTTTGGGGGGGTCTCCTGGACAAGAATGGGGGGGCTACGATACATATGTGGTATCATTGTAATCGGGAGAAATTGGGCTTTCACATACAATATGGCTTTCTCTAATAAAGTAAATGTTTTATTTAAAATAAAGGAGACAATTGTCTAAAAAATTTTTTTTTTTTTGTTTTTTTACACAAAAATATAAAAAAAAAACAGTAGAAAAATTACAGACAAGACATTTCATGTTAAAGCCTAATTTCTGCTGCAAAATATATATCTATAAATTTCTTGGAAATTCCGGCAAAAATCATGGTTAAACATGGCGCAGAATGGGGAAAAATGACCTGTCAACCGAGGGTGACAAAATCTCAAGTAGGCTGGCAATTAAAAGGGTTAATAGTACCTATGCATATTGGGTATTGCTCTGCTTGAGGGACCTTGCTCTTTCAGATTTAGCTTGTTTTTTCTTGTTTGCATATTTATATTTTAGGAAAACATGTTATTTATTCAGTTTTTTTATTAATTTTTTAGGGAAACCCTGTGAAACCTAAGAATTCTTCGAGGAATTACTTTCAGAAAGGTGAGCCTACTACAACAAGCTGGGTACTCTTAGAAGGCCTAACATGTGTACTTTCAGGGAATATATGGTTTATTGGGGATATTCCAAATGTAAAGGGTTGTTTTGGTTGAAAAATTGCAAGGTGCGCACTTTGTCCGCAGAGCTGAAATTTACTGTTATGCGCATGCTTTACTTTGTGGTGTTTGGCAACTCTTCCCTTGACAGTACCTATGCATGTTGGGTATCGTTCGGGGCATGTTGCTATTTGAGATTTTACTTGTATTTTCTTGTTTGCATATAGTTTTTTTCAGGAAAATGTGGCTTGATTCTTCCAATGTATTCTTTTTTAGGAAAACTTTGGGCAACCAAAGAATACATTGAGGGATTACTTCCAGAAAACTAAGCCCACATAAACAAGCTTGGCACGCCTAGAAAGCTTGAGACATGTACTTCTAGAGAATATATAGTTTGTGGGGGGTATTTCAAATGTAAAGGGTTGTTTTTCTGGAAAAACTGCAAGGTGCGCATAGCACAGTTGTATTTTATCTGAAAATCTCCTAAAGCTCTGCTTCAGTTTGAGGGAGTCTCCTGGGCAGGAAAGGGTGTCTACCTATACATATGTGGTACCGCTGTGACCGGGAGAAATTGGGGTTTCGCGTGCAATAACATTTTATTGACAAACTTACGTTTTTTATTACAAAAAAAACACTACTATATATATTTTTTGCACATATTTCACCAAAAAGTATTGAGAATACACTAAAAAAAGCCAAGACTCCTGGTATCTACCTGTCACCCTTCCATATATTTCAATGGACATTCCTTTTCTTCTCTTTAAACAGGGTTTTCTTTTATTTTTTTTTTTTTAAATTATCAAATAATTGTGTGACCTCTCATGGCCTAGAAAAAGTCATTTTTGAAAACATTTTTGATTTATAATGTTTTTATGCAAAATTGTCCTTACATGTTTGGTATTAAAGTGTTCATGTTACAATGTAATAACAATGTAATTCCATATGATTTTGCTTTGTTACTAGTGGATACATGTTAAAAAATGGACTTTAATCACAGAGCCTCTGGCGCTCGGGGCTACAACGACCCAATTTTGAGCGCCGGCGCTGTGTGAGGCTATTTTTTTGATGAATATAGTGGGCACTACCGTTCGCTCCTATACAGCGCTGTACTGGTGTTAGAGCGACTCACACAATATATTCATCAATGCCGGCCAGCGGCTGAGACGCTCTGAAACAGCGAACCATGGCTGAGCACAGCGACTACTAGTGGTCGCCCTCAATGCCTCGCTACAGACGCTCATCTGTCGGTACCTGGGGCTAGTAATGAATCAGCCTGCCGATTTACTGGCTAATGGCATATCATTGTGTTACAGCACTTTTATTTATCTAGTTAATTTTTTAAATAAAAATACCCTGCACCTGCAAATGGGTAGTTCTACAAGTAAGCGGGAGAGTGAAACTGTAAGCTCACAAAGGTAGGGCTGTTTTTTGTGTTTTCTGTCTTCTTAAGATTACTCTGAACTTTGTAACAGCTTGTAATGGTCTATGTACTGTATTTTTTACCTTGTATGTAATAATAACTTGTACAGCTTTACAGAAGAAAGGGGTGCTATATAAATAATAAAAATAATAACAGCAACCTATGGGAATTCCAACACATTTGGAGAAGCTCATTTTTGAATCAACCATAGAACTGCTTCATAGTAGGCTTGGATAAAACTGTCAGCCATTTACCCCTGAATATTAAGGTTGATATTGTATTCAGGGCCTTGTTTAGGAAATGTATAGTTAGCGTCTTTTTGCTGGAATTGCGCCAGTGGTGGCATCTTTCCTTTTTGGCGCTGCTATTTTGACTAGAATGAAGCTTTGATTTTTGCATTAGGTATTGATCAGCCTGTGGCATCGCCTGTTGGACCCGACTGCTGATTTTAACAGAACCAGTGAGCGCCACTTTGAACTGCAGTGTTTTAGGCGCTGCACGCCGTATTTATTAATTTTTTACACACTGCAAAAATTAGCGCTGTATTTTACTGGCGCTGATTGGCGTTTCATAATTACAGTTACAAGATACTACTGCTGGGGACAAAGGAAACAGACTTTACACTGTGTTTAGGCTGGGTTTTAGTTGTTAATGTCCAAATTACACATTGGTAACAAAAAGAAGATGTGAAAAATAATGTAACACTTTAATAAAGCTCTGCCCATTGTGCTTTATGGCATCTTAACCTACCGCATTACTAAAACAGGCGCAGTGTTAAATTAGACGCATGCTGGCAGTCGCATTGGCGCTGCCTGTTTCCTGTTTGTTAAATCGCTCACTGAGTGCCACTGAGGCGAACATATTGGTGCATCAAGCAAATGAATTCCACTGCATTACAAGTCAAGAAAATGTCCTCATATGTAAAGTATATGACAAACAATAAACCGATTGCCTGGTTGCCTAAAATGCCCCAATTTGTAAGGAAATGTCACCAAAAATTTGAGGGACATTGGCATGGATTCATCAAGAGTTGAAAAAACTGTGCATTGTCAGTTATGTCAGTTTAATCCAGGCAGCAGCATGGCTGACATGCTGGGCAAAGAAAATTCATTATCATGTATGCAGGTGGGGCAAATGAGTTTTGGAGAGTTTTCTCTTCCAAATGTGCCAGGCTGTTGGTCCAGTTTAAAGTGGATCAAACCCCACCCTGGAGTCTATGATTCAGGATGCCACTCTGTGTGAAACCCCTCAGGATGCCCGAAAACTCTCCTTCTTTCCCTGTCCAACAGCGCATGCTCTCTGTTAAAGCATCTGCTCACTTTAGACAAGCTCTTGGACGAAGGGGCAGGAGCGGATCCAAGCTCGCTGATTGGACGAGAGGCTGCGCATGAGCCGTAGGACCGAGGAAGTGTGAGTAAGATCGGGCAACCTGGGGGGCTTCGCACAACAGGGCATCCTTGATTGGGGTGCCTGGGAGGGGCAAAGACCAAAACCCAGGATAGTCAAAATCCTGGGTTTTGGTCCACTTTAAGTGTTAACAATGCCCACCAGCCATTTTGCTGCTTATTTGGCCATGGTCAACAAATTGGAAGGCTTGCAATAGAGAGTGTATGCAAGTATTTATGATTCAGTAATAAATAAAATTGCATTTTCACTGTTAACTGTTAAACTGTACCCGTTAAATGCTAAGCCAACAATAAACATATACCAATTGTTTTTAATTATGTTTTTTGTAAATTATGTCATTTTTATGGTATATTACACAATGACCCTCCAATTCATCTTTTAATGTGTTTATGAGAAAATTAGTTAGCTTACGCAGAATGTTGTTTAAGCACAGAATGAAAAACGCACATATTTAAGATAGATTAGTAGCACAGAGTTTAATATTTCCCAAGGGGATGGCAATTTTTAAATCCTTTAATGATGTGAAGGCTGAAAGCTAATACAAAAACCATCTGTCACTCATGATTTAAACATCAAAGGCACTGATTAATTAACATTTGTGAATATGCACAAATGGGTTTCATTATTTAAATAAAAGTTAATCTATGTTAAGGGTCAGTCAAAGTCCGTCCATCACGTGATCCTTTACTGTTTTGGATGAAGAACATTTTGCTCTAGAGTTTTCTGTATAATTTGTTTTGAAGAAAGTTTTCTAAATTTTATTTTGTAATCACTGTTACAATTTAACTTATTGGAAGTTTTGGTAGTTCCTTCAAATCGTTTAAAATCCTCAGCAGAGACTGCCATGTACATAGACAAGCACGTTTTTTTTTCTTTACAAATCTAGATTGTACTCTTATCTGTCTATCGTTAGTTCAACAATGTATGCCAATTTCTTCAGCAGATATAGACAAAAGTGCATAGAAGCTGCACTGGGGATAAGTTAATTATACAATCAATTATAATCTTAATTAATTTATTATTGTGCATATATATAACAGTTAAGGCGCCCTCTTCAGCTCAATAAAATAAATGAATTGGGACTGGCTAGATGCACCATCAATGGATATGAGGGGGCCTGGAGTAGGTGTAAAGACCTCCAGACCCTGCAACAATTTGGCACCATCAATACTCCTAACAGCGCAAAACCAATTGCACAACTTGCAACTCTAGATAGAGATCTTTTCACAATCCATATAAATCCATTATCTGCAATACAGGTTCCCGTAGCTCCAAACACCTTGGGTATCAAAGCACGGTATGGGTTATGGTTGGCAAGGCCTTATATTGCAACTAGGTGATTTCCCAGGGGCAGGACTAGACCAGTGGTTAGAGGCCCCGGTCAAAATAACAAATCTAGCTTTGATACTTGAGGTATGCATGGTGTCGTAGAGCTGTGCAATATGGAATTACTTTTATAACAAACGCATCCTTATGGCAGTTTTTATGAACTTGTGTATATGTTGAAAAATTGCCTACTTTCCAATTGATCAATAAAATTCCTGCAGGGCACAATGTATCCAGGGGACCTGTTAGAGAAGGATAGACATACAAAGCTTGTCACATGACATACTAGCCTATCAATATCAGCTGCACTATCAGTCAGAATTGCCCCCTCCCCCTGCATACACCTACATTGCTGAGATGAACTATGAGAGGCAGTGGACTTTCCCTTTGAGGCTCTTCACACAGCTCTTCTTAATGTACCCAGTTCAAACAATAACATGCACATCCACTTAATATATGTAACTAGGACCAAAGTATGTGTGATAGAGAAAGTCACCATACAGGAATTTGGCTCCAGTATATGAAGGCTCAATCTATGAAGAGTTACTTATCTAAGAAGAGTGGCTGACAGGTTTGCATTAGCATAATGCGTCCCACACTCCAACTTCTTCAACACAGCTTTAACGGTAAATCGGTATCTAGCCTGTTGTTTCTCCTGCGTTACCCAGGTATGCTTTTCTCACACCACCTTCCAACTTCCATCTCGTAGGCTCTCTTATTCTTCAGTGATCCACAGCATTGTCTCTTTACACAGGTCCTCTTGTAAATCACGGGTGCTACCTTCACTGCCTCTCCTTACTGTCCAGATTTTTATCACCCAGGCATTATCATATACAAAAAAACAGCGAGGGCACTGAAGAAGCCATATAGGTGAAACTAGTATGCCCATTTTTGAATTGTAAAGCAATATCATATTAAATGGACATTGATCCTAAATCATGTACTAATATAAGGTGGTATATGTGTTGTAAAGTCAGTAGTCATGTATTATGACTACTGATTTTATCCTCGGAGATGAATTTCCTCCATTTGCTCACATAATGCTCATTATAATAAGGTTGAGGGTCTGAGACATGGTCCTTGGAATTTGGCAGCAGACAAAATGCAATACTGTATAACATAGCATGCCTTTTGCAGCTCAGTCAGGCAAACATAGAGAAGGCGCTTACATTAAGGCTCCAAATACTATGCGTGAGTTTAGTGCCAAATAGTTTTTGCTCAAATATTTAAAGTTTTAATCACTTTTAATATGACCCATAGGCTTTAAATGTGCATTTGGGGTTGTATTTAGCCTATCATGGATCTCTCCCTAACCAGGCTTATTACGACATTAGGCAGTGTAGAAAAAATTGGGAGTGAGCTCTCAGAATCTACCATGTGGACAATGAATAGGCGTTCTCTGTCCTGCTGAACACCCCAGTTCGGATCGGAGGCCTACCAGGGGAAGAGGAGAATCATGGTGCTGGATCCTAGATGAAGGTGACCGGCTTTTTTCTTCTTTTATTTGGCTGCAAATCTGAGGAAACACCAAGCATGTAGAATCTAGGAGAAGCACCCATGAAGCTTCTACGGGATTGGCATTTAATGGATTAAAGTACCTGTCCAGGCAAACATTAACGTTATTGCCCGTTATTCCCTTTGGGAAAAGTAAAAAATAAGCCATTTCAAAGCACCTGAAAGTTTCCGATTATATGTAAATACCCTGAATCTTCTAGGCTAAACAGATTTTTTTGCTTTAATTTCTGGGTGGTGACGGAGCTGTGATGAGTGTGTCATGAATCAGGTTTATGAGTCTGCTGTGGGACAACTGTGGTCCTAGAAGAATGAAATTCATAAAAGGGCAAACTTTGGAGTCCAGTTTCACCTGTTACCCAGCACAGGAATGCAAGAAAGACACTTGGGGCAGGCATCAGGTCAGCTATGTCTTGCTAATTATTGCCGTTGGGTTTAGAGATGAGGGAGGAAAGGCTCTGTTCAGATAGCAAAGTGAAATGGATAGTTGGGAGGGGGGGGGGGTAAATTAATTTGAGGGGCTAAAGATTAAGGCAAACAAAATTGGGGTTTCCACTAGGTAATCAAACCCAATTTAACATCTTAACATTAATATTTATTATCAGCATTAATATTATTATTATTATTATTATTATTATTATTATTAATAAAAGTATTATTTTGCTATAGAAATTAGCATTCTGACCAATAATGTCCATGTTAGCTTTGCTGAGCTTTACATATGACGACATTAAACGTTATTAAGGAGTGTTTGGAAAATCACAAGCTGATAAAAAAATAGGTAAACAAGTTAAGTTTTTAGGAGGAATAATTTGCATTTACTAAGCATCTGTAAAAATGTCAACGAAGAAGATGTAGTTTGTTCTTCCATAGGATCCTGTGGAGCAAAACATATGGCATCTGCATATAGAACATTCCTAGGAGACCAGATAAGTGAATTTAGTTAAAAGAACCAGACCATCCACCTCAGGGAAACCTAAATAGATAATTACTACAGTCTCCATTACACTAATTACAAAAAAAGTTTTGTCTGGAGCTACTTAACTGCGCAGCTACACAACTTTTTTGCTGTTAGGTTCAAGAATGAAATCAGCAATAGCACGAGCTTCTATTAATCATCTTTGACATTTTTGACTTGTAACAAAAACAATGAAATGAAAGAGCAATATATATTTTTCTATGTCCTACATGTATATTTAACT
Organism: Gastrophryne carolinensis; assembly: GCA_027917425.1. Classification (NCBI taxonomy): domain Eukaryota; kingdom Metazoa; phylum Chordata; class Amphibia; order Anura; family Microhylidae; genus Gastrophryne; species Gastrophryne carolinensis. Next base: position 67,651,364 of record CM051239.1, on the reverse strand, counting down.
TTCAGTCCCCCTCAGCACCTTTGTGCAGGTCCATTGTTCCTTTGCCCTGACGCCTTGCATGGCAGTGTCCGTGGAGCCTTGTATCCCCCACATGCCTACTCCATTCATTTCAATAGAGGGGTTTGCTGAGAAAGGTTCAGCTTGCCCCATCTCGGCATGCCTCCTCCATTGCAATGAATAGAGTAGGCACTTTGGAGGTGTACAGTCAGCCTGTAGGACTTAACAATGTCTGTCTGCAGCTGGACAAAGGTAGGAAAGGGGTGAAAGCCACATCCTCATTCAACCCTGTTGGGCTCTAAGTCCTTAGTCGGTATATCCAGTGTAATTCCCGTTGTAACATCTGCACCTCCACTTGCCACTGCCACTGGCGAGATGTTCTTTCCTTGATCCTTTTCTCCATGCCAACTTGATATTAGATAGGTGGCCCTGGATCCTAGTCCTTAGGGCATTTTTCATTTTACCCACATATAGCTTCGAACAGCCACATCTCAGCCACTAAATTACCCCTACAGATTTGCAGTTGAATTGCTGTTTGATCTGGTGGTGCTTGTTAGCCTCTCCACCCACTACCTGGCTGCATCTTTCTATAAGAGGGCAAACCTAACAAGCCCCACAGGAGCCACTCCCCCCTGTGCCTCTTGTGCTCTCTTGTAGCCAGTTCCCAGGCCTGGGTGGGAGAAAGGGTATACGTCAAGTAGATGTTAAAATAATTTTGGTTCAGTATGTGCAAAAATTGGCAAGCCTGTAAATCAGTGCCCTGCCATAAATTAAGCACGTCATCAATGAACCAGTACCAGCCCAAAATCTGGTGCTGATACCAGTCAGAACCTGCTCCAAACATGATTTTCCTTTCCCACCAGCCCAAGAAAAGGTTGGACACAGAAGGGGGACACCATGCCCCAATGGCCACACCTCTGATCTGCCTGTAATACTGTTGATCAAACATAAACACATTAGTGTCAAAACAAAACGTAGGAGCTCCAATGCAAAATTACATTGCCGTTCATATTCTCGAGATCCCATCGTCAAAAAGTATTGGGTCAATCGGATTGCCAATTCATGCGTAATGTTTGTATAAAGTGATTCCACATTTCACGTTATTAATAACATGTCAGGGGGTAAAACAGTGCCTTCCAACTTATTCAATTGATCTGTGGAATTCCTTATATATGAGGCCAGAGTAACCACATGTGGCTGCAACAGTGAATCTATATATACACATGCCTGTTCCAAATGCCTGACACTACAGGTCTCCCAGGGGGTCTTCTGATGTTTTTATTTATCTTGGGCAAGACGCTACTGCCCATCAGATAATAATAGAAGTACCTCTCTCTGATAGTAAGTGGTGGAGAGGATAACTATATTGCCACCCTTATCCACCTCTTTAATTGTGATTTATTGCCTCCTTTGGAGGCACACAATGGCCTCATGCTCACCAACTGGCAGTCACTCCATGGTGGTATGAAGGTGGTCTTCTCAAGGTAAAATTACTTTGACTCTTATCCCCATCCCCATCCGTTTGATCCCGATCCTCCAAGAGTGGCACAAGATCATCCAGGACTAAACCTTCTAGCGCACTCCAAGGTAAATTTTGTTCCCTGTTTGTGGGACAAGAAAAGAACTTATTTAGAGCTAAATGGCAACAAAAGCCAAACAGGTCTTTAATGACCATAAATTTGTCTATGGTAATTGTAGGTGAGAAGCTTAGTCCCCTTGACAATACAGACCTCTTACTGTTCTGTTCTGTTCTGATAGATTTATTGTAGTAGCCCCTGTTTCATTGGCACCTTTTAGGCGTCTGTGCGCACCCGTAGTATCACATATACTTCTCAAGAGAAAGGTGGTTCAGACAGGTCAATTTCAACACCTGCTGGTTGGTCATCTGATCGATATTCAGGCGACTGCGAGTATGCCTAAGCTCGGGAAGGTACATGCTTGTATTTTTCACAGAACTTGTTGAGGGGATCCATCGTAGGTGCAGAGGATGAAGGCTGTATTTTAATTGGCAAAAATAGACCGTTCAAGTTTTTCTGCTAGCAAAAAGATGGCATAAGTTTGAACTGGAAACCTAAGGCTTTTATAGGTCCGAAAACCCACAAATCAGGGCTCTTAGACCTGCACAAGTGCAGGCTCAACCCGTAAAAGCCACGCACGCCAGAACAATGGTGGATAAGAAAGCCGCCTACCATTCAGTCGCTAATGGAGAGGGGCAGCGGGACCGCCCCCTCCCGGCCACCAAGCCATCCACAGTGAGAGACAGACCAGCAGGATGTGGTCTTTTAATTGATCTAAAAAAAAGCAAATTTTTAGATACACCAGAGAGCCGGACTTTTCGAAGAATTTCTATTTGGCATATGCATACCTTAATTACTCGAAAAAATGACAACTCAGCCAAAAAAAACAAGACTCTGAATCACCCAACTCGGAAAATAGACCAAGTATGATCCATTGACGTCATTCCAGTTGGCAGGAATGCGTGCAAGAGAGGCTCTGAATCAGGCCGAAAGTCGCTATATGGGTTACAAAAATATAACGTTGCAATGATCCTGTGAAACAATTTGAATCTATATTCAGCAGTATTTAATGCTGAGCATTCCTGTACAAGTGATTCTGAACTGAGAAAGACAGTCAAATGACTAGCAAATACAGCAAGTTCAGCTACCTTCCATTAAATGACCAGGGTGAATGAGAACGTTCAAAGACATATCTGTAGAATGCTTCAATGCAGCTCAACTGTAAAAAATGTTTCAACTGTAAAAAAATATGTTGAACCTAGTGAGCAAGAAAAATATATAAAATATGCAATTCCAGCTTACTGAAGCTGAAGGATATACTGATATGGCAATCCTTAAAGTCCTGATTTATCTGGCCTGCCCAACACAGAAAACATTTAAAATCACTGAAAATAACATTTTGTTATATCCCGTCCACCCGTCCCTCTCTCTGTTCTAAGCTCAATTTGGGAAATAACATAAGAAAGAATCTGTACCAAAGCTGAAGCTGGGACCTTGAGTGACAAGACAGTTACCCAATCCATGCAGCACTGTTACTGCACTGGCTTGTCTCTCAAAATCTAAATCAGGTTTAGCACAAGGGAAGGAAGGGGTGGCTGGGGGGTTACAAAAAGCTTGGAATTCCTCTTTAACTCTAAAAAAGAGACTTTTAGAGAAGGTTAATTTTGAATTTATGATAATTAAGATTTGAGAGTGAGTTGACTAGGTCAGACAAGTTATTGAGGTTCAGTTATCAAACACATACAGCACCTTATTTGGTTTTGGAAATGTTTTTTCACCTTATAGGTATTGGTTTAGTATTTTTATGCAGTATGCAAAACAGTAAGGTGGTTAGGTATGGTTTCTGATCAGCAGTTTAATCAGGTCAGTTTATTATCAAAGTGGACCAAAAACCCACGATCCGATGGCCCTGGACCCCACCTGTATTTCCTCCCCCTGGGGCATCCAGAACCAGGATACCCTGCTGTGTGAATCCCCTCAGGTCATCCGGAAACCTTCTTCTTCACCGGTCCAGCATTGCATCGAGTGCAGCAGCCACATCCCCAATATCGCATTTGTGAATGGCTAGCACAGGCACGCTCCTTGTTAGAGGGTAGCAGGGGATGCGGCCGTCAGCGCGCTTGAATCCGCTTGCTTAGAATAGCTATTACACGAAGGGGAGGGTGTGGATCCGAGCACGCTGATTGGACGAGAGGCCACGCAGGTGCCGCAGGACTGGGAAAGGTTAAGTCAGATCAGGTGACCTGGGGGGTTTTACAATCGTGGTGCCCAGAGTGCAAGGACTAAAATCTAGGATAGTCAAAATCCTGGGTTTTGGTCCACTTTAAACAATGTTTTTGTATACCTTCCACCAGGGGCGGACTGGGGCTAAAAAACGGGGCACACCGGCCCTGCTGCACTGCCTCTGGCCCAGTATAGTATCGTAATGTCACATTATATATAAGCCTTATTTTTCGTTCCACAGCACGCACACAGGGTTTAGAGGACAAAATAAAGAAAGAAAATATTATGAACCAAATGGTGTGATAGAATCCCCCCATTACAGTCAGTGAGCAGCATCCCTCATTACAACCATTAAGTAGCATCCCTCAGTACAAGCAGCGGGGGCATCCCTCAGTGCAGCCAGTGGGGTCATTCCTCAGAATAACCAGTGGGGGCGTCCATCAGTACAGCCAGTGGGGGCATCCATCAGTGCAGACAGCGGGGGCATCCCTCAGTGCAGCCAGCGGGGGCATCCCTCAGTGCAGCCAGCGGGGGCATCCATCAGTGCAGCCAGCGGGGGCATCCATCAGTGCAGCCAGCGGGGGCATCCCTCAGTGCAGCCAGCGGGGGCATCCCTCAGTGCAGCCAGCGGGGGCATCCCTCAGTGCAGCCAGCGGGGGCATCCCTCAGTGCAGCCAGCGGGGCATCCCTCAGTGCAGCCAGTGGGGGCATCCCTCAGTGCAGCCAGTGGGGGCATCCCTCAGTGGAGGCATCCCTCAATGCAGCCAGTGGGGGCATCCCTCAGTGCAGCCAGTGGGGGCATCCCTCAGTGGAGGCATCCCTCAGTGCAGCCAGTGGGGGCATCCCTCAGTGCAGCCAGTGGGGGCATCCCTCAGTGCAGCCAGTGGGGGCATCCCTCAGTGGAGGCATCCCTCAGTGCAGCCAGTGGGGGCATCCCTCAGTGCAGCCAGTGGGGGCATCCCTCAGTGGAGGCATCCCTCAGTGCAGCCAGTGGGGGCATCCCTCAGTGCAGCCAGTGGGGGCATCCCTCAATCCGCCCCCCCCGCTGTACACACACACACAAACACACACACTCACCCTGGTTCCTGGTGGGCGGAGGGCCGGTCTGCCCTTCACTGCTGTTCTGCTGCTGCCGCCGAAGCCATGCATAGCCTGCAAATGACACATGCTGGAGGGTGGGTGGCATCTGCCATTCGCGGCCCCTCGCTGCTGTTCCCCCGGCGCCGCTGCCGCTCTCACACACACACAACACACACACACATACACATGCTAACCGGCACTTCCTGGTCGGTGGGCGGGCCCCAGATGGCCGGCATCCAATGAAAACAATGGACGCCGCCCATTGACGCCCACCGCGTAACAACCAGGAAGTGCCGGTAAGCATGTATATGTGTGTGTGTATTGTGTGTGTGTGAGAGCGGCAGCGGCGGCCGGGGGAACAGCAGCGAGGGGCCGCGAATGGCAGATGCCGCCCACCCTCCTGCATCTGTCATTCGTGGCCTTTGCTAGTGTCGGCCTACCGGGATTTCGCCCGGTATGCCCTATGGCCAGCCCGCCCCTGCCTTCCACTGAATTGCCCTATAAACAACATTTAAATATCTCAAGCCACTGAATACTCAGTTTTGTTAAAAATGTGTCTTGTTTGAACCTTAAAAATCCTTTCTGCCTTCCACTATGTTAAATGTTATTTTTATTTTTGCTGCAACACAAGTAAACACAAGCTAATTACGCAACAAATTAAGTAACAGATTCATTTTACTAGAACAGCTGGATGAATAGAGATTTCTATGTAGAGATTAGCCAAAATGTGGCTGGACAACATGTGCAAGTCCTGGACAGCTGGATTGGGAAAAGGAGGTTTATCATTCCAAAAAGTAAGATCAGGTTTGTAACCTGAATCTGGGCAGCTGCCAGATTATGTGACACAATGAACAAAAACAAAATGAGTGGCATCTGCACCCCGGAACACAAGCGGGTGATAATGTGAGAAAGAATATTCAAGTATTCAGATCTCAGGAATTTATAATGTTATTGCTTGGCATTGTTGTTATATCATATTTGACTTAGGGTTAGGAAGACAGACTATGCTGGGTGTCAGGCCCCATGGGACACCCTTCTTCTAGGTAAGCCCACAACCCACAATCTCTGCTGCTAGCTTCACCTTTAGTCAAGCCCCCGTTTGCCGGGACCCTTTACATGCCTCGTTGGACACGGTTGCCCTCAGGACTTAGTAGCACAAATCATGTGAGCTTACAGGGGATGAAGGTGAGTGAACCAAAGGCCAGACTGGCCAATGTCGGGGTCATGCACGGGAAGCTGGGGTCATACACGGGAAATCTGTCCTTAACTATCGCAGCACCAAGGGAGACATAAGAGAGAGTGAGTCAAGCCAAAGGTCAATCCGGGGGGTCACAGGTACGCCCGGTCAGGTGTTAATACCTCAACGAATATTTTGTTTTCAGATTAAATTTCATAATGCATGTCAAAATGTTATCACTGTCTATTACAATCAAAATTGTTGTCATTCTCAGCACACGGTCACTTTAATTTGTCTTTAAGTTTAAAACATTTTATACTGTTTAAGGTGAATTCAGATACAAGAAAACGACTGAATAAAGTTCTATTGGTAGAGGGAGATGGCTGATTAGATGAAACAGAGAATAAAAGAAGGTTAAATTAAAATCATTTTGTGCAATTGTTGGAGAGACCATAGCTAAGCTGAGACTATATTTCTAAAACGATTTCTGATTACATTAGCATGTCTAAAGTATATTTTTTTCCATTATTGGGGTGTAGATTTTAGAAGCCATGATTGGTCTTCTTTATAAATATTAAAACCTTTACACAATTTCTTTTTATGTTGTTTCTGGAAACTTTTTACATTAATCATGTTCTTTGTGCAAAAATCAGCTTTATGCCAAATATGCCTAATGAATTCAGATTCCTTAAAGGGGAAATTCCACTTTATGCATCTCGTGTTTAGGTGGATTGAACATTTAACTGTAAGAGATCTATAATTCTTACAGACAAACAAAAGAAAGCTTTAAACATGCTACTGATATTTTGCGCTTTCTTTGTTGGAACTGAGTATGGCGTCCTTGAATGAACAGACGAACAAGACATTTTGGAGCACAATACTAAGCACAG